>JANUFT010000016.1:365672-423172 GCA_037127435.1 Epinephelus malabaricus
TTCAACTATCGACCGGACCCCTCTTCTCCAGCACCCTGGCCGTAGACCTTACCGGGTAGGCTGAGGAGTGTGATCCCCCTGTAGTTGGAACACACCCTCTGGTCCCCTTTCTTGAAGATGGGGACCACCACCCCGGTCTGCCACTCCAGAGGCACTGCCCCCCGATGTCCACACAATGTTGCAGAGGCGTGTCAGCCAGGGACAGCCCTACAACATCCAGAGCCTTGAGATATCCAGGGCGAATCTTGTCCTCTTGTCCACCCCCCGGGGCTCCGCCGCCCGCGTAGTTCCTTCACTACCTCAGCGACTTTCTGCCCCCGAAATTGGACGACCCGCCCCCGAGACCCCCGGTTCTCTTTCCTCACTGGAATACGTGTTGGTGGGATTGAGGAGCTCCTCAAAGTATTCCTCTCCACCGCCCAATAATGTCCCCCAGTTGATGTCAGCAGCTCCCCACCCCCACTGTAACAGTGTGAAGCAAGTTGCCACCTTCCCCCCTGGAAAGCGGCCGGACGGTTTGCCAGAACCTCTTTGGAGCTGATCGATAGTCTTTCTTCCATGGCCTCACTGAACTCCTCCCACGCCCGAGTTTTTGCCTCCGCGGACTGCCGCCGCTGCGCTCCGCTTGGCCCGCCCGGTACCCGTCAGCTGCTTCTGGAGACCCACAGACCAACCATGCCCTGTAGGCCTCCTTCTTCAGCCTGACGGCTGAACCGCCGCGACTGGCCCCCGCGGCCTTGCGGCCACAGCTCGCAACAGCCGCCTCGACCAATGGCAGAGCGGAACAAGGCCCATTCGGCACTCAATGTCCCCACCTCCGCCCTCGGGACGCGGTCGAAGCTCTCTCTGGAGGTGGGAGTTGAAGATCATCTTGACAGGTTCTTCCGCCAGGCGTTCCCAGCAGACCCTCACTTGCTCGTTTGGGCCTGCCAGGTCTGCGCGGCATCTTTCCCACCCACCATCTGATCCAACTCACCACCAGGTGGTGATCAGTTGACAGCTCTGCTCCTCTCTTCACCCGAGTGTCCAGAACACATGGTCGCAGATGAAATGATACGACTACAAAGTCAATCACTGACCTGCGACCTAGGCTGTCCTGGTGCCACGTGCACCGATGGACATCCTTATGCTTGAACATGGTGTTAGTTATGGCCAAACTGCAACCCACACAGAAGTCGGGCAGGCCGTTCCCCCCAATCACGCCCCTCCAGGTCCTGCTGTCATTGCCCACGTGAGCATTGAAGTCCCCCCAGCAGAACAATGGAGTCCCCAGTTGGGGCACTGTCCAGCACCCGTCCCAGGGCCTCCAAAAAAGGGAGGGTACTCTGAGCTGCTGTTCGGCGCATAAGCGCAGACAACAGTCAGGACCCGCTTCCCTGACCCCGAAGGCGCAGGGACGCAACCCTTTCGTCCACTGGGGTGAACCCCAACATACAGGCAGAGAGACTGGGGGCTATCAGAAAGCCCACCCCGGCCCTCTGCCTCTCACCCCGGAGCAACTCCAGCAAAGGAGAGAGTCCAACCCCTCTCAAGGACTTGGGTTCCAGAGCCAGAACTATGTGTCGAGGTGAGGCCGACTAGATCTAGCCAGTAGCGCTCAACCTCTTCCACAAGCTCCGGCTCCTTCCCCCGCCAGAGAGGTGACATTCCATGTCCCAAGAGCCAACTTCCGTAGCCGAGGATCGGACCGCCAAGGCCCCGGCCTTGGTCTGCTGCCCGATCCACACTGCACCGAACCCTTCTGGATCCCTCTGCGGGTGGTGGGGCCTGCAGGGGGACAAGCCCATGTAGCCGGTTTCGGGCTGGGCCCGGCCGGACCCCAGGAGTGAAGGTCCGGCCACCAGGCGCTCGCCCATGGGCCCCAGCCCCAGGCCTGGCTCCAGGGCAGGGCCCCGGTAATCCTCCGGGGCTGGGTACGCCAACTCTTGCTGTTTCCCCATCATGAAGGGTCTGAATATATATATATATATATATATATATATATATATATATATATATATATATATATACTATATATATATATATATATATATATTATATATGTAGTCACACATATAAATATATGCTGGGGTATAAAACCACTATGTCTGTGACAGACCTCACTCTTGGATCAGGAGGACCTCTGTGATCTTAAAGGACCATCATGGACACAGAGGACACACTGGTTCTTGTTACTGTATGTGAAGTGTTCTGTGGCACCAGATTTCCTTCAGGATAAATAGTTATATTCACTGTATATTCACATGTACTGAACGTGTCAACATGAACACAACATGTGTGCTGTTCCACAGACTATTACATCCAAGAAACACCTGACTGAACATGACCCACACATCAGGTGAGAGCAGACACCTAAGAACATCCTCTGACCTGAGGACGGTCACATGACTCACACTGACCTGCAGAGTCTCAGTCAGGTGCACTCATACTGTAGCAGGTGAGAGGACACGGGAGACAAACACTGAGGTGACATTTCAACACAGCTACAGATTCCCACTGTATTGCTGGTCAGTGAATGCTCTGCTCTGTTGATGTCCTCAGAGCTGTTGAGACGCTGACTCGTTCCAACAGAGACAAACTTCTTCTTTCACTCTTCACTCTTCCTGGCAGGAGTCAGACCCGTGACCTGAACCTTACAGCCACATCAGCAGCGAGGTCACTTCCTGTCTGGGCTCTGACACGAGCTGCTGAACTCTGTCTCCCTCCAACAACGTGTCACTTCCTGTCAGTTATTTCTTCACATGACCTCACCTCTGTGTCAAAGAGCCACACACTAAAGGGACATTCTGCTGTGTTACACTACAGACAGTGTGTCTGGGTGAGGGTTAAGGTTAGTCCTGCACCGGGTCGGGTAACCTGCAAAAAAATGTGTAACGGGTATATATAAATACATATACATATATATTCATTCTCAAGTATGGGCAGGGGTAAAAATAAAATAAATGAGCTCCAGGCGGGCAGTGGGTGAGAACAAAAATCTATTTAAAAGTAAAAGTAAAAAGATGTACAGGATATTTTATTTTGAAAGTCAGTCACACAAGTGAAACTGTTGACCCTGTCGTCACATTGGTCACCCACTGGGTATGTGGAGAATGGTACTGAAATGTCACAAATATATTAAAATGTTACAAAAGATGGTGATAAAATGTTCAAACAACATTATTAAAGAGTTTGAAAAAATCCTAACAATATGTCCGAAACATGGTAATAAAATGTTTGCAAATTAATAATAAAATGTCCCACAAATATTATGAAACATTTCTGGGGAAAAAATTTAAATTAAAAAGTTAATAAAATTTCTGAAAATAAGTTCATAAAAAATCCAAAACATATTAAAAAAAAATATGTCATAAAAATGTTACTAAAATGTTTGAAAAATATAATAAAATTTTTTAAAAAAGAAAAAAAAGGTTTTAGGAGGAGCATGCTGAAATGTTTCCTAACCTGGCAGTGATTGAATGTTTTCACCATCCAGTGAAAGAGACGTCCAGTTCAAGAACGGAGAACAGCTTCATGTGAGGGACCTGGAGCCTGGGGGGGTTGATCACGGGTGGAGGGTCACAGGACTTTTATTAACAGGCGCGGCTTGACTTAAACATAATGACGGGGAACAGCTCGGTTCTGGTTCTGAGCTTTATGGGTACAGGTGAGGGAGGGTTTTCAGAAAAATGACCCATGCAGGACTCTGGTCCACATCAGCTCAGCAGACAGTGATGAGTGCTGGATGGAGTTGTGTTACAGTTAGGGCCGTAACGGTACATGTATTTGTGTCAAACTGTTCGGTACGCGACTTTCGGTTCAGCACGACCCTGTACCGAATTATTGGGCGCAGGATATTATTTTATTTTATTTTGTTTTATTTTAATTCCGTTTTTGCGAGCCGAACCATTTAAATTATCTAGTTCCCAACGGACATAATTGAGTGACGAACCGAGTCTGACCGCAAATCTCCGCCTTTCACTTTGTGCAGCGCATTCTCGCATTTTTGACAACATGGCAAGTGAGCCTGACGAACCTGAAGACCCACCCGCAAACCTTAAGTCTCCGTTTGGAACACTTTGGTTTCAGGGTAAAATACAAAGACGGAAATAAACAAGTTGACAAGACAAAAGCAGTGTGCTGACACTGCAGAACAGCGGTCGGGTATGTACTTGGAAACACGTCTAACATACTAATGCATCTAAAGCGACACCACCCGAGTTTGAATGTTAACCGACGACTAGAAAAAGCAATCTGGTGCAAACTACGATATCGTCGTCATTTAAAAAGAAAGAGCGTTTCCCTGACCATCGTGCTAAAGAAATAACCAACGCCATTGGAGTTGAGTGAAATTGTTTAAGCTGCACTTTAGATATAAGCATGTTTTGTTTACTGCACTTTAACAAAGTGGGAAAGCTAAGTAAGTTCCTAGTAAAACTCAATCTGAGCAGGCTTTAAAGCTGACCAGCTGCACTATACTTTTTATTTTATTGAGTAAAAACTGTTTAAGCAGAAATTTATATTTATATTTTTCATTCAAAAAATGTGTTAAAAAAAACAGCAGGATTTTATTTTTCACTTTTATATTTCTATTTTCATTCAAACAATGTCGAAAAGCAGGATTTTATATTTATATGTTTCATTTGTTTTACCATTAAGTAAAAGATATTTAATAGTTGTCTATTTTTTTCAATTACTGTACCAAAAAAATGAACCTTGACATGTGTACCGAGGTACGTACTGAACCGTGATTTTTGGGTACCATTACACCCGTAGTTACAGTTAAACTGATGTTTACTGCGCTGTAGAAAGCTAACGTTACCTGACCTGAAGCCCAGACATTAACACACACACACACACACACACATTCCCTCCACCAATCAGATGCAGACGCAGAGGTGGGTCATGAAACTAACCATGTTTTCAACAGTCACACTGAGCAGCACTGAAGTTATCGATATAAGAAATTAATGTCACGTAACGTCAGACGTGTTTTAGGATTTTATAAACAACAGTCAGACTAAGATGGTGACTCATATTCTATAAGAACTGTGCAGCTCGAGTCAGCAGTCTTTGTCAGGGTGCAGTCACACCAGGGACAGTCCAGGGGACTCGGTTCGATTGGGTGGGGAATGCCGAAATATTTCACACCTTCATTTGCTTCGGTTCACTTTCACACTGCACTCTGCACTGAAACGGAAATCTTTCCCCTTCAGCCGGCTTGGTCACCAAAAAAACAATGGAGCAACACCAAATGTATGCAGTCCTGCACCTCCTCACTACTCCTCGTCCGCCCACGAGACGGTTTCCAACTTTTTTTACCTCTGCTTCGACCGGATCACGCTGTTGGCTTTGTTTGTCTCTACCCAAAATGCACTGTGCTCTACGTCACTTCCTCCTTCCTCTCTCTGGTTCGCTTCCTCTCTTTGGTTCGCTTCCTCTCTCTGCTTCGCTTCCTCTCTCTGCTTTGCTTCCTCTCTTTGGTTTCCTGGATAGTCCGTTTGCATTTCCCACTGTAAGCGAACCATACCAGGATTCACTTGCAAGTGGACCAAGGTCTCAGTTTTTAAGCAGACCAGGGATCGCTTGTTTGGTCCGCACCAGAATTCGAATGAGCGTTCACACCACTCCAAACAAACCGAACTATCCGTGTGAAAGCAGACCAGGGTTCATTTAAAGTGGACCAGATAGTGCCAGTGTGAAAGCGTCCTTAGACACCTCAGACCAGGACAGCTAGATCTGATCTGAGAGCAGTCACCTGAAGACAATCAGTCAGTGTACTGTCTCTTAAAGATCACATCAAGGACAGGAGGACAGGTGTCTCAGCAGGACCTTGAAAAACTGGTCCCTGCTTTTATCTTCAGGAGACTGGACCACTGTGACGGAGTCTTCATCAGCAGAACGCCGGTGCTCTGAGAAGGTTCGAGGTCTGCAGGCTGACTTCCTGTCTGTCCTGTTGGTTTATGACCTTCTGTATCTTCTCAAAGAAGAGGCCACAATCAACAACCTGATCAACTCTATGCGAAGGAGATGTGTTGCACTGCGTGAGGCAAATGGTGGTCACCCCCCCCCCCCCCCCACCCCCCCACCCCCAATAAAGCAAAACTGAACATTTTAGAGTGGCCTTTTATTGTGGCCAGCCTAAGGCACACCTGTGCAATAATCATGCTGTCCTAATCAGCATCTTGATATGCCACACCTGTGAGGTGGGATGGATTATCTCGGCAAAGGAGAAGTGCTCACTAACACAGATTTAGACAGATTTGTTGAACAATATTTGAGGGAAATGGTCTTTTGTATATGTAGAAATGTTTTAGATCTTTTAGTTCAGCTCATGAAAAATGGGAGCAAAAACAAAAGTGTTGCGTTTATATTTTTGTTCAGTGTAATTACCCCTCTGACTGTGTTGGGGTTAACGTCAGTGTGTCACACAGAGTCCGTCCTTCCTGCTCTCGGACACGACGCCACCTGAAGCTGGTTTCTGTTGTGAATCCATTCAGACAGGATCCAGTCTGACCAGCTCACCAGTCTCTCTGAAACCAGTCACACCAGTTTACACACTATAGCTGGGATATTCAGCTCTTCTGTCAGTAGAGAAAAATTAGAATTATAACTAAAATAATATTAATCACATCAGTGTTTGATGTGATTTTTAGTTTCCGGATAGATTTTTATTTCAGAATGATTTTTTTATTTTCATGGTCATTAATTATTTCATTTTATCTTTTCACATTTTGAATTCTTTTTTTTTCTTTGTTCATATTTTTATTTGTAATTCCTTATTTATTTTTATATCACTTTATTTTTGCTCTTTGTCAGTTCTATTTTCACCATATTCTAAGAACTATTTAAGCACATTAACACTTTCATAATTCATGTTTTGATAATTAATATTTTGACATGTATGTTCTGTAAATACTGTAACATGACATCAGCTCAGTGAGAAAAACACTTTCATGTTAGAGTTTGAATGGAGCTCAACGTCTAAATTCAAACTATTTAGATTTATTTAAATCATTTTTATTTTCTTTGGTTTGTTTTTATGATCATTTCTAACTAAAGTCTCTGGAGAGAAATCATGAACCTGTCTGTCTTATCGTCTCCACCATGTTGTTCTAGACAGACAGTCAGGCGATCACACACCTGTCCCTGTGTTCCTATGTCCCTGTGTCTCTGTCCCTGTGTCTCTGTCCCTGTGTCCCCTATGTCCCTGTGTCTCTGTCCCTGTGTCCCTATGTCTCTGTCCCTGTGTCCCTGTCTCTGTCTCTATGTCCCCGACCCTATGTCTCGTTTTCTGTCTCTATCTCTCTGTCCCTGTGTCTCTATCTCTCTGTCCCTGTGTATGTCCCTGTCCCTGTGTCTCTGTCTCTCTGTCCCTGTCCCCCCCGGGTCTTACCTCCTGAAGGGCTTCCCCATGCCTCCGTCCTCTCCCGGGCCGTGCGGCCTCCCGCCGCGGGCCCCGCTGCTCCCCCCCTGGCGGGACGCTGCTTCAGGTCCGGGTCCTGTGTCCAGCAGAGTGCCGGTGGTCCCGCTGTCCTCTGAGTTGTTCGCTTCCGCATCACTGGAGACGTTAAAGAGACACAAGCAGCGTTAACCGGAGAAACAGTGTCAGCGGGGAGGAGGCGTCAGCTGGCCGGGGATGGAGCACTGAGAGCCGGTGAGGACGGAGCTGATCCCCGCTGAGCCTCTGCAGAGAGCAGCTGATCACCAGCCAATCACAGCGCGCACACAGCACCACGTGGTCTCACTGTGCTGCGTCCACGGCCCCCAGGGAGCGTCGGAGCAACGGCTACCAAAACAAAACCGTTTATGGGGCTGGGAGAAAGCAGTGCGTGGTGCCTTCACGTGCACCTCGTAACAGAGAGTTAACACACAGACGGAAATCTCTCGGTCTGATTGTAAACAACAATACAAACACATAACACAAAGATTATTTATTATCATTATTATTATTATTATTATTATTATTATTATTATTATTATTATTATCCTGAAAAAACAGTAAACAACTTCAACGTTAACAGGGTCTGAATGCCTGACAGAAACACACTGCAGCACGTCACTGACTCCACAGGTAAACACAGGTGAAACAGCTCATGATTATTTTAACAGAATGAATAAGTTTGTATTACAGTTCGTCCACAGTCGGTCTGTTTCACTGTTACAGCTCATTTTCTGTCATTTCTTTTTGTAACTTTGAAGATGAATTATTGAGCATATTTGTGTTCACGTCACTGGGTTGTACTTTGATTTCAGAAATATTCTCATTAACAAGTATCTGTTTGAAATAAGATATTCAATATTGTTTTTCATTTATTTATGAATTAATTAAATATGGTAACAGATATTTTTTGTATATTTTAAGAACTATTAAATATTTTTAATTGCTAGTTGTTCAGATTTTGATGTAGTATTTGTTGAAGTTTTTTTATAATTTACAGACTGCACATTAACATACTTTTTATCGATCTGTTGACACACATAATATTGACACTAATATGCCTCGTACAATATTTCCTGTTGTTGAACTCGTAACATATTTACCATTTTAGAGGCTCTTCTTTCCGAGGTCACCTGAATGCAGCATTCAGTTAGCGGACTTAGCAGTGAAGCTAATCTGTTTCTAACGAAGAGCGACACGAACAAACTACAAACGTCACTTAATAAAGTTGAGTAAGAACGCACGGAGCGTTGACACGGAGGCGGTACCGGCCTCTGGTCGCTCTCCGCCGCCGCTCGAGGCTGTTTGACCGGTTTATCTGCTCTATTTTTAGCCTGCTGCGCTCCTAGCTAACCGACCGGAAGTCACGCCGAGGGCTGAAAACTGTTCATAAACTTCCTGTTCCCGCTCAAACATGTAGACATATATATCAGTAATAAGTCTCACCTCGCAGTCCGCTGAAGTAAAGCCGCTTCACGCCACCATTGTTTTTAAATAAGTCCTTAAATGTGTTCAGCTGCTGCTCGCTTCGCTAGTCTGAAGTTTGTCCCAATGAGGCAGCCGGAGCCTGACGTCACACGGTCACGTGATCACATCACGACGGTTTTGCCGCGAAACTGAGCCGAGAGTCCTCCCGTGTTTACCGGTGATTAAACGTTAAATAATCAGTGTAGTGTCGTGTGTGTGTGAGAGTGTGTGTGTTTACCGGAGCCCGGGATGTTCTGTGAGAAAGCCATCGAGTTAATCAGAGAGCTGCACCGGATGAGCGACGGACAGCTGCCCGCTTTCAACGTGAGTAACATCCCGGTAAACCTCCGGTATCGTCCGCTGTTCACTAACAACGGTCCTCATGTTTAAAACATGTTTGACACTGTGAACTTTTCTCTTAGTTCTTAGTTTAAACATCAGACACACTGAACTCCTCCGCTGACCTTCAGTTACAAACTGTAACATGTTCAAGTTTCCTGATCAAAGATTCACAGACGTTTTATTAATGTTTTAAATATGTTTCTAGAAAAGTGAAGAGCTTTGTCCTCAAACCAAACACACCAGACACCAGTTAATAACAGTGGAACCTGTTCTGTCGCGTCTCCTCCTCCCACTGTCACAGACCCCACTGTCACAGACCACACTGTCACAGACCACACTGATGCTGCAGACTTTTAAATGGAGTTTGGTTTTAATAGAAAAAAAAAAGATTTAAAGGAAAGTCCAGGACCAGACTGATGATGATGATGGTGATGGTGATGGTGGTGATGAATGATGATGATTGATGTGTTTCAGGAGGACGGACTGCGGCAGGTTCTGCAGGAGATGGAAGCTCTTTATGACAGAACCAGACTGATGTGTGAGTCCACACCACACACACACACACACACACACACATATGTCAGCTCTGACAGCACATTATATAAACGGGTAAGTTTAATTTCTAGTTTCCATAGAAACAGAGTTTATCTGTATTTTAATAAAGATCTGAACATTAAACATCTGTAATTTGCTTTAATCAGTTTTATTCTCGTCATTAATATTATTTATTTACAGTCACAGCTGCTCCACTAAACACAAAACATTAAAATATTCATTCATTCATACATTACATACTTTGACCTTATGTTTTTTTATTTTACTGACTTTTATTTAGTTTTTATTTCTAAAAAACATTTTTTCAAATTAATTTACTCATTTCTGTATTATTATTTTCCCTCTCTTCATTTTAACAAATGTCTTAATTTTATATCATTATTATTATTATTTATATTGTTTGTGGTTATTTTCCTCTCATATTTATTATGAATCAAATTATTTATTTATTGTTGATATTCTCAGCTGTTATCTCCCACAGCATAACACTGGACAGCACAGTCACATGATCAGCTGGTTATTAACACTTTTGTGTCAATGTCACATTTTATAAAGGACACGAATACACAAGTAATCAGATTAATCAGATTACAGCTGTGACAGTAAGACTATAATAATAATTTAATGATCAGTTTTTCAAACATTAAGAAGTTGTTCAGGAGGACAAAGAACTCTTCGCTTAAGTCTTAATAATAACTGATCAATAAATACATATATAAATACTGCCACTTTATTAGGTACACCTGATCAGCTGCTTCTTAACATTCAGTATTGTAGATGCGATGAAGACCGAGCTGCTGAAGTTCAAACCAAAATCTCTGAGGAATGTTTCAGCACCTCGTTGAATCTATGGACACCAAGAATTAAAGCGGAGTAGGCGTCCCTCATAAAGTGAGCACTGAGCGTGTTTCCCTCTGTGTGTTTCAGTAACGAGGCGAAGGCTGGCGGTCGAGCTGACCTCATCCCGTCCATCAAACTGCGTCACTGCTGCTTGCTGAGGAACCAGCGCTGTGTCGTGGCCTACCTGTGAGCAGCTGACTCACCTGTGAGATCATGTGACATCAGGCTGTCGTCTCATTGGCTGACTGAAGGTGTGTGTTTTGTCTCCGTCAGGTACGACCGGCTGCTGAGGATTAGAGCTCTGCGCTGGGAGTACGGCAGCGTGCTGCCCGCCAACGTCCGCTTCCACATGTGTGCGGAGGAGGTGAGTGTGACATCACTTCCTGTTTGATCATACCGATTATATATTGATCAGTTTGTTTCCTGACTGAAGATGATCTGACGACCTCAGACCGTCACTTCTCACTGCGTCAGAGCTGAGTCACAGCTGAGTCAGAGCAGAGTCAGAGCCGAGTCACAGCTGAGTCAGAGCAGAGTCAGAGCTGAGTCAGAGCCAGGTCAGAGCAGAGTCAGAGCCAAGTCACAGTTGAGTCAGAGCTGAGTCTGAGCCAAGTCAGAGCCGTGTCACAGTTGAGTCAGAGCTGAGTCACAGCTGAGTCAGAGCAGAGTCAGAGCTGAGTCAGAGCCAAGTCAGAGCAGAGTCAGAGCCAAGTCACAGTTGAGTCAGAGCTGAGTCTGAGCCAAGTCAGAGCCGTGTCACAGTTGAGTCAGAGCTGAGTCACAGCTGAGTCAGAGCTGATTAGGGGCCAAGTCAGAGCTGAGTCAGAGCCAAATCACAGTTGACTCAGAGCTGAGTCAGAGCTAAGTGAGAGCCAAGTCAGAGCCGAGTCAGAGCTGAGTCAGAGTTGAGTCAGAGCCAAGTCACAGTTGAGTCAGAGCCAAGACAGAGCTGAGTCAGAGCCGCGTCACAGTTGAGTCAGAGCTGCGTCACAGTTGAGTCAGAACTGAGGTCACAGCTGCGTCACAGTTGAGTCAGAGCTGCGTCACAGTTGAGTCCAGAACTGAGTCACAGTTGAGTCCACATCTGCGTCACAGTTGAGTCACAGTTGAGTCAGAGCTGCGTTACAGTTGAGTCAGAACTGAGTCAGAGCTGCATCACAGTTGAGTCAGAGCTGCATCACAGTTGAGTCAGAGCTGAGTCAGAGCCGAGTCAGAGCTGAGTCAGAGCTGCCTCACAGTTGAGTCAGAACTGAGTCACAGCTGCGTCACAGTTGAGTCAGAGCTGCGTCACAGTTGAGTCAGAGCTGCGTCACAGTTGAGTCAGAGCTGAGTCAGAGCTTGCATCACAGTTGAGTCAGAGCTGAGTCAGAGCCGAGTCACAGCTGAGTCAGAGCTGCGTCACAGCTGAGTCAGAGCTGAGTCAGAGCCGAGTCACAGCTGAGTCAGAGCTGCATCACAGTTGAGTCAGAGCTGCGTCACAGTTGAGTCAGAGCTGAGTCAGAGCCCGAGTCACAGCTGCGTCACAATTGAGTCAGAGCTGCGTCACAGCTGTGTCACAGCTGAGTCAGAGCCGAGTCACAGCTGAGTCAGAGCCGAGTCACAGCTGAGTCAGAGCCGAGTCACAGCTGAGTCAGAGCTGTGTCACAGTGTGATCACAGTTGAGTCAGAGCTGCGTCACAGTTGAGTCAGAACTGAGTCCCAGTTGAGTCACATCTGCGTCACAGTTGAGTCAGAGCTGCGTTACAGTTGAGTCAGAACTGAGTCAGAGCTGTGTCACAGTTGAGTCAGAGCTGCATCACAGTTGAGTCAGAGCTGAGTCAGAGCCGAGTCACAGCTGAGTCAGAGCTACCTCACAGTTGAGTCAGAACTGAGTCACAGCTGCGTCACAGTTGAGTCAGAGCTGCGTCACAGTTGAGTCAGAACTGCGTCACAGTTGAGTCAGAGCCAAGTCACAGCTGAGTCAGAGCCGAGTCACAGCTGAGTCAGAGCCGAGTCACAGCTGAGTCAGAGCCGAGTCACAGCTGCGTCACAATTGAGTCAGAGCTGCGTCACAGTTGAGTCACAGCTGAGTCAGAGCCGAGTCAGAGCCGAGTCAGAGCCGAGTCACAGCTGAGTCAGAGCTGAGTCAGAGCCGAGTCACAGCTGCGTCACAGTTGAGTCAGAGCTGAGTCACAGCTGCGTCACACTTGAGTCACAGTTGAGTCAGAGCTGCGTCACAGCTGAGTCCTCTCATCTTTATTTATTGTTGATATTGTCAGCTCTTATCCTCCAGATGAGAACACTGAACAGCGAAGTCACATGATCAGCTGGTTATTACCCTTTGTGTCCCTCTGTCCCCCGTCCCTTGGTCTCCGTCCCTGTCTCAGTCTGAATGGTTCAGTCAGTATAAGAAGTCTCTGGCGTCCTTCATGCGCTCTGTGGGAGGAGGAGACGGTTTGGACATCACTCAGGACATTGAAGCCTCCCAAGAGTCTCTACATCGAGGTGAGACCTGATTATCAATAATCAATACAGCACTGTCTGAACAGCTGGACGCTGACAGTGCATGATGGGAAATGTAGTTCAGTCAGAGAGGAGACTGGACGTCACTCTGACCCACTTTCTCTGCGTCTTATGTTAAATAGTTTCTATTGAACCACAAACACTCCTCCTCCTCCTCATCATCATCTTCATCATCTAACACCATTAATCTAAAGTGCCCTTAAACACACACACACACAGTCTAAAGTGCAACACACACCGCTACCGGCGCGGTGCTGTGGCCATCAAGGGCCGCCCCCCAACACGCAGTGGCAGTGGCAGTCAACATGTATTTCCCACCCCAGCCCGCTAGGTGGCTGTACCTACACTAGTTGCGAACGGTTGCAACTGCTAGTAACGGAAGAAGAAGAGGAACAACTTTGGGTCAACAACAACTTGAATTTCACGGGTGAGTTTCTTATCAAAGTTGTCTTATTAAAAATTTGAAAACAACCGGAGTTGATCCTACGAGACGAGACGTACATAAAAGGCTTTTCTCGCAGCGCCGCATGAGCGCCAGCTGCGCTTGAAATAGAGCAGTGGGCTGAAGCAGAGCGGCGTGGCGCGGCGGCCGGCGCCAGTGTGGGTTGGTTCATAGAATATAATGGAGGCCGCCTTTTGATGCACGGCGTACGGCAGCGGTGTGTGTTGCACTTGACTCCTCCTCATCATCATCTAACACATCATGTGGACATGTAGCTTGAGCCTGAGTGATGACATCATCAGGTGTTTTCCAGGTGAGGTGTTTAAAGGACCATGGAGAGTTTGAGATCGACGATGGAACAGTGATCTGCTGAAGAAGAACAGTCAGGTCAGAAAAATACACTCCACTCATTCACTCATTCACTCATTCATTATTCTGCTGCTGTTACACTCACTCATTCACTCATTCATTATTCTGCTACTGTTACACTCACTTATTCTATTGCTGTTACACCACATCATTCATTATTCTGCTGCTGTACACTCACTCATTCATTCTACTGCTGTTACACTCACTCATTCACTTATTCATTGTTCTGCTGCTGTTACACTCACTCATTCACTCATTCATTATTCTGCTACTGTTACACTCATACACTCACTCATTCTATTGCTGTTACACTCATTCATTATTCTGCTGCTGTTACACTCACTCATTCATTCTACTGCTGTTACACTCACTCATTCATTGTTCTGCTGCTGTTACACTCACTCATTCATTATTCTATTGCTGTTACACTCACTCATTCACTCATTCATTGTTCTGCTGCTGTTACACTCATTTACTCATTATTCTGTTGCTGTTATACTCATTCATTCACTTATTCATTATTCTGCTGCTGTTACACTTACTCATTCATTATTCTTTGTTACACTCATTCATTTTTCTACTGCTGTTACACTCATTCATTACTCTGTTGCTGTTACGCACACTCATTCACTCATTCATTATTCTGTGCTGTTACACTCACTCATTCATTCATTGTTCTGCTGCTGTTACACTCACTCATTCATTATTCTACTGCTGTTACACTCACTTTCACTCATCCATTATTCTGTTGCTGTTACACTCAAGTCATTCACTCATTCATTCATTCTACTGCTGTTTACACTCACTCATTCATTATTCTGTTGCTGTTACACTCACTCACTCACTCATCCATTATTCTGCTGCTGTTACACTCATTCATTGTTCTGCTGCTGTTACACTCACTCATTCACTCATCCATTGTTCTGCTGCTGTTACACTCACTCATTCACTCATCCATCATTCTGTTGCTGTTACACTCACATCATTTCACTCATCCATCATTCTGTTGCTGTTACACTCACTCATTCACTCATTCACTATTCTGCTCAGTAATAATAATAATGTAGAAGAAACCAGTGACAGTCAAATGTGTTTGAATATATTTTAAAATCAAACTGTTTTCTGCTGCTGTCGTTTTGACTTATTGACCTTGTCTCATTAATGTTTTTGTTTGATAAACTTAATTATTATTATTAATATAATGTATTTTTTACTTTATATTCACGTATCTGTCCGTCTGTCCACAGCACTTCCTGCCGCGGTGGAAATGTGAGCAGCTGATTCGTCAGGGTGTCCTGGAGCACGTGGTGTCCTGATGGAGGACTGATGTTCAGCTGATCACCGAACAATCAGCTGATCGGTGACACACTGTGTGCCTCAGATAACACAGACGTCCTGACTTTACCCGTCCCCTGACACAACACGTCTGTTTAAAATATTAATCTGATGTCAAAATAAAATAAAGTATTTCTTTTTTTTTCAGTTCAGGTTTGATTGTTTTTTTTCTTTCTGATGGATCAGATGTTTCAGACAGTTTAACTAACAAGACCTCGACCTGCAGCGAGCGGCGAGCGACCTGCAGCGAGTGGCGAGCAGCCTGCAGCGAGTGGCCAGCAGCCTGCAGCGAGCGGCGAGAAGGGCATCGACTCTTTATTTAGATTAAAAAACATTAAAAGTCTTGGTGAGATATAAACAGATAATTTAATGTGGTGTCAGATTACAGTGTGCTGTGTGATGATGTCACAGACAGGTGTGTTTGGTACCTGAACTGACAGGAAGTCAGAGCTGAGAGGAGGAGTGAGAGGGTCTCACTCTGACGGGAAAACTATAAACACATCATCACAATCATCATCATCATCATCATAATCATCATCATCATCAACAGTCCACCTTTACAAAATCAAAATAATAAAAATACAAATATAGAAACAAAATAACATAACACCATCATGGCTGAAATACTGTGTGTGTGGTGTGTGTGTGCTGATGACAGGTTTAAATAACAGGCCACGCCCACACCGACCATGAACACACGCCTCCTTCACCTGAGAGTCAAACTGCATGTCCACGTCTTAGGTGACATCATCACCTCCCTCTGTCTCTGTACAGGTGCCATCATCACCTCCCACTGACACCTGCCGGCAGAAAGAAAACTACGGAGGCCCCAGAGGGTCAAGTGATGACAGTAATATCTGTCACAGTGAGCCACATGTTGTTAAAGTCACGTCATTAAAGGTTTGATGATGTCATGGTGTCTGATTCAACACGTTCTGTGGAGCGCGCTCAGATGAGTCGGATCTAACGGGCAGGTGAGGAACTTTAATGTGTTCACTCTGCAGACGTGGCCGAACGTAAACATGTCATCGTCTCACCTGTAAAAAAACAGGTGTCGTCAGACAGGTGTGTTCCCTGTGCAGGAGTGTTTCCTGTTCAGGTGTGTTCCCTGTGCAGGAGTGTTTCCTGTTCAGGTGTGTTCCCTGTCCAGGTGTTCCTGTTCAGGTGTGTTTCCTGTTCAGGTGTGATTCCTGTCCAGGTGTGTGTTTTCCTGTCCGGGTGTGATTCCTGTGCAGGTGTGTTTCCTGTTCAGGTTTGATTCCTGTTCAGGTGTGTTTCCTGTGCAGGTGTGTTTCCTGTCCAGGTGTGATTCCTGTCCAGGTGTGATTCCTGTTCAGGTGTGTTTCCTGTTCAGGTGTGTTTCTGTGCAGGTGTGTTCCTGTCCAGGTGTGATTCCTGTCAGGTGTGTTTCTGTCCAGTGTGATTCCTGTTCAGGTGTGTTTCCTGTTCAGGTGTGTTTCCTGTTCAGGTGTGTTTCCTGTTAAGGTGTGATTCCTGTCCAGGTGTGATTCCTGTTCAGGTGTGTTTCCTGTGCAGGTGTGTTTTCTGTCCAGGTGTGTTTCCTGTTCAGGTGTGTTTCCTGTCCAGGTGTGATTTCCTGGTCCAGGTGTGTCTGTATGCTAACAGTTCCCATCTGTTTCCAGTCTTTGTGCTAAGCTAAGCTAAGCTAATGCCCTCCTCAGTCAAACTGATGTGATCAGCTGCTGCAGGTCTGTGAGGTGGGCGTGGCTCTACGTGGCGAGCGCAGCGGGGACGATCTCTCTCAGCAGTTTGTTCAGAGCGTTGACCTTCTCCTCCAACAGGGAGTTCTTCTTCTCTGCGTGTTTCTGCCGCTGCTCGGTGACCTGCAGCGCTGTCATCAGCTGAGAGTTCTCCACGTACAGATCCTTCAGCAGCGCGCTGGACTTGGTGTTCTTCGCCATCTATGGATGAGACGATGACGGCGGCACATTACATCATACTGAGACGGACAGAGAGTGGCCAGAAGTGTGTGGACAGGAAGTGAGGACTCACCTGTTCTTGAGCTGCTGGACTTTGTCCTGTAGAACCATCCGGAGTCCCTTCAGCTTCGTCTCCAGCTCCTCCATCCTCTGCTGCAGCACTGACACCGCCTTCTCGTACTGCTCCTGAACACAACATGCACATACTCAGAGATGTACGAGCCGACATCAAGTGTTCCTGTGACCTCTGACCTCATCGCCTGTGACCTCTGACCCCTGGTGTACCTGCTTGCAGCTGATCTGGGAGCAGCTCTGTTGGGCCTGAAGCCTCAGCGTCTCCTCCAGCTGTTGACTCCTCCTCTGCTCCTCCTGCAGGCGGCCCTGCAGCAGCTCCACCTCCTCCTTGCGCCCATCCCCCGCCCCGCTGCTGCGCCTCTGCAGCTGCCTGACATGCTGCGCCTGAACCAGACTGAGCGCCGTGTTGGCCCGCATTGCCTAAACACAGGACGTTCACGTGTTAAACCTCGAGTGTGGTCTGAGGTCACACAGGAAGTGGCGTGACGTGTGATGTCAGTGTGATGTCAGCGTGTTGGTTTCAGTCCTCACCTGGTCCTGAGCGTGCATCCTCTCTGTCTCCGCCTCCTTCAGTCGGCTCTTCAGGTTCTGGACCTCCAGACTGCGGACCGTCAGCTCCGACACCTGACACACCATCAAACCTCCGTTATCACAGGTCATCATTTTTACACACACACACACACAACACACACACACACACACACACACAGTGATGTTGTCAGTTACCTGCTGCTGGAGCTCCTGGTTGTGGACCCGGAGTCTACGGGCCTCCTCCTGCTCCTCCTGCTCCTCCACAGCTGATGGAGCTCCTCCTTCTCCCTCATCAGCTTCCTGACGCTGCTCTCCAACTGCTCCACCTGAAGGAGACACACCCACAGGAAGATGTCCACTCAGAGTGGGAGGAGCTACACCTGGACGTCAAAACATGACAGAGGTTTACATTGTTGTTGTTGTTGTTGTTGTTATTATTCTGTCATGATGATGAGTCCAAACATCTACGGCAGCTGATCAGGGCCACTGAGGGTGTAGAAACTAAAAATTCAGAGCTGACGAAGGATGTATATATTATAATAAATATTCAGAGACAAAAATGATTTTCTATGCGATTAAAGTAATAGATTTATTTATTTATTTTTTTAAAGAATACCATCTCTGATTAAAGTTGCAGGTTTCCAAATGTAAATTAGAATATTCTCTGAGATTAAAGTCGCTAATTAACGAGAGACAAACTCTGGTGTTGTTTGTTGTCGATGGACAACGTCACTGAAAACAGGAAATACATAAAACATGGAGATGCTGAATGAGCGTTGTCCAATCAAGACATCCTTTGTTTCACCTGGTTCGATCCGACCGTCAGCTGGGACGCCCCTCCTGAGCATCTGAGGAGCGTCTGTCCTGCTAAAGTCACTGTCCCCACAGTGCTGGTTCAGCAGCTTCACACATCCTCACAGGTCAAAATAAGACATCACATAAAAATCACAGGACTCAGATGTGTCTCTGACTTCCTGTCAGAAACTCCGCCCACATTCTGTCAGAGACAGTTTGAATAAAGATTTTAATGCATCCGTCCATTTTCATCCGCTTATCCGGGGCTGGGTCGCAGTGGCAGCAGGCCGAGCAAGCACCCCAGACATCCCTCTTCCCAGCAATGCTTTCCAGCTCCCTCCTGGGGGACCCCGAGGTGTTCCCAGGCCAGACGACATATGTAATCCCTCCAGCGTGTTCTGGGTCCTGCCCCGGGGCCACCTACCAGTGGGACGTGCCTGGGACACCTCCAAAGGGAGGCGCCCAGGAGAATCCTGATCAGATGTTGAACCACCTCAACTGACCCTTTTGACGCGAAGGACCAGCAGCTCTACTCCGAGCTCCCTCCAGATGTCTGACTCCTCCCCCTATCTCTAAGGCTGAGCCCAGACACCCTACAGAGGAAACTCATTTCAGACGCTTGTATCTGTGACCTCATTCTTTCAGTCACTACCCGGCGCAGCGCCTGCATCACTGCAGAAGCCGGATTGCACCGACCCGCCGATCCATCTCACACTCATTTCTACCCTCGCTTGTGAACAAGACCCAGAGATACTTGAACTCCGTGCTTGAGGCAGTAACTCTCCCAACCCAGAGGGAACCATCCACTGGTTTCCAGCAGAGATCCATGACCTCAGACTGGGAGGAGCTGACTCTCATCCCAACTGCGTCACACTCGGCTGCAAACTGCCCCAGGTCATGCTGGAGGTCACGGTGTGATGAAGCCAACAGAACCACATCATCTGCAAAAAGCAGAGACACAATTCTGAGGTCCCCAAACTGGACCCCTTCCTCCGCCTAGCTGCACCTCGAGATCCTGTCCATGAAGATCACAAACAGGATCAGAGACAAGGGACAACCTTGCCCGAGGCCAACACCCACCGAGAACGTGGTCGACTTTTCCCCGAGTATTCGGACGCAGCTTTCACTTTGGTCATACTGGGACTGGATGGCTCGTAGCTGCGGGGCCAGGTACCCCGTACTCCCATAGTACCCCCCACAAAACCCCCCGAGAGACGCGGTTGTAAGCCTTCTCCAGGCCCACAAAGCACATGTAGAGTGGATGGGCAAACTCCCACAACCCCTTCAGCAGCCTCGCAAGGGTAAAGAGCTGCTCCACTGTTTTACGGTGAGGACGGAATCCACATCACTCCTCCTGAATCTGAGGTTTGACAGTCGGTTGGAGCCTCCTCTCCATCACCCTGGAGTAAACAGACCTGGGAGGCTGAGCAGTGTGAAACCCCAATAGTTGGAGCACACCCTCTGGTCCCCTTTTTGAAGATGGGAAAAAGTTTTTAATCTCAGAGAAAATCAGAGTTGGTCCTGTGACCTCCTGACCTCTGCTCTGTGTTCTGATTGGTTACCTACAGACTGCTCTGATTGGCTGTCACAAACATCAGAGGCTCCTGTAAACAAACTGTTTGTGTAAACATGATGATGTCACACCGAGACATGTCAGATCTTATAATGAATGTGTAATGAAACCACGGCGGTGACGTCCTCTGTCAAATCAGTTTCTGATTGGTTCATGAAACCTCATGAGGAACTGAAACAACTGAATTCTGCTCAGTGATTGGACGGTGTCTGATGACCTTGTTGAGAGCGTCCTGTAGCTTCCTCTGCAGGTCCGTCACTTCCTGGGCGTGGTTCAGTTTCTCCTGAGTGACGGCGTGAAGCTGAGAGCGCAGTAGCTCTGACTCCGCCTCCACAGAGAGCAGCGCCTGCTGCAGCTTCTCCACCTGTTGGAGACAAACATGAAACATCAGGTTGTTAGTGTTTGATGATGTCATGGTGATGTCACGGTGTCACAGTCGGAGCATCACCTTGTTGTTTCGGTCGTCAGCTTCTCTCAGCAGTTTGGATTTATCCTCCTCCACCCACTGCAGCTTCAGGGTCACACTGCTAAGCTCCGCCTCCAGCTCCGCATGTCGGCCCAGCTGAGGACAAAACACACGGTTAGTTTAATTGGTGTTTGGATCTGCTGAGCCGAGCAGCGAGGAGTAGTGTTCACAGAATCAGAGGTTCAGAGCTTCAAACTGGAGCCCTTTTTAAACAGGAGTTGTGCAAATTTGCAGGAAAGCCCAATCAGTCTTTTTTCAGCATTGGCAGTCAATCAATCAATTTTATTTATAAAGCCACATATCACAAATCACAATTTGCCTCACAGGGCTTTACAGCATACGACATCCCTCTGTCCTTATGACCCTCACAGCGGATAAGGAAAAACTCCCCAAAAAAACCCTTTATCGGGGAAAAAAAAAAACGGTAGAAACCTCAGGAAGAGCAACTGAGGAGGGATCCCTCTTCCAGGACGGACAGACGTGCAATAGATGTCGTACAGAACAGATCAGCATAATAAATTAACAGTAATCCATATGACACAATGAGAGAGAGAGAGAGAGAGAGAGAGAGAGAGAGAGACAGAGAGAGAGATGCAGGTAATGACAGTAGCTTACAACAACATTAATGAAAGTAATAATATTATAGTTATAGTTCTGGCTACTGTGGTACAATATGTTGAAAGTATGTATTAATATCTGACAGTATACATGTGTGACAATAGTCATATGTGTATAATAACAGTAGAAGTATGACTAATGACTAATGATGGCAGCAGCAGCAGCAGGAGGCATCTGGCAGGACCACGGCAGCAGCACAACCACACACGTCACGCTGTCCAGGCACCGCTGTGATATGAGTTAATCTGAGAGACAGTGGAGCACAAAGGCTCCGGAGAAGAAGCCGAGTTAGTGACATCCAGAATGGCCGAGTTAGCAAGATGCAGTAATAGAATATGAGAGAGAGTGAGAGAGAGAGAGAGAGAGAGAAGGTGCCCGGTGTATTATAGGGGGGTCCTCCGGCAGACTAGGCCTAAGTCAGCCTAACTAGGGGCTGGTACAGGGCCAGCCTGGGCCAGCCCTAACTATAAGCTTTATCAAAGAGGAAAGTCTTAAGTCTAGTCTTAAATGTGGAGACGGTGTCTGCCTCCCGGACCGTAACAGGAAGATGATTCCACAGGAGAGGAGCCTGATAGCTGAAGGCTCTGGCTCCTGATCTGCTTTTGGAGACTTTAGGGACCACAAGTAACCCTGCGTTCTCAGAGCGCAGTGTTCTGGTGGGATAATATGGCACTATGAGCTCTCTAAGATATGACGGAGCTTGACCATTTAGAGCTTCATAAGTTAACAGTAGGATTTTAAATTCAATTCTGGATTTTACAGGGAGCCAGTGCAGAGAAGCTAAAACAGGAGAAATATGATCTTCTTTCTTAGTTCCTGTATAAAAACAAAATCGGGGAGTGCAGCAAAATGCCGCCTACCTACTTTTGTTTATACAGAATGTGCCTTTTTCAGGGCAATGGGGGGCGTGAGCAAGTAACAAAACGTGTAGCTCAGCGTGTGACGTAAACAGTGACGTGGGAGGGAAGCCGCGGCTGGTCAGTCCTTCAGTGATTCTCTCGTAAGTCGGCCCGTTCTTCACCGTCCCCGTCATCTGAAGGTTAATGGCCTCTTCGTTTGTGAGGACAAGGAGGGCGCACAATTCCTTGTCTCCCCAGTTGCTCATCTTTACAGTGTCTGTCAGGTTTGTGTTTCCCTCTTGCTACTAGCTGCTCGCTAATTCCTGCTATCAGCTGTTTCCTGTTTATCCACCGCCAATGGCTCGCACGTGTGGTGTCATCAACAGCCCCTCCCACAAGTCATCAACAGCTCCTCCCACAAGTCATCAACAGCCCCTCCTGTTGCAGAAGGCCGCCTCGGTCTGTTTAAACTAAAAGGGTTCCACCAATATGTCTGCCCTACGAGGCGGAAAATTGGGCACCTCGGATCAACTTGCCAATCCGGCTCTGTGTGTCTAAACGACCCAACATTCGCCGAAAATCTGGCAGTGTAAAAGGGCCGAGTGTCAGTCCTCACAGAACAGCTGAGTCACTTCCTGCCCTGAAGCTCTGACATCACTCGTAGGTAAACTCTGACTTCAGGTTATTTCAGGTCAAACAGATCCAGGACCTGACATCACGTCCACAATAACATGTTTGTATTTACAGCATAAATCATCTCTGAACACACGAACATTTCAGCTCTGCTTTACATCTGATCACTGTCAACGCACCTGGAAACACACATCACATGACCTGAGCGTCCTGAAAACACGTGACCATCCACGCAGTCTGAGAGTGTGAGATTAAACAGGAAGCAGGTCGTCTGCACTGTTAGAGACTGTTAGAGAAAATAACCCAGAGAAATTTCTGTCACATGTTGGAGGGAAACAGAGTGGAGTCGTTACAAACTGACACCAGGAGCGTTACCCAGCGCTGCAGGAAGTCACTGCACACCAGAAGGATGACATCACTACAGGTGTGTAGATGTGTCTGTCATGTTTCAGTTTTAGACATCGTGACTGATGAGACCCAGACAGGAAGTGAACAAGTCCGTCTCTGTTGCCATCTGTCCACAAGGGAAAAAAACCAACCTTGTTTTTCAAACTGAAACTGAGTCAAGTCGCAGCGCCTCAGTGTGGACGCTGAGCATAAACACAGCTACAGTTCTGTCTTAGAACACATACATCAGTGTTACTGCCTATTGTGATGTCACTTCCTGAAGTCTCTTCAAACGTTTCATCTCCCTAAAATCTGTCTCACCTGAGCTCAGAGGTCAAAGAAGTCAGTACATCAGAATGAACGACAGAATGATGTCATTAACAAGAAAGAATGAAAAAGTCTTCTTCGTCAGATTCAAGGTGAGGTCATGTCTTTGTGTCTTCAGCTGTCTCTGTCTTCAGCTGTCTCTATGTCTTCAGCTGTCTGTGTCCTCAGCTGTCTCTGTGTCCTCAGCTGTCTGTGTGTCTTCAGCTGTCTCTGTGTCTTCATCTGTCTCTGTGTCTTCAGCTGTCTTCAGCTGTCTCTGTGTCCTCAGCTGTCTGTGTGTCTTCAGCTGTCTGTGTGTCTTCAGCTGTCTGTGTGTCCTCAGCTGTCTCTGTGTCCTCAGCTGTCTGTGTCTTCAGCTGTCTGTGTCCTCAGCTGTCTCTGTGTCTTCAGCTGTCTGTGTGTCCTCAGCTGTCTGTGTGTCTTCAGCTGTCTGTGTGTCCTCAGCTGTCTGTGTGTCTTCAGCTGTCTGTGTGTCTTCAGCTGTCTCTGTGTCCTCAGCTGTCTTCAGCTGTCTCTGTGTCCTCAGCTGTCTGTGTCTTCAGCTGTCTCTGTGTCTTCAGCTGTCTCTGTGTCCTCAGCTGTCTGTGTCCTCAGCTGTCTGTCTTCAGCTGTCTCTGTGTCTTCAGCTGTCTGTGTCTTCAGCTGTCTCTATCTTCAGCTGTCTCTGTGTCCTCAGCTGTCTCTGTCTTCAGCTGTCTCTGTCTTCAGCTGTCTGTGTCTTCAGCTGTCTCTGTGTCCTCAGCTGTGTGTCTTCAGCTGTCTCTGTGTCCTCAGCTGTGTGTCTTCAGCTGTCTCTGTCTTCAGCTGTCTCTGTGTCTTCAGCTGTCTGTGTCTTCAGCTGTCTCTGTGTCCTCAGCTGTCTCTGTGTCCTCAGCTGTGTGTCTTCAGCTGTCTCTGTCTTCAGCTGTCTCTGTGTCTTCAGCTGTCTGTGTCTACAGCTGTCTATGTGTCTTCAGCTGTCTCCGTGTCTTCAGCTGTCTCCTCGTCTTCAGCTGTTTCTGTGTCTTCAGCTGTCTCCGTGTCTTCAGCTGTCTCTGTCTTCAGCTGTCTCTGTGTCTTCAGCTGTCTGTGTCCTCAGCTGTCTGTGTCTTCAGCTGTCTCTGTCTTCAGCTGTCTCTGTGTCTTCAGCTGTCTCCGTGTCTTCAGCTGTCTGTCTTCAGCTGTCTCTGTGTCTTCAGCTGTCTGTGTCCTCAGCTGTCTGTGTCTTCAGCTGTCTCTGTGTCCTCAGTTGTGTGTCCTCAGCTGTCTGTGTCTTCAGCTGTCTCTGTGTCCTCAACTGTGTGTCTTCAGCTGTCTCCGTGTCTTCAGCTGTCTCTGTCTTCAGCTGTCTCTGTGTCTTCAGCTGTCTCTGTGTCTTCAGCTGTCTCTCTGTCTTCAGCTGTCTCTGTGTCTTCAGCTGTCTCTCTGTCTTCAGCTGTCTCTGTGTCCTCAGTTGTCTCTGTGTCTTCAGCTGTCTGTGTCCTCAGCTGTCTGTGTGTCTTCAGCTGTCTCTGTGTCTTCAGCTGTCTCTGTGTCTTCAGCTGTCTGTGTCCTCAGCTGTCTGTGTCTTCAGCTGTCTCTGTGTCCTCAGTTGTGTGTCCTCAGCTGTCTGTGTCTTCAGCTGTCTCTGTGTCCTCAACTGTGTGTCTTCAGCTGTCTCCGTGTCTTCAGCTGTCTCTGTCTTCAGCTGTCTCTGTGTCTTCAGCTGTCTCTGTGTCTTCAGCTGTCTCTGTCTTCAGCTGTCTCTGTGTCCTCAGTTGTCTCTGTGTCTTCAGCTGTCTGTGTCTTCAGCTGTCTGTGTGTCTTCAGCTGTCTCTGTGTCTTCAGCGGTCTCTGTGTCCTCAGCTGTCTCTGTGTCCTCAGCTGTCTCTGTGTCTTCAGCTGTCTGTGTCCTCAGTTGTCTGTGTCTTCAGCGGTCTCTGTGTCCTCAGCTGTCTGTCTTCAGCTGTCTCTGTGTCCTCAGTTGTCTGTACCAGAGAGCAGCAGCATGAAAAACAAACTCTGCAGCTCAATCTGAGGACTGAGACGTTGCAACGAGCACACTGCTGTAACGCCTGTACGACATATCAATATATTGTCAAACAAGATATAAATTCAGACTGCGTTTATATCGATACAAGTCATGTCACATGACACGTCCCAACATGCATCTGTCCTCTCACGCTCACTCACAGCTTCCCCATTAACACTGATGTCTTGTTCACACCAAACAGGAAGAGACTGTTTTGTGTGTTACTCACGCAAGACTGAGCACTGGAATAAATTTTGTTGACACTTCACACGTGTGAATAACTCTCTCACACGCACATGAAATCACTGAATTGATGAATGGACCTCTGCTGGTGCGTCCTGCTGTGTGTTCAACGTCAACGTTTGCTGAGAGTGGCGGCAGAGAGGGTGGACGCACACCTGTCAGCGGCGCCGTTTAACGTCATCGTGAGATGAATGAATGCGGAGTCACATCGCTGCTCTGAGACTCTTCAGTCACTGTGAAAATGTTTCACTTGTTTGGGTCAGTGAGCTCCTGATGGACTGGTCTAACTGATGACCTCATCAGCTCATCACTGATGACCTCATCAGCAAGTCACCTGATCAGAGACATTAAACTGGTCACCTTGTCCCTGTAGGAGCTGAGCTCTGTCTCCAGCAGCTGTCTCTCCTGCGTCCACGCCGCCTGCTGCTGCAGCTTCTCTCTATCCTGCTGCAGCGCCGCATCCTGCAGCCGCCGCACCTGAAAACACCACGACAGCGACAACACGCCATCTCATTAACGATACATGTCACTACAGAGACACACACTGAAGGTTGCTCTGCTCACCAGCGCTCCCTCCTCCTCCTGCTCCTTGGAAACCGTCGCCAGACGCTCCCTCAGCATCCGCACCGACTCCTGGTCTCCACGGAGACGGGCGCTGAGCTCAGCGTTGTCGTTGCTGAGCTGCAGGTTCCTGCTGCTCAGATCCAGGACCTCCTCACGATACCTGGAGTTCTGCAGACAACAGAGGAGGAGGAGGAGGAGAAGGAGGAGTCAAACAGTCTTCCTCTCAGAGGTCAAAGGTCACTGTGATCAGTCTGTTCACTCACCTCTCTGTGGAGACACTCCTCTTCCTCTCTGCTCCGCTCGTGTTCCCGCTCCAGGTCCTCCAGCTTCCTCCTGACAGGACAAGGAGGAGGAGGAGGAGGAGGAGGAGAAGAAGAAGGAGAAGGAGAAGGAGAAGGAGGAGGAGGAGGAGGAGGAGGAGGAGGAGGAGAAGGAGAAGGAGAAGGAGGAGGAGGAGGAGGAGGTTGATATATTTAACATCTTAAGGTCGATTCACAGCGTCTGTGGCGTCCACACCGACCCTCTGTGGGCGATCCATCACTAAAGGTGACAGACGACCAATCACAGACGTGCTCACTGACCTCTTGTTGACGATGTCGTCCTCCAGGCCATGGACTTCCTGCTGCAGGACGCTGAGTCGCTCCTGCAGAGCTGCGTTCTCTGATCGCACTTCCTGCAGCTGAGTCCTGCAGCCACAGACCAAAAGACCAATCAGCTGACTAATCGTCAGGGACAAACATCTCTGATGTCACTGATGATCACTCTGAGGAATCTGAGACTGCGGTGATTTAAAGGTGTGTCACATGTTTCAGATTTCATTACATCATTACATCATTAACAGACGCAGACAGAGAGACAGATGTGATCATGCGATGTCATTGGGTTAGAGATGAGGGGAGGAGTTAAAGCATTCAGACAGAGACGGACGGTCGCGGTGCATTGTGGGAGTTTCATTCCGTTAGCAGAGTCACATGATGGATGCAGTTAGTCATTCAGAGACAGGTGATGTCATTCAGAGACAGGTGATGTCATTCAGAGACAGGCGGAGGTTAGTCAGTGGTCGGAGCGTCTGTCTCATCACAGCATCGGTCTCGAACCTGTGAAGACGGGACAGGTCCATCGTGTCCTCCAGAGCCAGGACCAGCGTCTCCAGCTCCATCAGCTGCTGCTTCATCTTCATCTTCTCCTGCTCAAAGTCTTCCTCCGCCCGCCGCAGCTGGTCCTGGGAGTCCTGCAGGTCCCTCTGCAGCTGGAGGACCTGCTGTCCCCTCAGGTCCTCCGTCCTCAGCTGGTCCCTCAGGTCCTCCGTCCTCAGCTGGTCCCTCAGGTCCAGCTGGTTGGTCTCTGTCTGTCTCAGTAGGATCTTGACTCCGTCCGGCCCCTGGACCCGGAGGTGGTCGGTCTCGCTGGTCTTGGCGTTGAGCTGCGTTCTGAGGACGAGGACGAGGTCGGCGGTGTCGTTGAGCTGGGAGCTGAGCTCCCTCAGGTGGTCTCTGAGGGTGGAGATCTCCTCCTCCATCTCTACGATCTGGGTGGAGAGCTGGTCGGCCAGACGGGCGTAGCTGGCGTTCTCCTGGCTCAGACGTCGCACCTCTTCCTTCTCCTCGTCCAGGCCGGAGCACAGCTGTGAGTTCCTGCTCTGTTCCTCCTTCAGCGCCTCCTGCAGAGCCTCCTCAGAGCTCCGCCTCCTCTCCACCTCCTCAGAGACTCCATCCAGCTCCAGCTGCAGGGTGTCCACAGCCATGGCCTGCTCCTTCAGGTCCTGGATCAGCCTGGAACGGTCCGTCTTCAGGGAGTCCAGCTCCGCGGCCGTGCTCCTGGTGACCTCCTGCAGCGCCTCCAGCTCTGCCCTGAGGCTGTCCACTGTCTCCTCCCGCACTCGCAGCTGTGCCTGCTGCTGAATGAAGGCGTTGGAGAGGCGGCTGCAGTTGTCGGCCACCACCTCCCGGTCCTGCAGGATGCTGTCAGACGCAGCCCGCAGGTTCTCCAGCTGGAGGAGGAGCTGCTCCTCCCTGTGCTTCACCTCCTGCAGCTCCGCCTCCACACAGCGCCGCTCTGAGCTCAGATGCTTGTTTAAAACCTCCTGAGATTCCAGGACGGAGACGCTCGCCTCCAGCTGAGAACACGCCTCCTCCAAACGTGCCTCCAACTCAGAGCACCGCCCACTACACGCTTTAAGATCTTCCTCCAACTGCCCGCAGCGCCTCCTCAGCTCTTCCATGCTGGCCTCTGATTGGCTGATCTGTAGGTGGGAGCTCTGTACTACCTCCTGTAATCTGGACACCACCTCCTGCTGCTCCTCCACCTTCCTCCTCTCCTCAGTGGCTCTCTCCTCACTCCGTAGCTTCTCCTGCTCCACCTGCGCCAGCCTCTTCTCCCAGCATCCTCTCTGCTCCTGCAGCCGCTGGCGCTCCCGATGGAGCTGGTGGAGGAGGCGTCGCTGGCCCTCGCCGTACTGCAGCTTCATGTGAGACAGCTGCTGCTCCGCCTCGTCCCTGCTCAGAGTAAAGACACCTGCTGACACTTCCTGTTTCCTCCCGCCTCAGCTCTGCCCACTGCAGGTTTATCCTCGCTGCTCTGACTCGTGTTTCTACGTTAAACTCTGATTTAATATAAACTTTACAAGAGATAAAAACTCAGCAGACGAGTTACTGACATTTCAGAATAAAAGCATCAGACAGAGGCGGAGCTGTGACATCATCACCCACCTGACCAGCATCACCTCTTGGTCCATCTTCAGCTTCAGCTCCGCCTCCAGCTGCTCCTTCTCAGCGCTCAGTCTCTGGACCAGGTTCCCGATCTCTCTGGCGAAGTTCTGCTCCAGCTCCGCCCGCTCCCGCTGCATCCTGGGGAAAAAAAAACAATGCTCACAAACTCCGCCCACCACCGAGACGAGACTCAGCAAGACGGACAGAGGAGGCTGCTCCTCACCTGCGCTCCTGCTCATGGCTCCACCCTCCTCCTCCTCCTCCATGTTGGATCTGAGCGTGCAGTTTGTCCACCGTCTCCTTCAGCTGCTTCACCTGCTGCTCCACCTGAGCCTTCTGCTCCTCCACCTCACTGATCTCCAGCTGAAGACGACAACAAGAAGTTCATCCACCTCTCAAACTCTGAAATACTCCATCACAGGAACGAGGACTGTGCTCAGCACTGACCTCAGCAACATGTACTCCATCAGTTCTGTTATAAAACTCTCTGTTGTTGCAGTAAGAATAAAACTATAAAGATGGACTCAGAGCGGTGACTCAGCACTTTTTTACACACGTGAAACTCCAAGAGAGCTCAGACCCTCTGAAGTGGGTCCACAGTGCGGTTCTCTGAACCTGTGAACACAAAGCGCTCCAGGTTCACTTTGCTCTCTGTTGAGGAGCAGTTTGGTCCACAGAAGACACTGCACGTCTCCAGATGTGGAAGGTAGGACACATCAACCAGTCACAGCTCAGAGACACTCAGGGTATCCTCCAGTTTAAGCTCATGTGTAGGGTTGGTTACCGTTCATAATTGAACAGATACGGTACCGGTACCGGTATCTGGAATTCGGTACCGGTACCAAATGGTACCTTATTTCGGTACTTTTTAACCCTATGGGCCCTAGGCGTTTTTTTTTTTTTTTTTTTACTGCCTTTACTTTTAAGCTCATATCACAGTCATTATAAAGGCTACATACACATGCTATCTTGTTTTTTTCAGGACAATCAGGGCTAACCAGTAATGCCATCATTTCATCATGTCCTTCTATGTGCCTGTATTTTATATTAATTTTTATACGAATGAAAAAAAACAAATCTGTGACTAAATTCTTACATTTTTACATGTATCTCACCATAGCAAGTTGGAAGAAGCCATATTCTGCCATATATGAAGAGGGGAGACTCTCTGGAATCTGGTAATATAAGAACCATGATGCTGGGACATTCTGTCACTTCACAGCTGTCCAAAACATGTGGTTTGTGCCAGGCGGACATGATTGCCAGTATTTTTTCATTATTGCAAGAAATTCCATTGACTCATTCACAAGTCAAAATGTGTTTTATCTGAAAGAAACATGCAATATTTACATCTAAGATCACAGAAAAATAGTCAACCAAGTGCAATGATGTCCTCCAAGATAATATTTGTTTTTCAGTTTCAGTTATATATTGGGGGGACATTTTGGGCATTGGTGGGGGGGCACGTGTCCCCCTCAATGTATATGGTGACTATGGCCCTGTCAGCATGCATAATTAGACTACAGTTGTCTGGGTGCACAAAGGTGAAGCGGCTGGTCTTGTCATACAAAGTTTGATGGAGTGTCAACTGGACAATATGGAGATGTTTGCATCTTGAAAGCCGGACTACAAATGTGGATAGACAGGGAGAAACACACGCAAGCCTAAGACGTGGTAAGATACGATATTCCTCACTATATGAAGTGACTGATAACAAGATCTGTATAATGGGTTGTAAAGAAATTTGTCAGGTTTTTATTTTGTAGACAATTGATCTGTATTTATAGCGTGATGGGATAACAGCACAATGATGTGTGTGGTCCTGCACTTTCATGTGATATGTGTGGCATTTTTGTGCGTGCTTGCGTTCGCAAGTAATCCATCCAAGAGTAATGTGTGTGCAGAGCTGTATGAAAGTGCTTGGCCTTGTCGAAAAGCTACAATTCTGCAGTTTCTGTTGATATGCGTGGCTCGCTATGACGCACGGTCGCGGAGAAAATCCACAGAGAAGAAAGGGTGTGAATTTGGATGCACTATGCGTCGTTCGGGCCCACAGTCTAAACTTCTCTGTTTCAACATATTATTGAGAACATTTAGGAACAGTGCTGCACGTTAACGTTTGTCTGCACATTGTTTTTGTCGCCATTGTTGCTGAGTCTGAGGTGCGAGTCATGCGCTCTCGCTCCGCCTCCACCTCAGGTACCAAAATTTGACACCGTTTCATTTTAAGTGAATCGGTACTCTGTAGTACTGACGTGAATCGGTACCAAGTACAAAAAGTACAGAGTTTCGGTACCCAACCCTACACATGTGACAGTGAGCAGCTTCATCACCTCACTGCAGAGACACGTCACAGGAAACACTACACGTGTCAGTACATGTGATGTATAGTGTGATCAGAGAGAGGACTGAGACCACTTTACTGTTGGTGCACTTTAAGAGGACTGAGACCATTTTACTGTTGGTGCACTTTAAGAGGACTGAGTTCAGTTTGTTAAAAAAGGACTATATGTGAACACACCCTGAATCAAACTGAACCGAGTCCATCAGATGATTCTGTGCTGTGAGAAATAAAATCAGTCTGATTCTACAAACTGTTTAAGATCTGAGTGTGTGAAGTCATCTAGGGCTGATGTTTACCTTGAAGGCCTGAGAGATGTCTTTCCGCTCCACCTCCATGCTCTGCCTCATCACCTCCAGGCGCCGCTCGTAGTAGTTCACCTGCAGGACAGAGACGAGGAGGAGGAGGGTGTGATGATCAGAGTCTAACTCCAGACATAAACATGTATGATAATTCTAACATTGATCACCTGTGTGTCGAGCTGGATGTGAAGCTGCTGCAGCTCCTGGTTGTGATTCTGCTTCAGCTGCTCCAGAGCCAGTTCAGTCTGGATACTGACGGCCGGACCGGAGACGCCGTCCAATGAGGACAGGGCTGAGATAGGAAGAGACACACGGTACAAAACATTAATTATCAGTGAAACATATCCAAATATCTTGTGAAAAGATAAATTATTTTATTATTTTTATATTTAGATAAATATCTGAAAAATATTAAATATTAGAGGAAAAATTAGTAAAATGTCAAAAGAATTGGAAAAATATTCAGAAATTACATGTAAAATATGAAAAGTGTCAAAGACACTGATGAATATTTAAAAGAATGATAAAAATATCAGTGAGAGAGTCTCCACTGAGACACCGTGTAGGCGTGTGGACAGGTGTGTCTCTCACCTGTTTTATCTGCCGGCTGCAGTTTCTTCCTGACTGCAGGAGACGAGCTGCTCTTCATGTCCGACTCGTCTGAAAAAACACAAACAAACAAACAAACAAACAGTGTGACAATAGCTCAGACTGAAGAACAACGGAAACAATCAGAACATGTTGAAGAGAGACGTCAGAGACTCACTGAGAGACATCATGAGACTCAACACCTGGACAGCTCTGTGTGTGTGTGTGTGTGTGTGTGTGTGTGTGTGTGTGTGTGTGGTGGGCGTGTCCGTTGTTCTAGCTGAACAGATCCGACCTGCTCAGCAGGAACTGAACTCCTGTTAAACCTCTGCTCAGTTTCAGCTGCTACATCAAATCAAATCGAACTTTATTTGTATAGCACTTTTCATACATTAAAATACAACCCAAAGTGCTTCACAAAATAGAAACAGTGAAAAACCCACCCCTCCCACCCCCCACATATAACTAACACACACACACATGCCACAGAGTGCACCCCGACCCAGACAGACCGGGGTGGACTCCACACATGGTGCAGAGCCTCCCAGTCCTCCGCGGGCAGACTGGACACACCTCCCAGTTAGGGTTGGGACTCGTTAGGATTTTAACGATTCCGATTCCTCTTACAGATTCCTACATTATATTCATTATACTTGCTATACTTAAACAAGTATATAATAAACACAAATGCAATCGTACAAATACAAAAACTTTATTCTAACTGTTGGACAGTACAATTAGATGAAAATACACATTTGTGTGTGGTGTGTATTTCAGATTTAGAGCTTGTATCATCTCCCTGAGAATATATAACAACAAAAAGTGACTCTCTGATTTCTACACTAACACTGTTACCTCAAATTAACCACAGCAATGTAATAAAAATTACTTATTATGCATTCATGCTTGGGCGCTGTTATTTACATGACAACACCTGAACAGAATACAGACACACATTGGCTGTTTGTTTCTACCGCTCCCCTCGCTGGAAGCCTCGGACCTCCCGCCGCCCGCTCCCGTCTCAAACACGGAGGTCTCCCTCTCAGCTGAGCACCACGGCGCACGCCCGACCTGTTAAATAGCCTGTAACCACTGTGTGACACAAACTCAGTGCTTTGGTAATTAGCTAAATAATGTCGGGCTCAGTCGGGTTCGGACAGAAATATGCGGCCCATGCCGCACTCTAATGGAAATGCACGTGACGTTTGTTTTTTTTTTTTTTTTTTAAACAATCTAGGAACCGTTTGCAGGAACTGTTACTCCAAATGTGATGGAACCGACCCGGTTCCAAAAAAGAACCGGATCCAGATCCCAACCCTACTCCCAGTGTGGAGGCCCCCCATGAGGAAACACTGGAGCTAAAAACTAAAAACTAAAAGACAATGGGATAAAAGCAGACATAAGATAGAATAATGATAAAATGCATAAGGATTTAAAAGTAGATAATTAAGAACATTAAACATTAAAAAAATAAATAAATAAAACATAAATTATAATGTGAGGGTCATAAGGACAGAGGGATGTCGTGTGCTGTAAAGCCCTGTGAGGCAAATTCTGATTTTGGGCTTTATGAATAACACTGATTGATTGATGATAATAAAAGAAGAATAATAGAAATCAGATAAAGGCCAAATTAAAAAGTCTTGAGCCTCCTTTTAAAAACATCATCAGTGTGTGCAGCCCTGATGCTCTTTGGCAGGCTGTTCCACATGTGAGTCTCTACTCTTTGTTTTTCAGATCAGAGAGCCGGTGGATGTCCTCTTTAAAGTCAGCGATCTTTTTGTTTGTTTTCTTTAGTAACAGATCGTCTTCACTGGGCATAGTTAAATGGGAAGCGGCGAGACGTCACCGCTGCCCATTTAAAGACGGGCAGCCCTCTTTGGACCTACACTGGAGCAGAGTCTGTCTCAGCGTGGCACGACCTGTCTTAACTGATCATGGAAACACAAAGTGACCGTGGAAAAGATCCAATAACTCACAGAGACTCTGAACATGTCACTGATCTGTGACGGCTCTCAGCTGGTCACTGCAAACTTTATGTTATTAGTATGTTTATTTTAATGAACCTGCTGGTCTTCACATGATAATTACTGTTATGGGACAGAGGACATGTCTGTGTCTGTCTGTCTGTCTGTGTGTGTGTGTGTGTGTGTGTGTGGACAAACTGAAGGACATTCACATCAAAGAATCGTGTGACTACAACAGAACAACAACAACAACATGATCATGAAGCAGCTTCTTGCTTTAACAAAATTAGATCTTTGATGTTTAATAAGAACCCTGTTTGTTTTCAGTCAAAATTGATTGATTGATTGATTGATTGACTGATTGAGGTGCCTAGAGATTCCCACCCCTAATCTTCGGCATGCCAAATCAGGTTAAACAAGTGGGTGAGGCTCTCTACAGCGACCTCCTGGCCATGCTTCAACAACTCAGCACATACTTCATCAAGTCAATCAATCAATCAATCAATCAATCAATTTTATTTATAAAGCCCAATATCACAAATCACAATTTGCCTCACAGGGCTTTACAGCATACGACATCCCTCTGTCCTTATGACCCTCACAGCTGATCAGGAAAAACTCCCCAAAAAAACCCTTTAACGGGGAAAAAAAGGGTAGAAACCTCAGGAAGAGCAACTGAGGAGGGATCCCTCAATCAAGTCCCGGCGCCTTGTTGTTCTTGAGGCTCTTGATTGCTCTGGCAACCTCGGCCCCGGATATCTCATCTGAAGTAAAGTTCAGGGTTGGAGCTGGTGGTTTGTGGTCAAGACTGAAGAGCGTGGGAGGTGCTGGCTGGTTAAGGACCTCTCTGAAGTGTTCCACCCACCTTGCCTCTTGCTCTTCGTCGCTCAGGAGTGCCCTACCATCCGCGCCTCTGATTGGCACACTGGAGCTGCTCCTAGAGCTGGTTAGCCAGACCATTAAACAGGAGCACGCTAATAAGGGCTGAAGTTCAGTCCAAGAGCCAGAGACACATTGCTGGATGATGACTGGTTTTTCAGATCTGAGTGCTGGTTTGATGGTGGGAAATTCACCTCAGTACATTAAAGTCCAAAGATTCAAGACCAGACGAGTTGAAACAGGAAACTACAACGTTGTAAAAAGCTGCCGGTTCACACTGCAAATTTATTTTGATACCGAGACTTCTTGTACTTTCACAGTTTGATCCCATTGTGTTGTTGGAATTCACAGGACCACAGATGATTTATCATTTGGTAAAATCATCACTGATTTCAAGGCTTTTTCCTCTGCATGCTCTTTGTCTTCAAACAAAGAGAGCTAGGTGGCACCCATCTCCACAGGAGGTCTCACCTCACACCTCAGCGAGACTCAAGTCCCAAAACTTGATTGGACAAGACCTTTTACAGTGACATGTGACTCTGTGATGTCACAGGCATCGGTACAAGGTCTGCTCCCCTCCAAGCTTTCTTTCTCTTCTTGCTCCTTTTTCTGCCGGCTAACAAAGCACCACCAAGTGACTCTTTCCTCCATCCACTGAAGGATCGGTAATGTAAAGGTGTGTTCACTCCAGACCTATTTTTTTTTCCGCTAGCGACGAGTTTACATACAAAGTCAATGCAAACGGGCGATTGACCGTATATTCGCCCATGAGAAAAATCACTCGGGGTCCGAGCGACAGAGTGACAGAGCGATTTTTCGCTCGTCGCTTGAGATGAGAAATCTCATCTGGAGCGGTATTTCGCTGGGTCCTGTTGCTTGCAGCTCAACGCTGATTGGCTGCCGTAACCCTGGAATCCCGGGGGGTGCTTGACTGTCATGACATGTCAGCTTCATTAAAAGTATAGCTGCAAATTAAAAGCAACAATAGATGTAAAAACACACAGTGCATCTGTGATCAGTTCCCTAATTTAATTTTAACAATTTTTTCAATCTTCTCCAATTTCTTGTTTTATTTTATGGAAGTGATCAATGTAAGTGCACTTGTCCTAGAGCCGCCACAACAGTTTTTGTAATGCAAATAACTCTGTTTAGATAAAACCTACAAGCTTCTCTTCCTATGACTTTGTATGTGTCTTGTATGTTTTCTGAAGCCTTTGGGCCTTATTTAGATGGTCTAAAGCAGATGGCAGAGGGCGCATAATCCATGTCACAACTGTTATTGCTATTTAGATGCAGGCGCAGTTGTCATTTTCACGCCCTGCGCCCTCGTCATCTAACTAGCAAATGAACTTGCGCTTCTCTGAGTGTGTTGGTCTCAAAATGAGGAGTGGTCAGGCGCAGTCATGGCGCGTTGCTAGTTAGATGACATAAAAAGCAAATGCGCCAGTGACCAACAAAAACCTGGTCTAAAGTCAACGGCGCAGTATTTCGCTGTTAAACAAGTTAGTAATATGCGTCTCTAGGCGGGTGCACAACGCTCTGCTCAGACACACACGGAGCAGCCACACATATGCAAAAGATAACAAATAAAAATATGATTACAATGTGAAAGGTTATTATTCTGCACATTAAAATATTGATCAGAAACATGTCTTAATGGTCAGTCATTAATCAGAATGATCTAATCGCAGTAATAATGATCATCATAATCCAGGAGGTCCAAGCTGCAGTGTCCAAATATACGGAGACCTCCACGGGCTGATGATGCATAGCCTGTAAAATGAACTTGTCTTTCCCAAATGAATTGTGATCATTTTGGCATGTAAATCACAAAATCAAAGATATTTAAACGTTTGATAAACTTTATTTTGACATAAACACAACAATAACCAGCTTCTGTGAACTAAAGACGTAAACTTATAGCCCTACAAGTACAAATGTATATGTAAAAAAAAAGCTTTTAGAATGTAAAACCGAAGATCATCTTGTCAGGATGAGGAAGAGGAGGAGGAGGAGGAGGAGGAGGAGGAGGAGGACCCCAGCTCCGCAGCCAGTGCACAGCCAGACCAGACGGCCCGGGTTCAGCCACGGGACCAGCCCTTCCTGCACCTTCAGGCGGGGGGTTCAGGATGCTGGAGAGGGAGCTGGGCTCTCTAACCTCCCGGGTTAAATAAAATTAATTGACTAATTGAATAATTTACAATTTGTTGAAAGTATTTCTCTCGTGCGCCCACGCTCTCTCTTTCTCTCTCGTAGTCTCACTCTGTTTCTTTTCTTTTGACTTTTCTAAGATGACAGATGCTGAATATATACTCCCTATCTGATGCTGTGGCTGTTTGTGGTTGGCTGAGAGGGATGTGAACTGATTAGTTTGCAGCTGTGTTAATCAAATCAGGTTGGGTTTCCATTACGCGTGCCAAACGGTGCCAATCCCCTTTGATCTGACATCAGATGTGACGGGACAGTCGGTATAGAGATACATTTATCGTCTCCTCAGCTGTAAAACGCTCACTCTTTCCAGTTGGTAGGTCCGCCATCTAACTAGCTCTTCACCGTGCGCCTCTTTTAAAGGGAATGACAGGTGACACTCTGATTGGCTTATTGAATGATACGCCCAAAACACACCCATGACTAATTCACAGAGTAAGTCCAACCCTTTCAGACTTACGGTAAGGAAATTACCCACAGTTCATAGCGTTTTGACGTCAAATACAGGGGTTGCCCGCGGAACACCGGAAAAAAACCCCGAAAACACGGTCGGCAGAAATGCAAACGGTAACGTTATGGAAGGAGAGCGAAAAAAACAGATAGATAAACAATGAAACATTACATTAACAAGGATTTAAGATGGTACATAAACACACATGAAGTCAGAGGAATACCAGTGGTTATATTCCACACACAAAGAATATATATCTATATCTATATGTACAGTGCAGGCCAAAAGTTTGGACACACCTTCTCATTCAATGCGTTTTCTTTATTTTCATGACTATTTACATTGTAGATTCTCACTGAAGGCATCAAAACTATGAATGAACACATGTGGAGTTATGTACTTAACAAAAAAAGGTGAAATAACTGAAAACATGTTTTATATTCTAGTTTCTTCAAAATAGCCACCCTTTGCTCTGATTACTGCTTTGCACACTCTTGGCATTCTCTCCATGAGCTTCAAGAGGTAGTCACCTGAAATGGTTTTCCAACAGTCTTGAAGGAGTTCCCAGAGGTGTTTAGCACTTGTTGGCCCCTTTGCCTTCACTCTGCGGTCCAGCTCACCCCAAACCATCTCGATTGGGTTCAGGTCCGGTGACTGTGGAGGCCAGGTCATCTGCCGCAGCACTCCATCACTCTCCTTCTTGGTCAAATAGCCCTTACACAGCCTGGAGGTGTGTTTGGGGTCATTGTCCTGTTGAAAAATAAATGATCGTCCAACTACACACAAACTGGATGGGATGGCATGTCGCTGCAGGATGCTGTGGTAGCCATGCTGGTTCAGTGTGCCTTCAATTTTGAATAAATCCCCAACAGTGTCACCAGCAAAACACCCCCACACCATCACACCTCCTCCTCCATGCTTCACAGTGGGAACCAGGCATGTGGAATCCATCCGTTCACCTTTTCTGCGTCTCACAAAGACACGGCGGTTGGAACCAAAGATCTCAAATTTGGACTCATCAGACCAAAGCACAGATTTCCACTGGTCTAATGTCCATTCCTTGTGTTTCTTGGCCCAAACAAATCTCTTCTGCTTGTTGCCTCTCCTTAGCAGTGGTTTCCTAGCAGCTATTTGACCATGAAGGCCTGATTCGCGCAGTCTCCTCTTAACAGTTGTTCTAGAGATGGGTCTGCTGCTAGAACTCTGTGTGGCATTCATCTGGTCTCTGATCTGAGCTGCTGTTAACTTGCGATTTCTGAGGCTGGTGACTCGGATGAACTTATCCTCAGAAGCAGAGGTGACTCTTGGTCTTCCTTTCCTGGGTCGGTCCTCATGTGTGCCAGTTTCGTTGTAGCGCTTGATGGTTTTTGCGACTCCACTTGGGGACACATTTAAAGTTTTTGCAATTTTCCGGACTGACTGACCTTCATTTCTTAAAGTAATGATGGCCACTCGTTTTTCTTTAGTTAGCTGATTGGTTCTTGCCATAATATGAATTTTAACAGTTGTCCAATAGGGCTCTCGGCTGTGTATTAACCTGACTTCTGCACAACACAGCTGATGGTCCCAACCCCATTGATAAAGCAAGAAATTCCACTAATTAACCCTAATAAAGCACACCTGTGAAGTGGAAACCATTTCAGGTGACTACCTCTTGAAGCTCATGGAGAGAATGCCAAGAGTGTGCAAAGCAGTAATCAGAGCAAAGGGTGGCTATTTTGAAGAAACTAGAATATAAAACATGTTTTCAGTTATTTCACCTTTTTTTGTTAAGTAAATAACTCCACGTGTTCATTCATAGTTTTGATGCCTTCAGTGAGAATCTACAATGTAAATAGTCATGAAAATAAAGAAAACACATTGAATGAGAAGGTGTGTCCAAACTTTTGGCCTGTACTGTATATATATATATATATATATATATAGATCTACCTATCTATCTATCTATCTATCTATCTATTCTTTGTGTGTGGAATATATGCTGACAATAACCAATAAATGATCACGCCCAGAGCCGCCAGTGTCAACAACATTTTGTAGAGAGGGGGATAAGTGCTGTCCCATTCCTATTTGTAGCATCTGGAGCCCTTTCAGACTCTCACACTCAATCACTTACAGCTGACGTCAGTTAAGTCAGTGAGGGTTCAGGGCTTGAGTCTTTAGGGGCCGGATTGGAATTGGGCCTTTGTCCTGACCACACGGTCAGACAAACACCTCCCCCGACCGGAAGCCAGCCTTGATTCGGCCATTTTGGTAGTTCTCTGTTGTCAGCCATTTTGTTTTGTAGGCCAAACAGCTCTTTGATCACCACACCTGCCTTTGTCTTTCTCTTCTTTCTCTCTCATCATCATACCTGCTGTCTGTTCAATGTTGCACAAGACTGAATGAATAGTCAACCTCTGCTGCATCAAGAACCCCGAAATCCTTCAGGCGTTTCTGTTTATTTTGGTTTTTGTCATTAATTTAATTATTAATCAAACTCCAAATTAATACTTTAGCCTATTTTATGAGACTGATATCTTTAACTGGCTATCATTTTCCCTTTACGGGAATGGTGCCCCACGAGGTGATTTAATGTTAATTAAATCACATTATTTAACATAATTATTTACTATTAATAATAATTATTAATTATTTCCGATAGCCAATTTAACCCCAACATATTTGGTGCCTCCGTGTGAGGTAAATATATGTTGATTCCCAACAGTGTCCTCCCTCTCGCTGTGTAGCTGTTGTGTGTACTTGTTGTGTGTAGTTGTTGTGTTACCAGAGTCCGACTCAGCGCTGACAGCTTGTTGGTCAGTCCAGCTCAGAGCAGTGGAGGTGTCATCTCCTGCAGACCGTCTGGACTTCCTGTCGCTCCTCTGACTCTTCAGCAGCTCCAACTCTGAGCTCAGCTCATCGTTTCTGTCCCGCAGCTCCTGAACGCAACACACACACACACACACACACACAAACACACACACACACCACACCTTCAGCATCTACACACTGTGATACAGATAAATGTACCTGCATGTTAGGGCTGAGTGATGTGGATATATATATATAAATCATCTCTGATCATCAGGCTATTTTGAGACATTAGTTTCTGACAGAATCACTGTGCTGCTGTCAGAGGAGCCGCTGAATGAGTTCCCTCTGAGCCCACACCACAGTTTATCCCACACTACTGAAGCTCATCCTCTTTTTCAAACCATCATCATAATTTCACTGTCAGACATGTTTGTTGTTGCTGTGGGTAAAAATATGATGTCAATAAGTCAACAGGTTGAAATATCACAAGTGTCAGGATATGAATTGTCCTGAATTAGTCTGATGTAGACTGATACAGACTGATGTAGACTGATGCGATGTAGACCTATATAAACTGATACAGACTGATGTAAACAGATGCAGAGTGATGCAGACTGATATAAACTGATACAGACTGATGCAGACTGATGTAGACCGATATAAACTGATACAGACTGATGCAGACTGATGTAGACCGATATAAACTGATACAGACCAATGTAGACTGATACAGACTGATGTAAACTCATGCAGACTGATGTAGACTGATACAGACTGATGCAGACTGATGTAAAATGATCAAAACTATTGTAGACTGATGTAGACTGATACAGACCGATACAAACCGATACAGACTGATGTAAACTGATACAGACCGATCTAAACTGATAAAGACAAATGTAGACTGATACAGACTGATGTAAACTGATAGACTGATACAGACTGTTGTAAACTGATACAAACTGATGTAAACTGATACAGACTAATGTAGAATGCTACAGACTGATTTAAACTGATACAGACTGATACAGATCGATGTAAACTGATATAGACTGATGCAGAATGATTTAAACTGATACAGACTAATGTAGAATGCTACAGACTGATTTAAACTGATACAGACGGATACAGACTGATACAGACCGATGTAAACTGATACAGACAGATGGAGACTGATCCAGACTGATGTAGACTGATACAGACTGATTTAAACTGATACAGACCGATGGAGATCGATGTAAACTGACAGACTGATGTAGACTGATACAGACTTATGTAGACTGATACAGACTGATGTAGACTGATACAGACTGATGAAAACTGATACACACTGATGTAGACTGATACAGACGGATGTAGACTGATGTAGATTGATGTAGACCGATGTAAACTGATACAGACCGATGTAGACCGATACAGACTGATGTAGACTGATGTAAACTGATGTAAATTTTTACAGACTGATGTAGACTAATACAGACCGATGTAGACTGATGCAGACTGATGTAAAATGATACAGACTGATTTAAACTGATACAGACCGTTGTAAACTGATACAGACCGATACAGACCGTTGTAAACTGATACAGACAGATGGAGACTGATACAGACTGATGTAGACTGATCTAAACTGATACAGACGACAGATCGATGTAAACTGACACAGACCCATGTAGACTGATCCAGACCGATGTAAACTGATACAGACTAATGTAGACTGATACAGACTGATGTAAACTGATACAGACTAATGTAGACTGATACAGACTTATGTAGACTGATACAGACTGATGTAAACTGATACAGACTAATGTGGACTGATACAGACTGATGTAAACTGATACAGACTAATGTAGACTGATACAGACTAATGTAGACTGATACAAACTTATGTAGACTGATACAGACTGATGTAAACTGATACAGACTAATGTGGACTGATACAGACTTATGTAGACTGATACAGACTGATGTAAACTGATACAGACTAATGTAGACTGATACAGACTGATGTAAACTGATACAGACTAATGTAGACTGCTACAGACTGATTTAAACTGATACAGATTGATGTAAACTGATACAGACTGATGCAGAATGATTTAAACTGATACAGACTGATGTAAACTGATACAGACAGATGGAGACTGATACAGACTGATGTAGACTGATCCAGACTGATGCAGACTGATGTAAACTGATACAGACCGATGTAGACCGATACAGACGGATGCAGACTGATGTAGACTGATGTAAACTGATACAGACTGATGTAGACTGATACAGACTGATGTAGACTGATACAGACTGATGTAGACTGATCAAGACTAGTGTAGACTGATGTAGACTGATACAGACCAATATAAACCGATACAGACTGATACAGACCGATGTAAACTGATACAGACTGATCTAAACTGATACAGACTAATGTAGACTGATACAGACTGATGTAGACTGATAAAGACGGATGTAGACTGATGTAGACTGATGTAAAATGATACAGACTGATGTAGACTGACACAGACTGACCAGACTGATGTTAACCGATACAGACTGATGTAAACAGATACAGACTGATGTAAAGTGATACAGACTAATGTAGACTGATACAGACTTATGTAAACTGACACAGACTAATGTAGACTGATATAGACTTATTAAGACTGATACAGACTGATGTAAACTGATACAGACTAATGTAGACTGATACAGACTTATGTAGACTGATACAGACTGATGTAAACTGATACAGACTAATGTGGACTGATACAGACTGATGTAAACTGATACAGACTAATGTAGACTGATACAGACTAATGTAGACTGATACAAACTTATGTAGACTGATACAGACTGATGTAAACTGATACAGACTAATGTAGACTGATACAGACTTATGTAGACTGATACAGACTGATGTAAACTGATACAGACTAATGTAGACTGATACAGACTTATGTAGACTGATACAGACTGATGTAAACTGATACAGATCGATGTAAACTGATACAGACTGATGCAGAATGATTTAAACTGATACAGGCTGATGTAAACTGATACAGACAGATGGAGACTGATACAGACTGATGTAGACTGATCCAGACTGATGCAGACTGATGTAAACTGATACAGACCGATGTAGACCGATACAGACGGATGCAGACTGATGTAGACTGATGTAAACTGATACAGACTGATGGAGACTGATACAGACTGATGTAGACTGATGTAGACTGATACAGATTGATGTAGACTGATCAAGACTAGTGTAGACTGATGTAGACTGATACAGACCAATATAAACCGATACAGACTGATACAGACCGATGTAAACTGATACAGACTGATCTAAACTGATACAGACTAATGTAGACTGATACAGACTGATGTAGACTGATAAAGATGGATGTAGACTGATGTAAAATGATACAGACTGATGTAGACTGATACAGACTGACGTAGACTGCTCAGACTGATGTAGACTGATACAGACTAATGTAAACTGATGTAGACTGATGTAAGCTGATGCAGACCGATTTAAACCGATACAGACCGATGTAGACTGATACAGACTGATGTAGACTGATACAGACAGATGTAGACTGATACAAACTGATGTAGAGTGATTTAGACTGATACAGACAGATGTAGATTGATACAGACTGATGTAAACTGATACAGACTGATGTAGACTGATTCAGACTGATACAGACTAATGTAAACTGATACAGACTGATGTAGACTGTGAGATGTCACTGAAGGCGCTACAAACAATCAGAGATCGATTTTCCCTGGTCTTTAACTGTAACTGCAGTAAAACTTTAAACTTTTCATTACACATCAGTTTTCTTTCAGTTTTATAAAATTAAACATCACGTCAGCAGAGACAATAGACCAACAGTGACTGACAAACTCCACACAGACCACGTGTGTCCACACTCACCCTGCACTGCAGCTCGTACTCTTTGACGATCTCAGAGAATCGCTCCTCTTGACTCAGACCAGCGCTTGCTGCATCCAGGCCGCCAAACTGTCAAACACAAAGCAAACCTATTATTGGACCAATGTCAGAGGTCATCTTCATCGGTCAGAGGTCATCTTCATCGGTCAGAAGTCATCGTCAGCAGTCAGAGTGATGAAGACCAGACAGAGAATGAAACAAAGTCACACAGGAAACTCTGATCAATTATTAATCAGCTACATGCAGCCGAGTTACCTTACACCTGTGTGTGTGTGTGTGTGTGTGTGTGTGTGTGTGTGTGTGGGCTGCTGTCGAGGTCTGATGGTGAAAGGTGAGGAAATGTTGTAAAGTGAGGGTGGCATGGGTTTCCTCCAGGTGCTCTGACATGTTCTCCCTGTGTCAGCGTGGGTTTCCTCCAGGTGCTCTGACATGTTCTCCCTGTGTCAGCATGGGTTTCCTCCAGGTGCTCTGACATGTTCTCCCTGTGTCAGCGTGGGTTTCCTCCAGGTGCTCTGACATGTTCTCCCTGTGTCAGCGTGGGTTTCCTCCAGGTGCTCTGACATGTTCTCCCCGTGTCAGCGTGGGTTTCCTCCAGGTGCTCTGACATGTTCTCCCCGTGTCAGTTGTCTGTCTCTATGTGTCAGTCCTGTGATAGTCTGGTGACCTGTCCAGGGTGAACCCTGCCTCTCGCCCAGTGTCAGCTGGGATAGGCTCCACCCCCCATAATCACTAGCAGGTAAGTGGTTATGGAAATTAATGAATGAATGAACACATCTGACACATGATGATCTTTCAGAGTATTTGTGTCTAATCTGATTAGATGGAGAATATTGGTCTAATAATAACTGATCAGAGCAGATTGGATCTGATAGACGAGGCTGTGACAAGTTAGAGAAAGTGTGTGTTGTGTGTGTGTGTGTGTGTGTGTGTGTGTGTGTGTGACCTTGTCATGCAGCAGCTGGTCCAGGTCTCTCTGCAGTCTGTTCACTGAGCTCTCTGCTTCAGTCAGCTTCAGCTTCATCACCCTTAGATCCTCCTCAAGACGACTGTTCTCCTGAGTAAACAACAACATCAACACACAGGTTAACACTATCAGATTTATTCTGCTGTGTGTGTTTGTGTGTGTGTGTGTGTGTGTGCAGAGCCTGAGCAGGTGTGTGTGTGTGTGTGTGTGTGTGTGTGTGTGTGTGTGTAGGTGTGTGTCCTCACCTGCGTGGCGCTGCGCAGCTCCTCCTGCAGCTCCGCCTCCTGCGCTTGCAGCAGCTGCAGCTCATCCTGCAGCGTGCCGCGCTCCGTCTCCACATGCTGCAGCAGAGCTTCACTCTCCTGCTCCGACTGACTGCGCAGAGCCGCTAACCTATCACGGAAGTCTTGCTCCAGGTCCCTGCCAATCACAGAGCACCTTGTTATTGATTACGGTCTGATTGGATGACACGTCTGATATGTATCTGAGAAGCTAAAGTTAGCTCCAGCAGCTAAAGGAACAGAATCATAGTGTAAACTTATGACCATATATGGACAACGATGCAGCCGTCATCAGAGCATATAAAGCTAATTAACAGGCATGTTTAGGAGCAGCAACAGGAGGGGGGGCAGGAACAGGAGGGGGAGCAGCAACAGGAGCAGGAGCAGGAATAGGAACGGGAGCAGGAATGGGAACGGGAGCAGGAGCAGGAGCAGAAACAGGAACGGGAGCAGGAATGGGAATGGGAACGGGAACAGGAGCAGGAGCAGGAACGGGAGCAGGAATGGGAATGGAAACGGGAACAGGAGCAGGAGCAGGAGCAGGAACAGGAACGGGACAGGAATGGGAATGGGAGCAGGAGCAGGAGCAGAAACAGGAACGGGAACAGGAATGGGAATGGGAACGGGAACAGGAGCAGGAACGGGAGCAGGAATGGGAATGAGAACGGGAACATGAGCAGGAGCAGGAACAGGAACGGGAGCAGGAATGGGAATGGGAGCAGGAGCAGGAGCAGGAACGGGAGCAGGAATGGGAACGAGAACAGGAGCAGGAGCGGGAACATTCTTTGTTAAATGCACCTTCTTTAAATGTTAATTTGTCATCAATCTCAACTCCTAGGTATTTGTATGAGGCTCTACTGGTTCGCCATTAATTCTGGATGTTGGGACCAGGATTCCCTTTTTTATTAAAATCAATGACCATCTCTTTTTTTTTCACATTGACCTCAAGAAAGTTGTCTGAACACCATTTACTAAAACTTTCTCTGTTTCAAAACCCTCTAGGGACGAGATACCGTTCTTTAAAAAACCCACTACCACTGTATCATCAGCATATTTAACATAAGCGTGGTCAGGGGAAGTTCCTTGACAGTTGTTGGTTTATAAGGTATATAGAATAGGTGACAGTACGCACCCTTGTATAACTCCAGTATAGATCAGTATAACTCCAGTATAGACCAGTATAACTCTAGTATAGACCAGTAAACTCCAGTATAAACCAGTATAACTCCAGTATAACTCCAATATAGACCAGTATAACTCCAGTATAAGTCTGACCTGATCCTGGTCTGGTTGAGAGTCTCCATACTGGCATGGCGGTCGTCCACCTCTCTGACCAGCTGCAGGTTCCTGTGATCGGCCTGATCCAGGTCGGCCTTCACCTTATCACGCTCCCTGCAGGCCTGCTCCAACACTGCCCTGCACACACACACACACACACACACACACACACACACACACACACACACAGACACACACAGAGACACACACAGACACACACAGAGACACACACAGACACACATAGAGACACGTAGAGACAACAAGAGATTTTGGCCACATTATGAGTACAGTCTACAATAATCCATCACTGTGAATGTATGGAAGCACATTAGGGTCAATATTAAATAAATTTACAAATACATAAACAAATGTGGAGATAAAATAAATCCTGAAATAAATAAATGAGTCTATAAATATATAACTGAAAAAAAAAACATATTATAAATGAATGGAACAATAAGTGTATATATATATATATATATACACACACACACACACACATACATACACATAGTGCCTAGATGGAGTAGCGCTAGCCATCTGTTTGTAACTGTTGATGTACCCATAAGTGTATATATATATATATATATATATATATATATATATATATACACACACACACACACATACATACACATAGTGCCTAGATGGAGTAGCGCTAGCCATCTGTTTGTAACTGTTGATGTACCCATAAGTGTATATATATATATATATATATATACACACACACACACACATACATACACATAGTGCCTAGATGGAGTAGCGCTAGCCATCTGTTTGTAACTGTTGATGTACCCATAAGTGTATATATATATATATATATATATATATACACACACACACACATACATACACATAGTGCCTAGATGGAGTAGCGCTAGCCATCTGTTTGTAACTGTTGATGTACCCATAAGTGTATATATATATATATATATATATATATATACACACACACACACATACATACACATAGTGCCTAGATGGAGTAGCGCTAGCCATCTGTTTGTAACTGTTGATGTACCCACATGTCCTGCTGTAGTCTTTTAGATCTGCCTTACTATGTTAATTATTTTCTATGTTTGTACTGTACTATGGACCTTCCCTGTGTCCGGAATAAAGTTTGATTGATATATCTATCTATACATATACATATATATATATATATATATATATATATATACATATGTATATGTGTGTGTGTGTGTATACATATATATAGTACACATACACATGACTCTATAGAAATACATAAACAAGGAGAGAGATGTAAATATATAAATAAAAGTAAATATAAATAATAATAGTAATAGTAATAAAGTTGAATAACTGAATACATATTTTTTTAAGAAATGTCTACTTCATAATTTCATATCTATTTATAATTTTATGTAGTATTGAGGTAAATGGTATTCCATATAATATGAATGAAAATAGAGCATCAGTAGAAGCAGTCAGACTTATTTTGTAGTTTCAGCGACCACACAGAGAAAGTTGATCTGATGTGCACTCGACCTTTGACCTGAGAGCTGCAGCTGACCCAGCAGCTGCTGACTGCTTTGATGGTCAGTAACAGATATTGGCCGCGTTTCCCAGTTACCCAGTTAAGAACGATCTTAAGACTTAAGAGCACAGTTAAGAACGTCTTAGCTAAGAAGGGTCACTAAGATAAGAGTGTTTCCCAGATGTGTTCTCAATGCCCTTCTTAGGATCGCTCTTTAAGACACTCTTAACAGGAGCTGACCACTATCACGGTGCTGAAACTAAATCAATCGATGTCAGGCACATCGATCACCCACCACTTCATCAGCGCATAAGTCACACACAGCGCTGCTACCTAACGCACTAATTCCCTGCTGCTCGTGTGTATGTGTGTTCTAATAATTCTGATGAAAAACTAAGACGATAAATATTTGTCAATGACCTATTTTCATGATGAAAACAAGACTACGACTAAATAAGAAGTAGTCTTGGCAAGAGAAACATGAGGAAATGTGTTATATTTAAACAAAAATATGAAAGACGGACAAAAGGACAAATGAACTTAAGGACCTGCATTGTATCCTGACCACATTGTGTCCTACTTGCATTCATCAACGCTGTGTCTCTGCTAATGATGATCTTAACGTGACCAGTTCACGGAACGACAAAATTGACAGATTTATGGACTATATCAATCTACACTGAGAATCAACACACCAGGTATAAACTGGCAACGCCTTTATGTAGAGTAGCGGGTGGAGCGTCCCTTGGTGAGGTTCCAGCTGAGCTCAGTTACACCTGTCAGTTGCCTGATAACTGTGAAATGTCGCAGGTTTGGAGGGTGGATGTGTTTCTGTTGTGCCCTGACACATTTTTTGGATGCGGTAAACTATCTCATATGTGCATACAGATGTGGGATATGTGCGGACAAATTATGATAAATGATAGCCATGATAAGAGCTTAAGCTAAGAGCGAATCTGAGAGACACCTTTTTCTGTCACGCAAGGCTTAACAGTGTTCTTAAGAAGCTCTTGGATCTTAACTGAAATGCAACCATTACCTGTTTAACAACATCAGCTCTGTCTTTGGCCTAGCTTAGCACGAAGACTGGCAGCAGGTGGAATTGTTAGCTTAGCACAAAGACTGGCAGCAGGTGGAAACTGTTAGCCTAGCTTAGCACGAAGACTGGCAGCAGGTGGAATTGTTAGCTTAGCACAAAGACTGGCAGCAGGTGGAAACTGTTAGCCTAGCTTAGCACAAAGACTGGCAGCAGGTGGAATTGTTAGCTTAGCACAAAGACTGGCAGCAGGTGGAAAATGTTAGCCTAGCTTAGCACGAAGACTGGCAGCAGGTGGAAACTGTTAGCTTACCACAAAGACTGGCAGCAGGTGGAAACTGTTAGCCTAGCTTAGCACAAAGACTGGCAGCAGGTGGAGACTGTTAGCTTATCTTAGCACAAAGACTGGCAGCAGGTGGAAACTGTTAGCTTAGCACAAAGACTGGCAGCAGGTGGAAACTGTTAGCCTAGTTTAGCACAAAGACTGGCAGCAGGTGGAAACTGTTAGCTTACCACAAAGACTGGCAGCAGGTGGAAACTGTTAGCCTAGCTTAGCACAAAGACTGGCAGCAGGTGGAGACTGTTAGCTTAGCACAAAGACTGGCAGCAGGTGGAAACTGTTAGCTTAGCTTAACACAAAGACTGGCAGCGGGTAGAAACTGTTAGCCTAGCTTAGCACAAAGACTGGCAGCAGGTGGAAACTGTTAGCCTAGCTTAGCACAAAGACTGGCAGCAGGTGGAAACTGTTAGCTTAGCACAAAGACTGGCAGCAGGTGGAAACTGTTAGCTTAGCTTAACACAAAGACTGGCAGCGGGTGGAAACTCTTAGCCTAGCTTAGCACAAAAACTGGCAGCAGGTGGAAACTGTTAGCAGTCAGCTAGGTTTGATGACATCAGTGATCAATATTGGGCTCAATACGGCCTGTGCGGTCAGTCTGAGGCAGAGCAGCTGATGACCGTCAGCAGAGGGTCGGTCCTGGTCTGGAGTTCACATCTAGAACTTCATTTAAACACAGTTTTAAACCTACTGCAGGTGTTGGATCTCGTTCTTGTAGGAGATGAGCGCCGCCTGGTGGATGCCGTTACCACTGACCAGCAGCTCATTGTCCAGAGCAAGAGTCAGGTCCGCCAGACTGAGACGCTCCTCCAGGGGGAAGTCCAAAGTCTGGACAGGAAACACAAACAAATCAGAGTCTGGACAGGACAGGTTGGTTGGTGTGGTCTGACTGAAGTTGGTCTCAGGCTGCTTGGTCTGAAGTCCTACCCGAAGTGACTTCGCTGACTGACCTGCAGGATGTCCCGGCTGTTCCGGATTCCCTCCTCTGTCCATAGGGCGATGACCCGCTCGGGGCTGGTGCATCCTGAACCTTCGTCCAGCCGGCTGAGGACTCTCTGACCCACGGTGGCCGTCAGCAGGGAGGGCGAGGTGGAGCGAGCCGAGCGCTCCTCCAACACCTCCTGAGACTGCATGAGGAGCAGCAGAGAGCAGGGTCAGATGTTGCAGAGGAGCAGAGAGCACGGTCAGACGTTGGAGAGGAGCAGAGAACACAGTAGGACGTTGGAGAGGAGCAGAGAGCACGGTCAGACGTTAGAGGAGCAGAGAGCACGGTCAGACGTTAGAGGAGCAGAGAGCACGGTCGGATGTTAGAGAGGAGCAGAGAGCACGGTCAGACGTTGGAGAGGAGCAGAGAGCACGGTCAGACGTTGGAGAGGAGCAGAGAACACAGTAGGACGTTGGAGAGGAGCAGAGAGCACGGTCAGACGTTAGAGGAGCAGAGAGCACGGTCAGACGTTAGAGGAGCAGAGAGCACGGTCGGACGTTGGAGAGGAGCAGAGAGCACGGTCAGATGTTTGAGGAGCAGAGAGCACGGTCGGACGTTAGAGAGGAGCAGAGAGCACGGTCAGACGTTGGAGGAGCAGAGAGCACGGTCGGATGTTAGAGAGGAGCAGAGAGCACGGTCAGACGTTGGAGGAGCAGAGAGCACGGTCGGATGTTAGAGAGGAGCAGAGAACACAGTAGGATGTTGGAGAGGAGCAGAGAGCACGGTCGGATGTTAGAGAGGAGCAGAGAACACAGTAGGATGTTGGAGAGGAGCAGAGAGCACGGTCAGACGTTAGAGGAGCAGAGAGCACGGTCGGATGTTAGAGAGGAGCAGAGAGCACGGTCAGACGTTGGAGGAGCAGAGAGCACGGTCGGACGTTGGAGAGGAGCAGAGAGCACGGTCAAACTTTAGAGGAGCAGAGAGCACGGTCAGACGTTGGAGAGGAGCAGAGAGCACGGTCAGACGTTGGAGAGGAGCAGAGAACACAGTCAGACGTTAGAGGAGCAGAGAGCACGGTCAGACGTTAGAGGAGCAGAGAGCACGGTCAGACATTAGAGGAGCAGAGAGCACAGTCAGACATTAGAGGAGCAGAGAGCACGGTCAGACGTTAGAGGAGCAGAGAGCACGGTCGGATGTTAGAGAGGAGCAGAGAGCACGGTCAGACGTTGGAGGAGCAGAGAGCACGGTCGGATGTTGGAGAGGAGCAGAGAGCACGGTCAGACGTTAGAGGAGCAGAGAGCACGGTCGGATGTTAGAGAGGAGCAGAGAGCACGGTCAGACGTTGGAGGAGCAGAGAGCACGGTCGGACGTTAGAGAGGAGCAGAGAGCACGGTCGGACGTTGGAGAGGAGCAGAGAGCACGGTCAGACGTTTGAGGAGCAGAGAGCACGGTCGGACGTTAGAGAGGAGCAGAGAGCACGGTCAGACATTGGAGGAGCAGAGAGCACGGTCGGACGTTAGAGAGGAGCAGAGAGCACGGTCAGACATTGGAGGAGCAGAGAGCACGGTCGGATGTTAGAGAGGAGCAGAGAGCACGGTCGGACGTTGGAGGAGCAGAGAGCACGGTCGGACGTTAGAGAGGAGCAGAGAGCACGGTCAGACGTTGGAGGAGCAGAGAGCACGGTCGGACGTTAGAGAGGAGCAGAGAGCACGGTCGGACGTTGGAGAGGAGCAGAGAGCACGGTCGGACGTTGGAGAGGAGCAGAGAGCACGGTCGGATGTTAGAGAGGAGCAGAGAGCACGGTCGGACATCTCCTCGGTGTTAAACTAAAGGAATAAAGTGTGAACTATGTTCCTGATCAGACCTCTCCTCCTGTTACTGCAGTGTTTCCGTGGTAACAGTTAATCTGGATTAGCCCTCTGTGACTCTCAGTCATGCAGCAGTGGGAACAAACATCCCAGTAACACCAGTTCACATCATGAGCTGTGGACGGAGCTTCCTTTAGCTCCACCTTCATTACATCAACATTAATTCAACCTCAGAGTCTAGTTGAAGGTGTCACAGGACATCTGCAGGTCTCAGATCAGGCTCAGAGTCACCACAGGCCCCATGACACCATGTTACAAAGGTCAGTATAAAGGTCAGGATAAAGGTCAGTATAAAAGTCAACGTAAAGGTCAGTTTGAAGGTCAACGTAAAGGTCAGTGTAAAGGTCAGTATGAAGGTCAGTATAAAGGTCAGTTTGAAGGTCAATGTAAAGGTCGTGATAAAGGTCAACGTAAAAGTCAGGATAAAGGTCAGTTTGAAGGTCAACGTAAAGGTCAGTTTGAAGGTCAACGTAAAGGTCGGGATAAAGGTCAACGTCAAAGTCAGGATAAAGGTCAGTTTGAAGGTCAAAGTAAAGGTCGGGATAAAGGTCAGTTTGAAGGTCAACGTAAAGGTCACGGTAAAGGTCAGTTTGAAGGTCAATGTAAAGGTCAACGTAAAGGTCAGGATAAAGGTCAATGTAAAAGTCAGGATAAAGGTCAGTTTACCACATGATATCTTCCTTTAAGAGCAAACTAAAAACATATCTTTTTTCACAAGCTTTTAATCAGGCCTTGTGTTTGTATTAAAAGCTTCGTCTTATAACGTTTTATATATTGTCCTATTTTATATGTGTAAAATGTTCTTGTTTATTTTTATCTTATATGTTTTATATATATGTATTGCTTATCAAATGGTATGTTCTTGTCATGTATGATTTTATCTGCTTTGCCTTTTTAAGCACATTGAGTTTGCTTGTCGTATGAAATGTGCTATACAAATAACTTGACTTTTATACACTTCCCTTCATCAGGAGTGCCCTCCACAGCTGCGACTGTAACTTCATTTGGAGTGACACTTGGTAGTGAAGTGGTAGTGGGTAGGGAGTGGTTTGGGATTGGGCCCTACAGTCCACCATTAGTCACACAGTGCCTAAAACCTTCAGGTCAGACAAATACAATCTTAATCTCTAAATTCAACACAAATGAAAAGTTATCTAAACGTCATCTTGTTGAGTCGACATCTGAACCAATCAGCTGTTGGATCAGGTGAGAGCCAGGCGCTGCAGTCGGTGGAGAGCAGCTGCAGCACCTGGCTCTAAAAACTGCGGTCGCCTCGCTCTCACCATTTTATCACCGTCCACTTTTTCTATACGTCAGAGCAAGTCGGGATGAAGTCGGACACAAAACTAACCGGCATGCATTGTGCGCCAATCGCCGGTGATCGAATCTGCGCAGGCCTGGCTCATCTCCAACGAGTCTACTACAAAGTAAAAGTCTGTCTACACTTCAGTTATGGTCCCAACATGAGGACAGGACAGACACACAGACAGTTTCCATCCATCAGGTGATTTATATACAGATTAGTGATGCTGCAGCCAGGGGACTACACCAGTGTGTGTGTCTGTGTGTGTGTGTGTGTGTGTGTGTGTGTGTGTGTGTGTGTGTGTGTGTGTGTGTGTGCGTGTCACCTGAGTGTCACAGGAAGTGTTCCTGTCCGTCCTGACCCAGGTTAACAGACCGCAACCTGACATCAGACCTGACGTGCAGCTCATGACGGCCTCCACCTGTCTGTGTGTGTGTGTGTGTGCGCGCGCGCGCGTGTGTGAACATCTACCTGTCCTCCTGAGACTCCTGATTGGACTGACGAGTGTCAGCTGCAGCAGAGCCTCCTGACTGATAGAGGAGGTGATGCTGCGTTCAGGAGCTCTCTGTAAACTCTTTGTGCTGACTGAGAGGTCTGTGTCACTTCAGGTTTGTTTTAGATGTTTAAACTTTGACCTCAGATAATAATTCATCCAATCAGAGCGCAGGATCATGTCAGTGCTCTGCTACTCTCACCATCAATAATCAATTCCAGTTATTTACATCCTGGTTTTAATCCTGAACCGTCTGCTGTACAAGGCTATTCAAGAGAAGGCTGAGACACGGGGTCAAACATGGGGGGATTGCACATGCGCAGTAAAATCTGGTCTGCACTTCCTCAAAGGCTCAGTAGATGGCGTGAGACTGCGGAATAAAGGGGATGTAACCCTAACCCTCTGTAACATAAATAATTTCCCCTCGGGGATCAATAAAGTATTTCTGATTCTGATTCTGTGCATGCATGTCATTTTCACAGCTTATTACTGGACTGTCACTGCTGGCCTGCGTTGTGGGTGAGAATGACAGAGATGCAATTCCGACAACTTCAGGCAGCCGCCGTCCAAAAGTCCAAGCAGACCGCACCAAGCGAACTCCTTGATCGCCTGAGTGGATCCTGAGCTTTTTATCTAGCGCCCCTGCTGTCACCCTCCAGCATCGCAGCTCAAGTTACACTGAGCATGTGCAATCCCCCCATGTTTGACCCCGCGTCTCAGCCTTCTCTTGAATAGCCTTGCTTCTGTACAGGAAATAAGCTCCCAACACAGACAGAGAGAGACAGAAAAATTCAGCTCAGAGATACGGAGGACAAAACATGACCATCAAGTATCAATCAATCAATAAATACAGGAATAAACAGATACATAAATAATTAAATCAATGTATATGTTTATCCAGGAATAAATAAGTAAACAAATAAATGCTGAAATAAATACAAAAATATAAACAAATGTATAAATAAATATGGAAATAAATTAATTAATACATGAATGAATACAGGACCAAATAAATAAATAAATAAATAACTTCAAGAATTAACAAATGTTGACATAACTATGGAAAGTTTTAAAAAGAAACGTTGTGTTTTCTGAAGAAAAGATTTAAAAAATGGATGAATAATCAGAGACATAAACACATTTTATTTTTTACTTATTTTTTAATTATTTCAGCATTTTCTTACTATTTTATTTATCAATTTATTTCCATATTTATTTTGGAAGTTATTAATAATTTTAATTACTTATTTGTTTATTTATGTATTCATTTCAGCTTTTATTTATTTACTTATTGTTTTACACAATCATTTATTTATTTACATATTTATTTCGGAAGTTATTAATAATTTTATTTATTTATTTATTTATTTATTCATTTCAGCTTTTATTTATTTACTTATTGATTTACACAATAATTTATTTATTTACATATTTATTTCTGCAATTATTGGTTATTTTTTCAACATATTTACTTATTGATATAGTCATTTATTTATTCCAGTATTTGTTTGTTTATTTATTTATTGATCCTTGAGTCATTTTTTGTCCTCTGTACACAGACGTCACAGTCTTTAACGGCCGGTGCCCACCAGTAAACAAACAACAAAAAGTGTGATGTGTAAATGTGCCGTGTGTTGTGTAACGTCTGACCCGCTGTGGCGCCCTCTGCAGATCAGCTGATCGCACGGGGGTGGAGGAGCAGACAGGGGCGGAGACACACAGAACCTTCTGGAAGTCCCTGATGCTAACTCTGCCATCCAGGTCGGTGTCCAACTTCCTGATCAGCGCATCCACTTCCTGTTTGAACGTTGACATGTTACTGATGAGAACACATTAAACCTCCTGTCAGGCAGGTGGGCAGAGTCTAACCTGTGTATTGCATTGCTGCAGGCCCAGGTGATCACACACTGCTGTCAGGACGCCTCCTCCTCCTACTCCTCCTTCTCCCAGCTCTGCCTCCTGCTTAGCAGCTGTCAAACACACATCAGGACAGAGATTTAAATGAACTGTCTGCTCAGAGCGAATTTACAGCCTCAGTCTGTGACTCTGTCACCTTCATACCAATCACAGGTGTATTTAAGCTCCTCATCACATGACGTACTCACAGCTGCATCATCAGCACAAACAGTTGACATACTGTCTACGACCATTTTGACTTCACTACGAGCTGATTGGCTGTTGCAACAGGGGACGTGCTTTAAAACCAGCTGAGTGTCAGGTGACGTCATCAGCCGGCTGAGTCCAGCTCAGACCGGACAGGTCACACCACTGACACTTAACTCTTCAACAGTTTGACTCCTCTTCATCAATGACAAAATTCTAACTGTTAGAGGCAAAATTCATGACCTCCTGTCCTCAGATAGTACCTATCTAACCTCAAACAGAGCTGTAAGACCTAATATATATTTAGATTGCTTCTCCCCAATTTCTCTTCAAGAATTGACCGCAGTGATTTCTTCATCTAAATCATCAACGTGTCTCTTAGACCCCATCCCAACTAGGCTACTTAAGGAGGTCTTTCCTGTAGTTAACACTCATATATTAGATATGATCAATATATCCTTATTAACAGGCTATGTACCACGGTCTTTTAAGGTAGCTGTAATTAAACCTCTCCTAAAAAAGCCCACCCTGGATCCAGAGGTGTTAGCCAACTATAGACCAATATCTAATCTTCCCTTTATGTCAAAGATCCTTCAGAAAGTAGTCGCAGACCAGCTGTGTGATTTTCTCCATCATAATAATTTATTTGAGGAATTTCAGTCAGGATTTAGAGTGCATCATAGCACTGAGACAGCTCCAGTTAAAATTACAAATGACCTTCTGATTGCTTCAGACAAAGGACTTGTGTCTGTACTTGTTTTATTAGATCTTAGTGCGGCGTTTGACACAATTGACCATCAAATTCTACTGCAGAGACTGGATCACTTAATTGGCCTAAAAGGTTCTGCACTGAGCTGGTTTAAATCTTATTTATCTGATCGTTTTCAGTTTGTTGACGTTCATAATGAATCATCCGTACGTACCAAAGTTTGTTTTGGAGTTCCGCAAGGT
>JANUFT010000016.1:425672-437371 GCA_037127435.1 Epinephelus malabaricus
GTTGGTAGACAAAAGCGGTTCACATCAGCTAACGTTACATTTGGCTTGCTTATAACTTCCATGTCGTCATATATTGAAGTGAAACAACGTCTAACAAGTTGCGGTATATTCTCTAAATAAAAACAAAAATGACATACCTGTCGATTAGGAAAAGGGCCAACTTGGGGACCGTTCTAAAACCTTTCAAATCTCTCAGCTCTCTCCACTTGGTGAATGCCCGACCGAGGTTTACACGCGTTTGGGCTCGAGCCCTGTCACTGTCCCGTTTAGCCTTCTTCTGTTCTTCTCTTCTTTTTCTTTTAGATGGTGCTTCTTCTTTATCCGCCATGACATCGAAAGTACAACCAAGTCCTTATAGATACATCTGGTATGTGTTCAGCAATGCCTGTTGCGTACCGCTTACTCAAAGAACACTCTCTGTAAACACAGCTCTTCTTCTCCTCTCAATTTATTGGCGGGTCGCAAACAACTTCCAGGTGCATACCACCACCTACTGTACAAGAGTGTGCAATGTGTCCGAAATCATTCACTACTCCCTACTACATGTCATTTAGCCTGCTTCTTAAATCCTACTTGTAAACACGGCTCCTTCTTCTTCTGTGGTTTAATGGCTGCGGGCCGCTGCGGGCGTGCAGACTTACTTCCGCCTCCAGGTGCCGTATTCTGGTTTGCTGACTTCCACTGTGTCCGACCCGAGCGAGGCTACGCTAAATAGCCACATAGAGAAAGGCTTTTTGTCGCTGTTGGGTTCAAATAAATATGCAGATCTTCAAGGGGGGGTGATACGAACTAGGGACAGTTTTATAAATGGTAAAAGGTTCCACACAGCTGCTTGAATAATATTTTTTGGACATTTCATTCCCATTTTTTCTGACATTTTATGAACATGTTTTGGACACATTTCAATATCCCAACTTTGAGCGTTTCATTAGTTTTTATTGTCTCTCTTGGATGACACACACTTTTAGTAATGACTTTAAAAATATAGATTAATTTGTAGCAGATTATGTGAAGGTCATATATTCTAATCCTCACTTCCTGTGGGCTACAGCAACACTAAACCCCTGAGCTTGCCTGAGAAGGACTAAATGCACAAAGCTGCTATTTTTAAATATCCCATGGAGAGAGACTTTTTTCACAACAAATCCGATTCACAAAATCAATTTTTTTCCCCCTGCTTAAAATCAATTTTCAGAAAAATATTTGCAGCCTGGTAGCACGTACCTGGGGCCTCATGTACAAAGGGTGCGTACGCACAAAAACGTGGTGTACGTCCTTTCCCACGGCAAAGTTTAGATATATCAAGAGTGAAATGACCGTGGAAATGTGTGGTGCCTCACGGCAACTTCATGGCTGGCGTACGCATGTTTCTACAGCTGTTGATCCTTTGGCGACACTTAAAGGTGATGCTGGGAAACTGTTATAATAAATAAATGTGAAAACAATTAGTCCTCAATAGTGATGTGCACATCAGAGACACATCAACAATTAACACTGATGAACAATTAACACACCCATGTGTTTGCTATTAGATGAGTGGATATAAAAGCATGCGCAAAGTGGTGCCAAAAATAACAACGTTTTAGCAGTATTTGCCGCATTGGTTCCCGAGGGCAATCCTCCTGGAACTGTGCGCAGAGCTGCGGCCGACCTTGGAGTGTGATACAGCGAGGAGCCATGCGCTGCCTGTATCCATACAGGTGCTGACCACACCGGCATTCCGGAGGGAGATGGCCGACTGATGGGGACTGTGCCAGTCGACCCTGAGCTGAGTCATGCCAGCTGTGTGGGACGGAATTATCTGCATGTCAGCCAGGTATATCAAATTCCCATATGCAGCTGAACAGGCCAACATTAAAGCGCAATTTGCAGCGAGAGCCGGTTTTCCTAATGTTATCGGAGCTGTCGACTGCACACAAATTATAAAAGCGCCATCGCAGGATGAATTTGTTTTTGTCAACAGGAAGTATTTTCATTCAATCAGTGTACAGATCATATGTGATGCGCAAATGCAATTAACCAACATTGTGGCGAGGTGGCCTGGTTCAACGCACGATTCATACATTCTGAGTAACAGCATGGTTGGGAAAAGACTACTAGCTGGCACTGTGTGCGATGGGTGGCTTCTTGGTGAGTAAATAATTTATTTGTTTAATTGTCCTAATATCAATCCCCATGATGCGAACTGAACATGTGCGCCCCCAAATATTATCCTGCATTCACAGCATCAGTACTAGTCAGTTGTTAAAGTTAGTGACTTGTTGTTTTTTAAACTACAGCTTCAGAGCTTTCTAACAAGCCCCTGATTGTCTCTGTGTGTAAAGTACTCATGTCAATAAACCCGTGCGTAAAGTACGACATTTCCTAATCAGCCTCACCTTTTCCCTGGTGCACTTCTGTATTCATTTACAACAATAGTGTGTGATCCGTCTAAGTGGTGTATAAAATTAACAAATATAAACTGTAAATCCAGTTCACATAATTAATTGTCTGCTTTCAACTGACCCCAGGCGACTCTCTGTTCAAACGGGGTGAACTCCTCCTCTCCTGTCCCCCCCACCTGTTTTGGCCACACTTTGGCGGTGGGCAGCTGTCCTCTGCTTCACGTCCACCTTAATGTCAGACCACTTCATTTTTAATTCTGCGTGTGTACGCTTTTCTGACCCCACTGCATTGACAGCCTCACACACACTCTCCCACTCACTCCTCTTGCATTTTGTATTGATGCCGGAGGACAGCGTGCCAAAAAGTACATTTTTGTGCGCCTCCACTTCATTGAGTAGCGTTTCCAATTCGCATTCTGTGAAGATTTTCTTTTTTTCCCATCTTATTCATTCTTTTGTTTTAGTTTTCTGATCATGCAAAGAGGGGAATCTCAGGTGCAGGGTTCATTTAAATATGATTTGCATAATTAAATTGGGCGTAGACAGGGAGGGGTCGGGTGCTCCAACATGTGTGCTCAATTCCATGTTGATTGGGATGTACAAAGGAAATGTGCTTGGATTCATGTGTACGCACAGATTCATACATCTGGATATTTTTGTGCGTACGACGTTTTCTGGATTCAAGCGTACGCCATGTTTCATTAGGAAATCCACGCAAGTCTCTGTACATGAGGCCCCTGGGCTCCAAAACTTTCAGCATGTGAATAAACCCCGGCTTTTCCACAGTATATATGGACCCCAAATCTCTTGCAATATACATCGCGACTGCATCATATGGCAGTGTTCCCCCGACCATTATATTGTCCTCTTCTTAAACAAACTAAATTGCCTTGTGTTTTTTATCTTATTTACGCAACGGTATGTCATTTCTGTCTCTACATGGTGCGCGTTTACAATCCTCCTCTGCTCCCTGCATCAGCCCCAATGCACACACACAAACAGACACACACACACATACACAGGTGAGCACACTAGAGCGCGGCTCGGGCCACATTTTGCCAAGTCCGAGACAATTATAACTGAGCCTGGCCTGAACCTGCAGCACAGCACCGTATACACAGTCTATGGAGAGGAGCTTGTGTTGCATTCAGGCGTTGTCACGTAAATAACAAATTCAAGCATTTGAATAGGGATATTTTCGTAGGGAGCAACACCTCTCCCACTCGGCAGCATGCCTCTGTTTGAGGTGCTGCAGTGAATTTGTAGTACTGCCTGGCTCCCCTTCTTGGGAACGAGTTCTTTCCCGCTCGCTGCCATGTTGTTTTTGTATCAAGCGCGGAGGGGTGGGGGGGTGAGCCCAATCTGAACTACGGGAGCCCAGCAGGGAGCATCAGTGGTGGATGTTAAAGAAAAAATCTAATTTCTTTAAACAAATAGACCTCAACTACAAATTTGAATTAATCGATAAAATCAATTTATTGCCCAGCCCGACTGCAGCCTGTTCTATTTTGTTGTGAAAATGTCGGCGTGCAGCCTCGTTCTGTGGACAATAAACCAGGGCCCTATTTCAGGAAGCAGGCTCAACAAACCCTGAGCCTAATCCCGATCTCCGGGTTGACTGAGCCTGAGCTGAGAATCTCTGAGTTTTCGGTTCCAGAACAGCTGATCAGCATTAGTTCAATCAACTCTGAGTATGTTCAGCCTGAGAGAGGCGAGTTCACAGTGAGCACCAACAGACATCATCAGTAGAGTGCAGATAACATGATTTTCAGTGGCAGAAAGCAGAAAGCTGCTTGTTTCATCCCAGCTGAGTCTGAGATTTTAATGACCGCGAAATGAAAACAAAACAAAATCTAACACGTCAGCTGCAGCTAAACAGCGTGAGGTGTGATGGGAACAGACTGCAGAGTGTGTTAGTAGGTAATGTGAGGTGATGTGATGTGTTAATGTGTCTAACATACAGAAAATACAGCAACATTACACAGAGTTCATATATGTTAATATAATTTGCTGTATCATCTTATTCAGCTGTCATGTGATGGAGCCCAAACACACTGGGCACAAACTCAACATCAAACACACAGATATTAAACAGACTGGTAAAAGTTTTGTTTCTACTGACTTCATTCTGTCAATATTAGGCTGAGGTTCATTTAACTGCTGTCAAATGACTTCATGTAATCTCCTTTATTCTCACATGGAGCTATTATGGGATGTTGAGTCCCATCAATGAGCCAGTTACACCACAGAGTCTTTGAATATATGAAAAGTATTCATGAATCACTGCATCATGTGTCCACGTAGATTCATTTCTCATTAACACTGATAAACCTGCAGTTCTGTGGAATTCCTCTTTTTTAAGAGTTTTTTCGGGGCTTTTGTTTCCTTTAATGGCTGACTGAGGGTTACACTGAACTGGCTTTGTGAAACGGAAAACTCAGAGTTTCATCTCAGGCTCAGTAATCCTGCTTTCTGAAATAGGGCCCAGGTGCAGACTTCCATCTGTGTCACCGCTGATGAGGAAATACAGCGAGTGCTGGACGGAGCAGTGAGTGACAACAACCCCGCCCACATTTAAGAGGACTGTCTGAACAGACCGAGGGTCTAGGTACCATGTCTGTAGGCTTACTGCTGGTTCCAAACTCAAAGTGTTTGGTGGAAACAAGGCTTTATAATAACTGTCACATATGCATGTTCTCATGTTTTCACTTGTGTCCTCTATGTGTTTTATTTTTTTATCTAAAACCAGCCGTCCTCCAGAGACAAAATATTGGAAGTCAAAAACATTTGATGTGGACAGAGCAACTGTTTCTGGTAAAATGATGATGAAGAGGAGGAGGAGGAGGAGGAGCTGCAGGGAGGAGAACATAATTCCTCCTGTGTGTTTAAATCAGCTGACTGTGAAACCGAAGCAGAAACTGTCCCACAGAAACTCACTGATTAGTCTTTGATCTGCAGCCAGACCAGAGCTGAGTGGAGCCGAGCGTCAGCCAGCAGCCACATTCCTCACTATCCCACTTCCTGAAAAACCTCCAACGCCCCCAAAACCACCAAACCTCCCCCACACAGCTCCTCCTCCTCCTCCTCCTTCAGGTATTCACAGACTGCAGCAGAGTGAGGACATCTGAAACCAGCTGAACTCAGACACTAGACACACAGGGACGAACTCTGACTCCTTTGTCACAGCAGCAGTAACCAGGTCAGAGGTCAGAGGTCATGATGGGCAGTATACTATTAAATACAGAGGGATTTTGTTGTGGAATGAACATCACCAACTGGCTGACAGCTCTTCTTCCTTGGCAATATTCAAAAAGAAACTATTATTGAAGTTAACACAACAGCTAAATTGGTTTCACTGTCCAATTTTGCCTTCCCTAGTGCCACACTGTTTTTGTTTTACTTGAACTTAATTTTTCTGTATCACTTTTTTTATAATATTTTTCCCCCTTTATTTATTTAGTTTTCTCACTATTATTATTACTATTATTATTTTTTTTAATTCTCTTTCTCTACCTCACACAAGGTATGCCAATATTATTTTGTTTCTTTGCTTAAATTATTGTTAGGTCAAGGTGAGGTCACTCTATAAGCCTTTCGGGTTTCCGACCTCACCTGCACATTTCCTTATCTTCCTCTCTACCAAGACAGATACCTATTTGTTTTGTTTTGTTTTATATTTATATGTGCAAATAAATAAAAATCCATAAAGTCTAAAAGTAATATGAAGTTGTCATCGTGGCGGCCCACAGGTTGGCCCGGGAAGAAAACACATGAAGACATGCTGAGGACACAAAGTGACCGTCTCACCTCCACACTCTCCAGGGACGTCGACCGTCTCAGTTTGGCCCTGCGAACGCCGGGCGGTGACGAGTCTGTGGCCTCTGTTCTGGACGGCGGTGACTCCTCAGAGTCGCAGGTCAGAGCGGCGCCAGGCTGACTGTCGGGACGAGAGCGACGGCCGTAACGCTTCGTTCCCTTGACGAACTTTGGCTTCACTTCCTCTGGGACAACTGCAGACACAGGGACAGATAGAGACGGACAGAGACAATCACACATTCTGCTCGTGTCCACATACTGTATACTGTCCACATACTGTATACTGTCAACATACTGTATACTGTCAACATACACTGTCCACATATATACTGTATCCTGTCCACATATACTGTCCTCAAATATACTGGATACTGTCAACATACACTGTCCACATATATACTGTATAATGTCACTGTCCACAAATATACTGTATCCTGTCCACATATACTGTCCACAAATATACTGTATACTGTCCACATATATACTGTATACTGTCCACATATACTGTCCACAAATATACTGTATACTGTCCACATATATACTGTATCCTGTCCACATATACTGTCCACATATATACTGTATACTGTCCACATACACTGTCCACAAATATACTGTATACTGTCCACATATACTGTCCACATATATACTGTATCCTGTCCACATATACTGTCCACAAATATACTGTCCACATATATACTGTATACTGTCCACATATACTGTCCACAAATACACTGTATACTGTCAACATACACTGTCCACATATATACTGTATACTGTCCACATATACTGTCCACAAATACACTGTATACTGTCCACATATATACTGTATACTGTCCACATATACTGTCCACATATAAACTGTATCCTGTCCACATATATACTGTATACTGTCACTATCCACAAATATACTGTATACTGTCCACATACACTGTCCACGAATATACTGTATACTGTCCACATATACTGTCCACATATATACTGTATAATGTCCACATACACTGTCCAAATATACTGTATACTGTCCACATATATACTGTATCCTGTCCACATATATACTGTCCACATATATACTGTATACTGTCCACATACACTGTCCACAAATATACTGTATACTGTCCACATACACTGTCCACAAATATACTGTATACTGTCCACATACACTGTCCAAATATACTGTATACTGTCCACATACATTGTCCACATATACTGTCCACAAATACACTGTATACTGTCCACATATATACTGTATACTGTCCACATATACTGTCCACATATAAACTGTATCCTGTCCACATATATACTGTATACTGTCACTATCCACAAATATACTGTATACTGTCCACATACACTGTCCACGAATATACTGTATACTGTCCACATATACTGTCCACATATATACTGTATAATGTCCACATACACTGTCCAAATATACTGTATACTGTCCACATATATACTGTATCCTGTCCACATATATACTGTCCACATATATACTGTATACTGTCCACATACACTGTCCACAAATATACTGTATACTGTCCACATACACTGTCCACAAATATACTGTATACTGTCCACATACATTGTCCACAAATATACTGTATACTGTCCACATATACTGTATACTGTCCACATATATACTGTATACTGTCCACATACACTGTCCACAAATATACTGTATACTGTCCACATACACTGTCCAAATATACTGTATACTGTCCACATATACTGTATACTGTCCACATACTGTCCACATATATACTGTATACTGTCCACATACACTGTCCACAAATATACTGTATACTGTCCACATATACACATACGACTGTGATGAAGTCGTCGTAGAAGAAGGAAATGCCATTCCAAGAAGATAGGAAATGTAGCCACATACGCATTTCCATTTTGCAGGCATCGTCTAGAATGACCCTATCGTGGAGAGAGGGAATGGCAGCAGCCTTAGACAAAAGGATGGACAAGAAGGATTTAGCTTGAGGGATTATGCAGATGGCATAATTGAGATGGCCAAGGAGGGCTAACAGCTGGCATTTGGTGCATCTGTCTGCTAGGAGGTAGGTTGACAGAAGCTGAGAGATGGGCTGTATTTTCTCCAAGGGCAGAGATGCTTGGAAGGAAACTGAGTCCAGAGTGATGCCTAGGAACTCAATGGAAGTGCCAGGTCCTGATGTTTTCTCCTCGGAAAGAGGGACGCCGAGTTCAGAGAAAGCGTTAGTAAGCGTATTGAGCCCGTGGCGAGGAGGGGAGGATGGTGGAGTAACGATAAGAAAATCGTTGAGAAGATGGAGAATGTAAGGGAGCCTGTGGTTGTTAGTAAGGATCCAGCATAGGGCTTCTGAAAGAGAATCGAAGATCTTAGGACTGCTTTTGCAGCCAAAGGTAAGGTGCACAGAAAAATAATATGCCCCCTTCCAGCAAACGCCGAAAAAACAGCAGAAGTCAGGATGAATGCGCAAAACTTTGAATGCGCTGGTGATGTCTGCTTTAGAAAGCCAGTTCCATGGTAGGTAACATTAGACAATCTTTACGTTTTCTCTGTGTTTGAATGGAAGTTTTCTCTATGAAGCGTTTCGGCGAAATGCACGGTCTGTCTGAGCTCGAGAAATCTTGTTAAATAAATGTTTATTTCTCATTAAGGAAATAAGTTTTTCTTTATCCGCTGTGAGGGTCCTAAGGACAGAGGGATGTTGTATGCTGTAAAGCCCTGTGAGGCAAATTGTGATTTGTGATATTGGGCTTTATAAATAAAATTGATTGAAATTGATTGATTAAAAGGGTGGACTTGCATCATTATTACTTTTTTATCATTAGTTAAAAAATGGTCTATAAACAGCAAAATTACAACAATAATAAAATGGTCTTTATTACGCAATATTATTGCTCTTCACAATAATTTCTGATGCAATTATTCGCCCAACAAAATTTGTTATCGTGACAGGCCTAATACTGAACACAAATATGCTGTCCACATATTGAATACTGTCCATATTTACTGTATACTGTCCAAATATACTGTCCACATACTGTATACTGTCCATATGTACTGCATACTGTCCACATACACTGTCCACATATATATAAGATATATATAAGATACAAAACATGAGTTAAATTTTAAAATGAGACATGATTGTAAAATGTTTTTTTCAGCAAAGAATTTACAGTAGATGAAATTAGCTCACTGTTGTCAGATGATCTTTTTTCTGAACTGAAATAACATGTTCAAAAAACAAGTTCACTTAACCTTGTTGACTGTCATATTTGATTTTCAGTGTCAGTTCCTTCACCAAACAGTGGTGTTTGACTGTAGAAGGAACATGGTCTGGCAGTGTATCATATTTTTATGAAAAATACCAGTTACACCAATTGACACAACCCAGTGTCATTTGGTGTAACTGGTATTTTTTCATAAAAATATGATTATATACAAGAAAATAAATGTGGAGTAAAATGTGGAATAAATGTAATCCACTTTTGCAGTGCAACACTGTTTTTTTTAAATTTTACATAACTTGTCACGCGTTATTTAGAAAAAAAGGGGTGTTCTCAGTATTGCCAAAATGCATTAAAATTTAAATATAGAAATACTCCAAAAATATCTCATTTCAATTTAATGCTTTTGAAATAAAGATTTTTTTTATAAGTACACTTAAATCTACTGTAGGTGGATAAAATATTTAATATTTATCATTCTTTCATGGTTACACCATTTGACATTTTCAGGAGCATTCAGTCTTACTTTTCATAAAAAATGGTGCAAATGTCATTTCAAATGACATAAAACCAACAAAAATACAGAATGTACATTTTAACAAATCTGATTCATGCTTTGAAAACTATTTTTGAAGATATTTCTGAAGTGCTCATCTTGCCAGCCCTTGTTTGTCACTGACCCATATACTGTATACTGTTCATATATACTGTATCCTGTCCACACATATTTAAGACTAGACTTAAGACTTTCCTCTTTGATAAAGCCTATAGTTAGGGCGATCTCAGGCTTGCCTTGTACCAGCCCCTAGTTAGGCTGACTTAGGCCTAGTCTGCCAGAGGACCCCCCTATAATACACCGGGCACCTTCTCTCCTTCTCTCTCTCTCTCTCTCTCTCTCTCGTATTCTATTACTGCATCTTGCTAACTCGGCCATTCTGGATGTCACTAACTCAGCTTCTTCTCCGGAGCCTTTGTGCTCCACTGTCTCTCAGATTAACTCATATCACAGCGGTGCCTGGACAGTGTGACGTGTGTGGTTGTGCTGCTGCCGTGGTCCTGCCAGATGCCTCCTGCTGCTGCTGCCATCATTAGTCATTAGTCATACTTCTACTGTTATTATACACATATGACTATTGTCACACATGTATACTGTCAGATATTAATACATGCTTTCAACATATTGTACCACAGTAGCCAGAACTATAACTATAATATTATTACTTTCAATAATGTTGTTGTAAGCTACTGTCATTACCATCTGTCCTGCATCTCTCTCTCTCTCTCTCTCTCTCTCTCTCTCTCTCATTGTGTCATGCGGATTACTGTTAATTTATCATGCTGATCTGTTCTGTACGACATCTATTGCACGTCTGTCCGTCCTGGAAGAGGGATCCCTCCTCAGTTGCTCTTCCTGAGGTTTCTACCATTTTTTTCCCTGTTAAAGGGTTTTTTTGGGGAGTTTTTCCTGATCAGCTGTGAGGGTCATAAGGACAGAGGGATGTCGTATGCTGTAAAGCCCTGTGAGGCAAATTGTGATTTGTGATATTGGGCTGTATAAATAAAATTGATTGACTGATTGATTGATTGATTGATTGACATATACTGTCCATATATACTGTATACTGTCCACATATACTGTCCACATATATACTGTATACTGTCCATATATACTGTACATTGTCCATACTGTATACTGTCCACATATACTGTATACTGTCCACATATATACTGTATCCTGTCCACACATATACTGTCCACATATACTGTACATACTGTCCACATATACTGTCCACATATAGACTGTATCCTGTCCACATATATACTGTCCACATATACTGTCATGTTACTGTAGAGACAAACGGAGGACACCTGTCTCTGGTCTCTGTGGAGTCTCACCTGGCTCCAGGTAGCTGCTGTCGTCCTCTGACGTGCTGTAGTCCAGAGAGCGAGATAGAACAGCCACAAAGCCTTCTTTAAACTCCTCAAAGTTCACCTGAAGGTCAAACAAAGGTCATTCATCAAACTGCAGCTGTACTCAGTGACTCTGTTTGACCACCAGGGGGCAGAGCTGACAGCATGTTATCACTTCATACAGACACTGTATGATGGTTCATCAGGTGTAAGAGTCCCTGTCACTGCAGGAATAATTCTCTATCTTTCCGTCTGTCTGTCTGTCTGTCTGTCTGTCGGTCGGTCTGTCTGTGTCTGTCTGTCTGTCTGTCTGTCTGTCTGTCTGACGGTCTGAGGGTCTGTCTGTCTGTCCGTCTGTCTGTC
>JANUFT010000016.1:437471-492471 GCA_037127435.1 Epinephelus malabaricus
AACACGCCATCATGTTCCAATAATCTGACTGTGTAAAGGAACTGAAGCTGTCAGAGAGATAAAATATTGACCTGTGAGATGTGACTGAGAGAGAGAGACATGAGGAGAGTAAAGTATTCAGCTGTACTCACGTTGTCGTTGGGGTAAAGGACTCTGGAGATGTTCTCAGCCAAGTTTCTGTCCAGAACAGCTTCAATATAATCTCCAACATTAACTGTGAGACAGAGACACAGAGTCAGACAAAACTCTGGAGCTGCTGCTGATCCACTGATCTTTAATTAAAGACGAACACCTTCATCGAGTACTGATGATTATTTATTAAAATACAATCCACTAAAGAAAATGAAGCTGCAGTCATGTAGTTATTAAAAATAAAAAAATATTAGAAGTTAAACTGATAGAACAGAAGTGTTGAATGAGGACAGCAGTGTTTGTTTGTTTATCTGTTTGTTGTAGTTTCTCACAGCGGCCACTAGGAGTCACCAATCAGCTGTGTTTAGCAGCAGTGGAATTTAACTATGTACAGCAAGGGTGTCAAACATACGGCCCAGGGCCAGAGCAGGCCCACCAAAGGGCCAATCCAGCCCACTGGATGACTTTGCACACCTGATATTAATCCACTGTGAAGTGTGCGAGGCGTCAGGTTTATACAGTGACGAGATGCTTCCTGCAATGAGAACTTATCGTGGTTATATTTTAAATATACTGAACATTGTGCTAAATATTGTCAACCAGCAGCTTCAGTACAAAACAATCTGTATCAGACTTCTGTCTTAAAGCTAAACGGTGAGCCCTGCTGCTGAGGCTCTGACACAACACTGACAGAGCAGTGGGAAGGCACACAGGAAATGTTTCAGCAGCTGGAGGCAGCTTTTGTAACTGTTTTAAATCCAAATGAAACTTTTTCCTTGTTGTTTTGTGTTGCTACGCACCTCGTGTTTCTGCGCTCTGTGCGCCTGGCGTTTTGCCGCAGCACTTGGAACTCCTCGAGCTGAAAAACTTGAGCTCAGAGCAGAAATAATGCCCCACATCATCCATTTTTTCATCATCTTTTTCTTATTTCGTATTAACTGTAACATATAGGTAACAACGTTTATAAGTGTAACATATAGGTAATAACGTTTATTAAGTGTAAGATATAGGTAATAACATCTATAATTGTAACGTATAGGTAACAACGTTTATAAGTGTAAGATATAGGTAATAACGTTTATAATTGTAACGTATAGGTAATAACGTTTATAAGTGTAAGATATAGGTAATAACGTTATAATTGTAATGTGTAGGTAATAACGTTTATAATTGTAACGTATATGGTAATAACGTTTATAATTGTAACGTGTAGGTAATAACGTTTATAATTGTAGCGTATAGGTAACAGCGTTTATAATTGTAACGTGTACGTAATAATGTTTATAATTGTAACGTATAGGTAACAACGTTTATAATTGTAACGTGTAGGTAATAACGTTTATAATTGTAATGTGTGGGTAATAACGTTTATAATTGTGATGTATAGGTAATAACGGTCTATAATTGTAGCGTATAGGTAATAAAGTTTATAATTGTACGTATAGGTAATAACGTCTACAATTGTAACGTATAGGTAATAACATCTACAATTGTAACATATAGGTAATAACGTCTATAATTGTAACGTATAGGTATTATAATTGTAACGTATAGGTAATAACGTCTACAATTGTAACGTATAGGTAAAACGTCTACAATTGTAACATGTAGGTAATAACGGTCTATAATTGTAACGTATAGGTAATTATAATTGTAACGTATAGGTAATAACGTCTACACTTGTAACATATAGGTAATAACGTCTATAATTGTAACGTATAGGTAATTATAATTGTAACGTATAGGTAATAATGTCTATAATTATACGTATAGGTAATTATAATTGTAACGTATAGTAATAACGTCTATAATTGTAAGTATAGGTAATTATAATTGTACGTATAGGTAATAAACGTCTACAATTGTAACGTATAGGTAATAATGTGTATAATTGTAACGTATCATTAAAAGTGTTAATAATAATATAATAACATAGTTACTGTAATGTATCTGTAATATATTGATGTGAAACAAACACAGTGAAGGTGTGACTTCAGGCCGTGGATCATTGTACCAAACATTTCTCAGTATTTTTACAAACCAATCAATCGATCGATTATTGGAGAAAATAATCAGCAGATTGATCGATAATGTAAAACAATAATGAAAACAATGATGATGATGATGGAAACGTACAGTTGTGCAGTTTGAAGTCGTTGGGTGCTTTAGCCGACCACAGTCTCATCGTGTTCACCGTGTTGTTATGGTAACCAGGAACTGGAGTGTCATAGGGCATGCGCCAGCACCACCTACAAACACGATGACACATCAGACACACCGTCTGTCCTCTGACATTGATCACTGATCATACAATCAGCCGATCGTATCACTGACGTCAACATGTTGGTCTCTGACCTGAGTGTCCACCCACTTCACTCCGCCTCCGTTTTCTCACCCGGCCGTAGAAATTGAACCGGCAGCATGTACTCAGGCCGCGCCTTCTCCCAGGGGTTCCCGTACCTCAGCAATCATCTGCCTCCTCCACCTCAGGGGGCGGTGCAACACATTAGCCAATCACCACCTCCTGAAAACCTGTGTGGTGTGTGTGTGTGTGTGTGTGTGTGTGTGTATACCTGCCATCCGTTGCTAATCTTCTGGTTGAAAATGCCGAACTCGTAACGAATACCGTATCCGTACGCTGCCAGGCCAAGCGTCGCCATGGAATCCAGGAAACAAGCTGCAGGGACGAAAACATTTTTAGAAAATAAGGATGTTTTTAGAGAGTGAGAATGTTTGAAGGAAGTGGGGACTTTTTACAGATTGAGGACTTTCTTAGAAAGTGAGGACAATTTTAGAAAGTAGGGTCATTTTTAAAAGTGGGGACATTAGAAAGTGAAGAGACTTTAAGAAAGTGGGAGGTTTACCAAAAGTGAGGATGTTTTAGAAAGTTAAGACATTTTTAGAAAATGGGGACGTTCGTAGAAAGTGAGGACATTTTTAAGAAGTCAAGATGTTTTTGGACAGTGAGGATGTTTTAGAAAGTGAACATATTTTTGAAAGTGTGGAGATTTTTAATAAAGTGACTACATTTTTAAATTGATGACATTTTTAGAACATAAGCATGTTTATAAAAATGACCTTACAAAAAAAAATCCTTTTTTTTTTAAGTTAAGACATTTTTAGAAAGTGTGGACATTTTTAAGAGAGACAGGCCATTTTTAAACTGAGGATGTTTGTAGAAGGTGAGGAGGTTTACAGAAAGTGAAGGTATTTTTTAGAAAGTGGTGTTTTAGAATGTGAAAATGTTTTTACAAAGTGAGCATATTTTTAGAAATGAAGATGCTATTTTGGATGAAATGTGTACCTGCCAGTCGTCCCCAATCCTCCGTTTCCCAGACCAGCATCCTCCTCAATTTCCTCCAACTCCTCGATGTCCAAACCCAACTACACACACACACACACATCGCACACACACACACACACACACACGCACACACACACCGCTGTTATCAGTGTGTATTTTTGACTTCCTTGTTGTGGTGAAACGAGGAAGTCAAAGAAAGTTTCAAACTTCATTGTCAACAAAACAGAAAACAAACACACTTCAGCGTTTCACTGCAACAGTTCTTTATGTTACTGATCAGTTTGTGAGGTTCGGAGCAGTTCCATTATTCTACACACGCAGGTTCTACCAGTAACCAGATCATCACGGTTTCTTCTGCCGCACTGAGCGACAGTTATTCAGCAAACATCCAGAATTACAGATGTTTTTAAACATCATGTTTTCATAAATTGTGTTTTCATGCATCATGTTTTCTGACATTGTGTTATAGACGAGACAAGAGTTTAGAAATGCTGCTGTTTTGTTAGAAATTAAATTACCAAGTAAGTGTAAGTACAGCTGAAACAATTAGCTGATTGATGGACAGAAAACTAATTGCTAACTGTTTGTAATAAACATTCAAGTTGTTTTCTAATTTATTTCAATAATTTGGGGACAGGGAGGTTTTTTTTTTTTACACGGTTGAAATAAATATTAAATACATTTCAAGTAAATTTAAATTATTTTTAATTACAGGAATCTGATGTGTAAACTTTTTTCAGAATATATCGCTGTGACTGATACTGACATCACAAACAGACAGACAGGCAGACAGACAGACAGGCAGACAGACAGACAGGTGTGCTGTTACCTGGTAGATGGCCTCGTCACAGGCGTTCTGCAGTCCCAGGTTGATCTTGGTGTTCTGCAGTGTTCTGCCCATGTAGAACTCCAGAGACAGATAGTACACCCTCTGAGGACAGACAGACAGACAGACAGACAGACAGACAGACAGACAGATCGGGTCAAATCTCAGATCAGATCTCAGTTTGGGCTCCCCTGGTCAAACTTTTGTTTACTGTGAGTGAAGAACTGATCTATAAAGTCATGAAGTTAAAGATGAAACATTTCTTTAATATTTTAATAAAGATTAAACTTTTAATTTCATCTTTTACAGTTTCAAAATAACATAAAAAAGGTCCTGAAGCCAAAGTTTGGGGCCCCTGCAGGGTCAGTGCTCAGTAGCGCCCCCTTCTTCTTCTTCTTCTTCTTCTTCTTCTTCTTCTTCTTCTTCTTCTTCTTCTTCTTCTTCTTCTTCTTCTTCTTCTTCTTCAGAGTCTCTCAGTTCTTGTTTGGAGGATTTCTTCATGCTCTGCTCTTTGAGCTCTATCCACACATGTTAACCCTTGTGTCTGGTCCTCATTTAAGTACACTCTTACCCAATGAGGACAAAAATGTCCACAGAAAAAACGCCATAAAAATAGTATACGTTAAGATTTTTTTCCAGTTTTTTTTGCATAGATCTTCTATTCTACTTCTCCTCTGATGATCCATACCAAATATTCAATTACTTTCAGACTTTTAACCCTTTAAATGCCAGTATATATGGTCCTATGACAAAAAATGGCTAAATATAAAGCACACAATAAAGGCTGATATTTTCAATATACTGAATGCAGACTGGATTTGTTGGGTGGGGATTATACAGTCTTGGACATGTCATTGATTAGTAACACTCTTGATTTGGATGGATTTTTAGTTTTTTTGCAATCCCATTTTCCAAACTTTACGCACACTCTTACCCGATGAGAACAAAAATGTCCACGGAAAATAACACCATAAAAATAGTATCCATTAATATTTTTTTCTAGTTTTTTTTGCATAGATCTTCTATTCTACTTCTCCTCTGATGATCCATACCAAATATTCAATTAATTTCAGACTTTTAACCTTTAAATGCAGTATATAGGGTTCTATGACAAAAAAATGGCTAAAAAAGCACATAAAAAGGCTGATATTTTCAATATACTGTATGCAAAACTAGATTTATTGGGTGGGATTATTTCAGGCTTGGACATGTCAATGATTAGCAACAATATTGATTTGGAGGATTTTTTTTACTTTTGGTAATGGTCAGATTAAAGAAAAGTCCCATAGACTGCCATTATAATACATTAATTCTTAATACATGATGCAACAGAACATATTCTATATGCATACACACACACACGTGCCCACACACACACATGCCCACACACACATGCCCACAAACACACAACACACACACACACACACCACACACAAACGTGCACACACACACACACACACACGCACACAAACACAAACACATTATCAACAACAATATTGATGGCAGATAACAACGAAAAGTCAGATGAAAAGGGAACTTATAACCACAATGAGTATATAAACTGAACATATTTTTCACATAAAATGTGTGTGTGTGTGTGTGAGTGCGTGTGTGTGTGTGTCCATAAGAACTACTGGACTGAACTGACTGAAGAACTACTCCATCGTGGAGCTGTCGCTGCAAATTTCACCACATATAATTAGTTGCCTGTACAGGACTTGCAGCAAAAGGCAGTGTGAGCTTTACAAATGTACTTCCCACACTGGGCACAGGTGACAGAGGCCTTTCTTCGCTGTCTGACAGGCCCGACACACTGCCAGCACAGACGGCGTCTTGGGGTGGCTGCGGCGGCGCCCCTCCTCTCCTCCTTCGGCTGCTGCTGTGGCCGCTTGTGGTGCAAGTGGGATAGGAATTGGGTAAACGGTGTCTATTCAGATGCTCTGCCTGTCGAGTGTGGTGTGCCTCTGGGCAGCATTCTGGGCCCTCTTTTGTTTTTGGTGTACATTAATGATATGAAGGATGCGTGTTCATGTGATTTATTTTTGTATGCCGATGACTCGGCACTCCTTGTCTCCCACAAGGAACAAGATTCCTTGGAGAGAATTTCTGAGTGCTGAGCTGTCGAAGGTTAATTCATGGCTCACTGATAACATGTTGTCTCTGCACCTAGGCAAGACGAGGCTTTTCTGTTTGGCTCAAAACACAGATTGAGTAAGTCCTCGGTTGTCAAGGTCACACTAATGGTGAGACGGTATCTGCTACCCTCATCTGTCAAGTACCTTGGCTGTACTCTTGAAAGCAGTTTGGATGGTAACATTATGGCTTCCAGAGTTCTTGGCAAGGTCTCTGGACTCACTAAATTTGTAGCAAGAACCTCCAGTTTGCTTGACAGGAGTCAATGTTAATTTTAGCTAACACTTTAATTTGAAGTCATTTCGATTTCGCCAGTAACTCTTGGTTTGAGAGTTTAACTAAACTTCTCAAAGGCAAGCTCCAGGCTGCCCAAAACAGGCATTATGAGGGTGATTTATAGGTCTGGGTCCCCCGGTCACACATAGGTAGGAGCATTTTAAAGAACTCAACTGGCTTCCAGTTGAAGCGAGAGTCACTTTTATAGGCTGTGTATGGTACATAAGATCATTTATGGTGCTGTCCCTGCTTTTTTAATAAATTATTTTTCTACATGTTAGGGAAATTACACAGGTATCTCTACAAGAGCCAGTGTTGCTGATGTGCGCTTGTATAAGTTTAACTCTCTTATCGGTAGGGATCCTTTTCTTACATTGGGGCTTTTCAATGGAACGGCTGGATTTGGTTATTAAATTAGCCTCTAATTTGGAGTAAGGAGAGGACTCCAGCCGTGGTGGCATCCTCCATCTCTTCCTCATTTTCAAGGACTAGTTTCAAGCCTCAAACTGGTCAAACCTACGCTGTCTGTGTGCCAGACTGAATGATGAGAAATGAACACACAGCTCTTGAGCTGGTTTAATCCAGTCGTGTTCACAGGCTATGTTTACATTTTGCTTTGCTGTGATTTGTGGGTCACATTTATGTTATTAGTTCATGGGAGCAGGAGGGGGGGTCATGCTGGTATCTGCACTGCTTCTATGTAAACAAGGACTTTTTTGATCCTTGCTTCAAAGAGACACCTGGATCAGAGTGAATTTAGAAATAATGTACAGTAGCTCATGAGAGCAGTCATTGTTGAGGTGTGTGGTGAGTGTGTGTGTGCTTGCGTGAGTGTGTGTGTGTGCTTGCGTGAGTGAGTGATAAGTGTGTGTGTGTGTGTGTTTGTGTGTGTGTGTTGAGATTTATTGTATTTTTATGTCACTATTTCCTTATTAACAGGTCAATGGGAAATACTCATGTATTATAATGGAAGTCTAGGGGAGCTTTTCTTTTAATCTGACATTACCAAATAAACAAAAAATTCCTCCAAATCAATATTGTTGCTAATCATTGACCATGTCCAAGACTGGTATAATCCCCACCCAACAAATCCAGTCTGCATTCAGTATATTGAAAATATCAGCCCTTTTTATGTGCTTTTTTAGCCATTTTTTGTCAGAGGACAGGGGTCCCTCTGTCTCATCTGTCCCACCCCATCTGTTAACAGGTGGACTGGTGTCCCTTTTGTCTCATCCGTCCACCTCCATCAGTAACAGGTGGACAGGTGGACAGGTGTCCCTTTGTCTCATCTGTCCACCCCCATCTGTAACAGGTGGACAGGTGTCCCTTCGTCTCATCCGTCCACCACCATCTGTAACAGATAGACAGGTGTTCCTCTGTCTCATCCGTCCACCCCGTCTGTAACAGGTGGACAGGTGTCCTTTTGTCTCATCTGTCCACCCCCATCTGTAACAGGTGGACAGGTGTCCTTTTGATCTCATCCGTCCACCTCCATCTGTAACAGGTGGACAGGTGTCCTGCGTCTCATCCGTCCTCACCCCATCTGTAACAGGTGGACAGGTGTCCTTTTGTCTCATCCGTCCACCTCCATCTGTAACAGGTGGACAGGTGTCCTTTTGTCTCATCCGTCCACCATCCATCTGTAACAGATAGACAGGTGTTCCTCTGTCTCATCCGTCCACCCCGTCTGTAACAGGTGGACAGGTGTTCCTCTGTCTCATCCGTCCACCCCGTCTGTAACAGGTGGACAGGTGTCCTTTTTGTCTCATCCGTCCACCTCCATCTGTAACAGGTGGACAGGTGTCCCTTTGTCTCATCCGTCCACCCCGTCTGTAACAGGTGGACAGGTGTCCCCTCTGTCTCATCTGTCCACCCCCGACTGTAACAGGTGGACAGGTGTCCCTTCGTCTCATCCGTCCACCCCGGTCTGTAACAGGTGGACAGGTGTCCTTCTTGTCTCATCCGTCCACCTCCATCTGGAACAGGTGGACAGGTATCCCTTTGTCTCATCCGTCCACCCCGTCTGGAACAGGTGGACAGGTGTCCTTTTGTCTCATCTGTCCACCTCCATCTGTAACAGGTGGACAGGGGTCCCTTTGTCTCATCCGTCCACCCCATCTGTAACAGATAGACAGGTGTCCCTTTGTCTCATCCGCTCCACCCCGTCTGTAACAGGTGGACAGGTGTCCCTCTGTCTCATCGTCCACCCCGTCTGTAACAGGTGGACAGGTGTCCCTTTGCTCATTGTGTCCAGAAAGTGTCCACAGGACGTGTTTCCATAAAGCATCAGTCTTGTCTCTGAAAGTAATTGAATATTTGGTATGGATCATCAGAGGAGAAGTAGAATAGAAGATCTATGTAAAAAAAAACTGGAAAAAAATAGTAACGATACTATTTTTATGGCGTTTTTTCCGTGGACATTTTTGTCATCTATCGGTAAGAGTGTGCGTAAAGTTTGGATAATGGGATTGCAAAAAACTAAAAATCCATCCAAATCTAACTGTGTTACTAATCAATGGACATGTCCAAGACTGTATAATCCCCACCCAACAAATCCAGTCTGCATTCAGTATATTGAAAATATCAGCCTTTTGTGTGTGCTTTTTTTAGCCATTTTTTGTCATAGGACCGTATAACTGGCATTTAAAGGTTAAAAGTCTGAAAGTAATTGAATATTTGGTATGGATCATCAGAGGAGAAGTAGAATAGAAGATCTATACAAAAAAAACTAGAAAAAAAATCTTAACGTATACTATTTTTATGGCGTTTTTTCTGTGGACATTTTGTCCTCATTGTGTAAGAGTGTAACTTTTTTTAGTTGGGCTACTTGGTTGACCCAAAAAAAAAATTTTTTTTGAATTCCAATGTTGGTGAAAAATGATGACCTTTTACCAATTTCATGGCAATAACCCTAACCACTGCGAGACAATCAAGAATTGAAAAATGAAAATGGACATTTTTGTCCACATCAGACACATAGGGTATAATGATGTGTTGGTCGGGGGACTGTGAGGGGCGTGCCTAATCTTCAGCTGGCTCCTCTTCAGGGCGTCCATTGTGGATTTCTCATCCGTCCACCCCGTCTGTAACAGGTGGACAGGTGTCCCTTTGTCTCTCCGTCCCACCCCCATCTGTAACAGGTGGACAGGTGTCCCTTCGTCTCATCCGTCCACCCCATCTGTAACAGATAGACAGGTGTCCCTCTGTCTCATCCCATCCACCCCGTCGGTAACAGATAGACAGGTGTCCCTCTGTCTCATCCATCCACCCCGTCTGTAACAGGTGGACAGGTGTCCTTTTGTCTCATCCGTCCACCTCCATCTGTAACAGGTGGACAGGTGGACAGGTGTCCTTTTGTCTCATCTGTCCACCCCCTTCTGTAACAGGTGGACAGGTGTCCTTTTGTCTCATCCGTCCACCTCCATCTGTAACAGGTGGTACAGGTGTCCCTTCGTCTCATCCGTCCACCCCCATCTGTAACAGGTGGACAGGTGTCCTTTGGTCTCATCCGTCCACCTCCATCTGTAACTGGTGGACAGGTGTCCTTTTGTCTCATCCGTCCACCTCCATCTGTAACAGATAGACAGGTGTTCCTCTGTCTCATCCATCCACCCCGACTGTAACAGGTGACAGGTGTCCTTTTGTCTCATCCGTCCACCTCCATCTGTAACAGGTGGACAGGTGTCCCTTTGTCTCATCCGTCCACCCCGTCTGTAACAGGTGGACAGGTGTCCCCTCTGTCTCATCTGTCCACCCCGTCTGTAACAGGTGGACAGGTGTCCCTTCGTCTTATCCGTCCACCCCGACTGTAACAGGTGGACAGGTGTCCCTTTGTCTCATCCGTCACCCCGTCTGTAACAGGTGGACAGGTGTCCCTCTGTCTCATCTGTCCACCCCGTCTGTAACAGGTGGACAGGTGTCCTTCGTCTCATCCGTCCACCCCGTCTGTAACAGGTGGACAGGTGTCCTTTTGTCTCATCCGTCCACCTCCTTCTGTATCAGGTGGACAGGTGTCCCTTTGTCTCATCCGTCCACCCCGTCTGTAACAGGTGGACAGGTGTCTTTTGTCTCATCTGTCCACCTCCATCTGTAACAGGTGGACAGGTGTCCCTTTGTCTCATCCGTCCACCCCGTCTGTAACAGGTGGTCAGGTGTCCCTCTGTCTCATCTGTCCACCCCCATCTGTAACAGATAGACCAGGTGTCCCCTTTGTCTCATCTGTCCACCCCCGTCTGTAACAGGTGGACAGGTGTCCCTCTGTCTCATCTGTCCACCCCGTCTGTAACAGGTGGACAGGTGTCCCTTCGTCTCATCCGTCCACCCCGTCTGTAACAGGTGGACAGGTGTCCTTTTGTCTCATCCGTCCACCTCCATCTGTAACAGGTGGACAGGTGTCCCTTGTCTCATCCGTCCACCCCGTCTGTAACAGGTGGACAGGTGTCCTTTTGTCTCATCTGTCACCTCCATCTGTAACAGGTGGACAGGTGTCCTTTTGTCTCATCTGTCCACCTCCATCTGTAACAGGTGGACAGGTGTCCCTTTGCTCATTGTGTCCAGAAAGTGTCCACAGGACGTGTTTCCATAAAGCATCAGTCTTGTCTCGATGTCCCTTCACAAACCTGTGAGTGTGAATGTAGTGGTGAGGACACAGGACAGGTTTTCTTCTGATGACTCTTCCATGAAGGTCATACCTGTCCAGGTGTGTCTGCTCAGTACAACAGTGCACCACCACTCTTCCTCTCTCACACAGTTTTCAGCTTGACCTCCACACTTCCTGTTAATGTCCATTTCTTAGTGACATGACCAAGTGACCTGAAACCACTGTCAACAAGAGACCCTTGGGACAGCTGTCTCACTGCCTCAGCTGTCTCACTGCTCAGCTGTAATTAATATCTTCATTAAAATCTTCAGACATGTTTAACATGTTTAACACCATGTGTGCTGGAGATCAGCTCATGTGAGACTCACAGTAACGACACTGTGACCCAGCGCGGCCCCAAACTTTCTGCACGACTCTGTATATTTGATATTCCACACATCAGTGAGTGAAACACAGAGAGACAGACGCACTGTCTGCAGGGAAATGAGGAACTTCAGTCAGCCTGATTCAGATCAGATTTAGTCTCACAGATGAACGAAGGAAGTGTTTATTAAGATCTGACCAGAAACAGAGAATGTGGACATTCAGGACGCGCCAGTGACATAACATCAACTAATGACCATGTCCTTTATCCTCACCACCAGGAAACAGCTCTGTGTGCAGACACACACACACACACACACACACACACACTGGTTCTGAATGATTCTAACATGGACAGAGGACACCTGCACACTGGGTCTACAACAAACCATGATAATCATGAGTGTTCAGAACAACAGTGACTCAGCAAATATACAGTCTTGTACAACAACATGTTTTCTGCCAATAATAGAGAAAATATTTAAAACTGAGAGAAAACTGAACAAGGTTTGGTTTGCTGTGTGCCTCCCATGGATGGAGAAGTTAAAGCCAGGACTCAGTCTACACTATTAGTTTGATTCAGCTTTAACTTTAAACTGTCAGGTGGCTGAACATAAGTCATCCCATTTCTCCTACTAGTAAGAGAACTGCACCAAAAGACAGTCATGGAGACAGTTACGCCAAAGTCTGATTAAAAACGTGACAAATTATTGTTGCCTTACTGGTCCAGCTACTAGTGCAACTAATAAAACAACACGTCAGATGTGTTCGAGATTGATTTGGATCCTCTGCTTATATCGGCATAAAAATAATACACCAGGCATGACTATATTTAGAAGAAATCACGAGTTCACTAAGCGATCTGTACTGCTGACTGCGGTGCAGTGCATGCTTTTTGTCTTTAGTAACAAAGTTTTCAAACTTAATTAAGTATTAAATTAATGAACGTTCAGAGGTTAAAATTTAAGCGAAGTGATGTTTGGTATCTTCTCATGTGAGAACTAACTGAACCACACCTTTAAACCTTTAACATTTGGAAATCAACACAGAAGTTTAAAAAGTACAGATTTTCCCAGGGGGTTCGGCACATTCTGTCCCCGCCGGACAGCAGGCTGTCTGCGGGCTGCTCCTACCTTGGGGTCCTTCTCATAGTAGTACTGCTGGGTGCGGATCCAGCGGCCCACCAGGTGGTCCCGGACGGTGTGGGCCAGGGCGAAGTAGTAGTCCCGGGGCGTCGCTACGTTCCGGTCCTTAACAGGGTGAAGTGGAGGTGTCGGTTAAAATCCCGTTTGATCTCGCCACGTCCGCGACACCGGCGATGCCCCGGACACTGATCTGCTTCCGCTTCTCCTTGTCGGTGAGCGGCGCCGCCATGTTTCCACACAATCGGCCGGGAAGAGGAGCACACAGGGCCGGACTGAGGCCGTGAGGATGGAGCGTAGAGTGGAGTTCACCTGTCAGGTAGAGCAGGAAACAACAAGATGTCCGCCCACTCCTATCAACTGACAGCTGCGAGGGGCGGGGCCTGTGTGGCCGGGGGGCGGGGCCAACCGAGGAATGTTTAACAAAGAGGTTAAAGTGAGAGAAGAGGTCTCACTATGATTTGGATGATGGATGGATGGATGGATGGATGGATGGATGGATGGATGGATGATGGATGGATGGATGGAATGGATGGATGGATGGATGGATGATGGATGGATGGATGGATGATGGATGGATGGATGGATGATGGATGGTTGATGGATGGACTGGTTGGATGGATGGATGATGGATGGTTGATGGATTGGATGATGGATGATGGATGGATGATGGATGATGGATGGATGGATGAGGATAGTGATGGATGGATGATGGATGGATGATGGATGGATGGATGATGGATGATGATGGATGGATGATGGTTGTGGTTGATGGATGGATGATGGATGGATGGATGGATGGTTGATGGATGGATGATGATGGTTGATGATGGATGGATGATGGATGGATGGATGATGGATGGATGATGGATGGATGATGGATGGATGGTTGATGATGGATGGATGATGATGGATGGATGATGGATGGATGGATGATGGATGGATGGATGGATGTGGATGGTTGATGGATGGATGATGGATGGATGGATGGATGGTTGATGATGGATGATGGATGGTTGATGATGGATGGATGATGATGGATGGATGATGGATGGATGGATGGTTGATGGATGGATGGTGATGGATGGATGATGGATGGTTGATGATGGATGGATGGATGATGATGGTTGATGCATGGATGGATGGATGGATGATGGATGGATGGATGGATGGATGGGTGATGGATGGATGGTTGATGGATGGATGATGGATGGTTGATGGATGGATGGTTGATGGATGGATGGATGGATGATGGATGGTTGATGGATGGATGATGGATGATGATGGATGGATGGATGATGGATGGATGGATGATGGATGGATGGTTGATGGATGGATGATGGATGGTTGATGATGATGGATGGATGGATGATGGATGGATGGATGGATGGTTGGATGATGGATGGATGATGGATGGTTGATGATGGATGGTTGGATGGATGATGGATGGTTGATGATGGATGGATGGATGGATGGATGATGGATGGATGGTTGATGGATGGATGATGGATGGTTGATGATGGATGGATGGATGGATGATGGATGGTTGATGATGGATGGATGGTGATGATGGATGGTTGATGATGATGATGGATGGATGGATGGATGGATGGATGGATGATGGATGGATGGATGGATGGTGGATGGATGGATGGATGGATGGATGGATGGTTGATGATGGATGGATGGATGGATTGGATGGATGATGGATGGATGATGGATGGATGGATGGATGGATGGATGGTTGATGGATGCGATGGATGGATGGATGGTGGATGGATGGATGGATGGATGGATGGATGGATGGTGATGGATGGATGGATGGATGGATGGTGGATGGATGGATGGATGGATGGATGGATGGATGGTTGATGATGGATGGATGGATGGATGGATGGTTGATGGATGGATGATGGATGGATGGTTGATGGATGGATGGATGGATGGATGGATGGATGGATGGATGGATGGTTGATGGATGGATGGATGATGGATGGATGGATGGTTGATGATGGATGGATGGATGGATGGATGGATGGATGGATGGATGGGTTGATGGATGGATGATGGATGGATGGATGATGGATGGATGGTTGATGGATGGATGGATGGATGTTGGATGGATGGATGGTTGATGGATGGATAGGATGGATGGATGGATGGATGGATGGTTGATGGATGGATGGATGGATGGAGATTTCCCAATGGCACCAAACTGAATGTATTTCCTGATTTCCCACAGAGTGACTCATCTTGATCACAAACCATCTTTGACTGTCTGCGTGATGACATCAGACATGAGCGTCAGAAATACGCGGTTCGTGTTTCCGGGTTTCAGAATAAAACGCCTCAGTCAGAACAAAAAGTTTGTCTGCGGAGAAGTTTGAGGAGTTTTCAGAGTCTCAGGTGAGTCAAACAACTCCGGCCGCTGCAGGTAACTCTCACGTGCTGTTTCATGTGTTCACTGTGCGGTGAAAGTTCGGTTTGAATTCAGCTGTTCACAAGTTTAAACTAACTGTCCCCTCTGTCTCTGTCTCTGTCTGTGTGTCTGAACCACGACAGCTGATCCTTCAGCACGTGAACCCGGTCCACCCTTCAGCAGGTAAGGAGTGTTTGTTTGTTTGTTTGTTGAGTCCAGCAGGAGGACCTGGTCTGGTTTCACTCAGAGCAGCTGTCTTACTGGTCTGACTGGTTTCAGTGGGAGCTGCAGCTTTTGTCATTAGTCTGCTACAAAATAAAAGCCCCATTCAATAATCTATAGCTGATTAATCGATATCAGATCGATCAGTCTGATCAGTGGTTTAGGAAACTTTACTAGAGTACTTTACTTAAGTACACATTTGAAGTAATTGTACTTGACTTAAGTATTTTCATTTTATGCAACTTTATATCTGTTTTTGTTTATTACTTATTTACATTTATACATTTTTATTTATTTTCTGATTTATTATTGATTATCTGATTTATTTATTGTATATTATATAACATATATTATTGTTAAGTATATGAGTGATCATTTCTTTATTTTTATATATATATTTTCTTATATCACTGACTATATATACACACACACACTCACACACACATTCAGCATCAGGATGTCGTCGACGTCTCAGAAACACCGCGACTTTGTCGGGGAGCCGATGGGAGACAAATCTGTGTCGGCTCATGTCGGGGATCGGAGAGATTCTGGGGAAGAAGCTGGAGCAGCAGGGCTTTGGACAGGTGGAGCAAACCGCACCTCAACTACACATCACACTACACCTGAACACATCACACTACACCTAAACACATCACACTACACCTGAACACATCAGACTTCACCTGAACTACACCTGAACACATCACACTACACCTAAACACATCACACTACACCTGAACACATCAGACTTCACCTGAACTACACTTAAACACATCACACTACACTTGAACTACACCTAAACACATCACACTACACCTGAATACATCACACTACACCTGAACACATCATACTTCACCTGACCTACACCTAAACACATCACACTACACCTGAACACATCAGACTTCACCTGAACACATCAGACTTCACCTGAACTACACCTAAACACATCATACTACACCTGAACACATCAGACTTCACCTGAACTACACCTGAACACATCACACTACACCTGAACACATCACACTACACCTGAACTTCACCTGAACTACACCTGAACACATCACACTACACCTGAACACATCAGACGGTGTTGTCTGAACGTACTTCCTGTGTGTTTCCAGGCGTACGTGGTCTGGTCAGTTCTTGCTGTTGAAGAAAGACACTGAGATGTTCACCGAGTGGCTGAAAGACGCCAGCGGAGCAAACTCTCGTCAGGCCGGATCCTGCGCTCAGTGTTTGAAGGAGTGGTGTGACGCCTTCCTCTGAGACTCCGCCTCCTTAGCTGAGACCCCGCCTCTTCTTGTGCTCACTCATGTCCTGTTCCTGAAGCTACAGTCAGAGCTAATAACTGTAAGCTTTAAAGTGCCTCTGCTGCTGCGTTCAATGTTGTCAGGTCAATCTGTCGGCCTGCTTCCTGTTGGGTCACTGTGATGTCACACTGTGATGTCACAGTGACCTGACAGGTGTGTGTTTACCTGTTTTTATCAGCTTGTTTCTGTGGGGAAAGTTTACATGAAATAAAGCTTATGTGTTCACTGATGGTGCGTTCAGGGTCTCATCAACCTTTGAGTTTGGCACACATTAAATCAACATCTGCTGCCGACGGTATGTCACACTTTATTAGTTTATTATTTTATTAGTGCGGATATTTGGAGCAACTCGGTGAGTCGAGTCGACAGCTGTCAGAAGTTAAATCAAACACAGACTCGTCACTTCAGAAGCAGTCATGTGTTTATTGCAGATTTTGTACCGAACACACAAACATGTAAAAACAGGAAGTCCTTCAGAGTAGAAAACAATCAGCCGTCGATACAAACAGAAGAGATGATGATGAGGTCAGAGACGGGAACCCAGTGACTGTGTTTACTGGTGAAACTGGGACCGAGGAGCAGACAGTGTGTCCTCGCTTCAGATTCACTCTGTAAAGTTTTAGCGCTTCAGTAAACGTCTCAAACTTATCACTGTTTCCAAAAAGTTTCAAATGTGATGTAATTTTTTAAGGTAATACTCAAAGATTCAAACTGAAAAATATCTGTTAAAAATGTCTGTTTCTCTTTCAAAAGGCCTGAGACACATATAACCCTAACATCTATGAAAAACAAAAATATGCGGGAAAACTTATGGAAAAAAACTTGAAAATAATGTCCAAAACAATGTCAATAAAATGTCAGAAAAAAATGATAAAATAGTCAAAAAATTTAAAATGTCTGAAAAAAAAAGTTAAAAGATAAAATATTTTTGGCACAAACATTGAGTGTCAGTAGAAATATCATGTGCAGGTCTGATCCACCTTCATAAACCTGATTACAAAGACATGAAATATTCTTTAACATCTGAATGTCGCAGCTCTTGAACTTTTGAGTCTCTGCTGAACGAGCCGGAGGTAAAAACTGTCAGTGATCTTTGAGCAGCGGTGGAACACTCATCTTTTACTCGAGTACAAGTACAAGCATCAAAAAGTACTGCAGGTATCACATGTAAAAGTCAGAGTACTCAATTACTATTAGAGTATTAAGTCATCGGAGCTTCTCAGTAAACTGGGTCACTGGATTTATCAGAGTGCGTCACATCTGTTAAACTGAGCAGACGTTAAATCTCGATCTGAAAATGATCCTTCAGATGAACGTAGTGCAGCACAAGTTTATTAAGTAGCAGAAAATACTCGAGTACAGTACTCGAGTAGATATACGCAGTAATGTTTTCACCGCCGCCTGTGAGGTCGAGTGTTTGTGAGTATTTCATGAGGTCACATTGTTCAGGAACGAGACGAGTCGTCGGTCAGAGCTGAGACATGAAGCAAAGTGCAGCCGCGTCCACCTGGACGGAGTCTGAGGAGCAGAGCAGCATCTGATTGGACGGTCAGATGTGATGTCAGAGGGGTGTGGAGCCTGACGGCTGCAGGTGAAGAGCAGGAAGTGATGAGTCCGTCTGCTAAACGTCAGCAGGACAAAGTCCAGTCTATAATTGTCTTCACTTCCTGTGGGACCCTTTCTTATTGTTATTATTATCTTTATTATTATTAATTTTCCCGTTTTTGTTTTTTTTTATTTTGATTTTATTCATTAATTAGGTTTTATTTTTGGGTCAAGTTTAAGTTGAGCTCCTAACTTTCACCGTGACATCACCTGGAACCAGCCAATAGGAGAGCTGCTTTTCACCAGCAGGTGTCAGTCTCCACAGAGGTTTTTTTGGTGTGGGCGGGGGCGGGGGGGGGGGGGGCTTGGTGCTGTATGAGGTCATGGTGAGTCTTTGGGGGGAAGTCCAGGATCTCCTCCAAACATTCAGGAAGTGTGTGAGTCCTTTCACAATAAAAGCTTCAGTGTCTCTTCAGAGACTCGATGTAATGAAACGTCGCTCCGAGAGCCCAGCTGGTCTCCACGCCGCCGATCGTCCTCGCCAACTGGGACACAGACAGAGACACAGGTCATTACACACACTGTGGTCATCCTGACCCAGACCCAGACCCTGAGTGTTCCTCACCTTGAACTGTTTGTGTGGGGGGAAGCCGAGCTCCTGCAGCAAGGACTGAGATGTAGACCAGGTCCAGACAGAGGAAGGGGCTCTGCAGAGGACTGACGGACGGACCGCTGCACACTGAGACAACACAGCAGATCTCAGATCAGTTCACAGGTCTGAGCCCAGAGGGAGTTCCCTCAGTGCGTCACAACAAAACATATTTAAAGGGACAAAAACAACAAGAACACAAATACAGAACAAAAACTTTATGATACAAACATGAAAAAGATTTTACAAAACATGTTTATTCAGAATAAAGATTTAAAGACTTCAGGTCTGTGACGCGGAGTTCCCTCAGTGTCCAAAGTCCAGATACAGAATCTTAAGGTGTCCCTCAGGACTCTGTTCATCATGAGACCGTTTGGACGGAGACGACCGTCAGCCGTTGATTTTGCCTTCAGGAGACGGTCTGGAAACATTCTCGTGGTTCAGACAGAATTTATTCTTCATTTAGAAAGAGTGAAATTAAAGTGAGTCTAATTAGAACATCAGATATTAATGAGGTCAGACTTATCATCACAGATGATTCTACGGACACTCTCCGTCCTACAGAGTCCAACGATCAGGGACAGACATGTCTCTAAATGTTGGACAGGACAGAGTGCAGTTATCAGTGCTGACAGGCAGAGGGCGCCGTCTCACCTCTTTTAGCTCCAGTGATGTAATCAGCCACTCGGATGGTCCCACCCGTCTTCTCCTCTGAACACACAACACATCACAGCACATGAGAACCACAGAACACCTGGAGACACCTGGAGACACCTGAGAGACACCTGGAAACACCTTAAAGACACCTGAGAGACACCTGGAGACACCTGAAAGACACCTGAGAGACACCTGAGAGATGTTCAGGGTCACTGCAGAGAACACAGTCCGGTGTTGGCGATGATGTGACAGACGTGAGTTCAGATCTGTGTCACAGGTGACAGCAGTGACATCATCAATGATACCATGAGTGATGTGTCCTGGTCATGTGTCAGACATGTCAACATCACATGGTGGTTTCACAGAGCTGCAGCAGAACCCTGCACTCTGTCCATGTTTCATATGAAGCCCGTCTGTACCCACTGTGTGACTGTCGGGAAAGGAACGTGGTGGCGGCTCTAAATCGGTGGTCCTACGTCATGATTCAGTCATGTAATGATTCAAACAGCTGAGTGTCATCAACATCCAATATTAGCATTAGCATTAGCGTCCTACCGATGACCCCGAGGTCGACGGCTCGGTCGTAGTAGTAGGAGAAGGCGTAGAACTCCACGTCTTCAGCCTCAGACGCCTTCATCACCTTCCTGTACAGAACCTTCTCCACCTTGGTCAGACACGCCTCGTACACTGGCTCCCCTGAAACACACACACACACACTCTCAGCTGCATGATGGGTAACCAACCAGAACTCATCGTCCAATCAGATCCCTGCACGGCGCTCACCTGCCTTCTGTCCCTTCACAGTGTAGATGACATCGGCGTGCTCCCACCTGACCGACGACATCCGGAGGAAGGCAGGGACTGACCAGCTCAGTGCTGCTGCCTACTGCTCTCACACACACACACACACACACACACACACACACAGGACCTGTTATCAGACCTCAGTCATATTTAACCCTTTCTAAGACACGCCCACAACTCCTTTACCTTTTAACCAAATTATGTCTACCTTCACCACAGGTGTGTAGTTTACCTGTGGAGCTGTGCAGAGGTCAGCGGAGGAACAGGGTAATCAGACTGAGTACATAGTAAAATGACAGTATTATAATATTTTAAAGATGTGGACTTTTATTTTGAAGGGCTTCAAATGAACAGATGGATGGATGACATTAGATCTAATGTCTGTTAAGGACCTGTTGTTGTACCATCTGAATCTGAGACACATCTTTATTCATACAGACTGACTCACAGTGACGTCACCATGACAACACAACACCAGTCACTTCCTTTTAGAAACCTGCTGTCTGTGTTGCACAGATGATATATACATATTTATGAGTCAGGGGTCGCGTTAACCAGATATTCTCAGTCACTGACCGTTTTTTTTACAACAATGACCAGAAAATCTGAAGGCCGTCTGTCATTTTGACCGGTTGCAATTACCACCCCTGCCCACTTGGCGCAGAGTGCACAGTCAGTGGTCTAAGTGGCTGCCGTTTTCACACTGCAGAGAAAAAGTTATTCATCTGCTTCATGTAGCGTTGTTGACATAACGCCCTGGACACACCGGATGCGGAACTGAAGCACAGCGCCCAGCAGCGGAGGCGAATATGCTTTTCGTAGGCGGAATCAGGGAAAAATTTGCAAAAGTCCCGCCCTCAAGTGCTAGGACTGGACAGGCAGCCTGTCAGTCAAACTCGCACCCCCAGCCAGAGCTACGTCATCATTCCGCCATTCATATCTTCCCTACAGCCAGTCTGCCACTGTTACTTAGAAATGAAAATGCATGTCAACTCCGCCTTCACGCACCAAACAGCCGCAACGAAATTGTGAGGCTAGATTAGAAATGTTGATTCATTTGTTTGCTCTTTTGTCTGATCATTAGGCTGTGTTAATAGGCCTACATTGTAAATAGTTCATCGTTCTTCTTAATTACGCCATTGGTATAATTCCATTATGTAGAACTTATTTATATATTGAATAATTACTTTCATTACTATAATTATGTAGAAATTATTTATTATATTTAATAATTACTTCCATTGCTATAATTTAATTATGTAGAACTTATTTATATATTAATAATTACTTTAATTACTATAATTTAATTATGTAGAACTTATTTATATATTTAATAATTACTTTAATTACTATAATTTAATTATGTAGAAATTATTTATATATTGAATAATTACTTTCATGACTATAATTTAATTATGTAGAAATTATTTATATATTTAATAATTACTTTAATTACTATAATTTAATTATGTAGAACTTATTTATATATTTAATAATTACTTTAATTACTATAATTTAATTATGTAGAAATTATTTATATATTGAATAATTACTTTCATTACTATAATTTAATTATGTAGAAATTATTTATATATTTATAATTACTTGCATTGCTAATATTAATTATGTAGAAATTATTTATATATTTAATAATTACTTTCATTACTATAATTAATTATGTAGAAATTATTTATATATTTAATAATTACTTGCATTGCTATAATTTAATTATGTAGAAATTATTTATATATTTAATAATTACTTTAATTACTATAATTTAATTATGTAGAACTTATTTATATATTTAATAATTACTTTAATTACTATAATTTAATTATGTAGAAATTATTTATATATTTAATATACTTGCATTGCTATAATTTAATTATGTAGAAATTATTTATATATTTAATAATTACTTGCATTACTATAATTTAATTATGTAGATATTATTTATATATTTAATAATTACTTGCATTGCTATAATTTAATTATGTAGAAATTATTTATATTTTAATAATTATTCTAATGTGCTTGGCTTAGACCTAGGCTATTTGAATTGTAGTACGTGACCAGATCAGCCTGCACAGCATTGCAAAACTGGATAATATCATTTCAGATCAGACTCTGAAGTCAAACTAGTAGCCTACATCATGGATATATATAGAACACGGCCTACACAGTCCAACTTCTGCATCACAATCATGGGTAGAAGGGTAGAAAAAATTAGCACTCTCAAATTTTTATAATATTACATCAATGTGTTCACCTAGGGACATATTGGCTTCCACACAGTGAGCAAGCTGTGAGGAGCGGCTGGCTTCCTCTCTGTCCTCTTACATGGGTGGTCACACACGGGAATCAGAGAAATTCATTTGACTAACATTAGTTTAATAATAAATATTCTCATTACAATCACAGTCTCCATCCCTGCGATGAAGCGCGAGTGAGCAATGCAGTCAAATGACGGATTTTGGCCTTTTCGGATTGGATCAGGGACTTAACCAACGTGACTGGAAAATCTCCTGCTATCCCCTCATTAATATTCATGATTTTCCCGGATTCCACCTATGAAAGCATATTCGCGCAGCGGAGGCAGCGCTTCAGTTCGGCATCTGGTCTATTTTTCATGCGAGCCGTGAGCGCTTCTGTCAGCTGGATAGAGCAGATCGTACCAAACAGGAAGTCGGACACTGAAAAGACGAGAGAATCCGACCAATTTTCCAAATAAAATAACAACAGCGCGCACTGAGGAACGTGAGGAGAAAATACCGTGTTTATAATTAAAATAACACAACAGTGCATAACCGAACACATTTTTCAATACCATAATCACTTCATTGCAATTTTAATTTTGTGTCACCGAGCCTACAGGCGACTACATAACGCCCTGGACACACCGGACGCGTTAGTGGCATCAGGTGTGTCCAGGGTGAAGCCTAATGGCACGGGTGTGTGGATGTCTGTTCATCTTTTCGTTCATGTCCTTATTAATGCACACTTTATAACTTGCTTGTTGGATTTATTAAAAACGAACGAAAAATGAAATGAATGATTATCATTTAAAACGAAAATTAAAATGACCGGTAAAAATAGATTATGACCGGATTTTTATGACCCTGTCGGTCAAAATAACCGGCGACAAAAAAGTCTAGCGCAACGTCTGATATGAGCGGAGCGGACATGTTTCTGACTGTGTTGCGCACATGAAGTATACATAACTATGAGCGGAGCGGACATGTTTCTGACTGTGTTGCGCACATGATGTATACATGACTATGAGCGGAGCGGACATGTTTCTGACTGTGTTGCGCACATGATGTATACATATCTATGAGCGGAGCGGACATGTTTCTGACTGAGCTGCGCACATGATGTATACATATCTATGAGCGGAGCGGACATGTTTCTGACTGAGCTGCGCACATGATGTATACATAACTATGAGCGGAGCGGACATGTTTCTGACTGTTGCGCACAGATGTATACATATCTATGAGCGGAGCGGACATGTTTCTGACTGTTGCGCACATGATGTATACATATCTATGAGCGGAGTAGACATGTTTCTGACTGTTGCGCGCATGATGTATACATATCTATGAGCGGAGCGGACATGTTCTGACTGTGTTGCGCACATGATGTATACATATCTATGAGCGGAGCGGACATGTTTCTGACTGTGTTGCGCACATGATGTATACATATCTATGAGCGGAGCGGACATGTTTCTGACTGTGTTGCGCACATGATGTATACATATCTATGAGCGGAGTAGACATGTTTCTGACTGTTGCGCGCATGATGTATACATATCTATGAGCGGAGCGGACATGTTTCTGACTGTGTTGCGCACATGATGTATACATATCTATGAGCGGAGCGGACATGTTTCTGTCTAAGCTGCGCACATGATGTATACATATCTATGAGCGGAGCGGACATGTTTCTGACTGTGTTGTGCACATGATGTATACATATCTATGAGCGGAGCGGACATGTTTCTGACTGTGTTGCGCACATGATGTATACATATCTATGAGCGGAGCGGGCATGTTTCTGACTGTGTTGCGCACATGATGTATACATATCTATGAGCGGAGCGGACATGTTTCTGACTGAGCTGCGCACATGATGTATACATATCTATGAGCGGAGCGGACATGTTTCTGATAACTATCAGCTCTGACGGATAGACAGACAGATAGAGGTACAGACAGAGGGACGGACAAACAGACAGACAGACAGACAGAGGGACAGACAGGCTGTATGTGTGTCCTGCCAGCAGTAACAGCTGGTAGAGCAGAGGAAGAATTAATCTTGCTGTGTTATTAAAAGATTAGATAATGGCTTATTTATCTGGTGTGTGTGTGTGTGTGTGTGTGTGTGTGTTGTGGGGGGGGTAAAAAGACGGGGATGAATCAAACTGAAAAACAAGAAAGAAAAAAAAACACAGAGGAAGAATGAAGGTACGTACGAGGAGAAGCGTCCACGCCTCCTAACACTGTGAGACGAGCCGACATCAGGCCGAGACCCAGATAACTGCAGACAGAGCAGGTATTGATTCACTTATTGATTCAGTTATTGATTCAGGTATTAAATCACTTATTGATTCAGATACTGATTCACTTACTGATTCAGGTATTGAGTCACTTATTGATTCAGGTACTGATTCACTTACTGATTCAGGTATTGAGTCACTTATTGATTCAGTTACTGATTCAGGAATTAAATCACTTATTGATTCAGGTATTGATTCACTTATTGATTCAGATATTGACTCAGGTATTGATTCAGTTATTGATTCAGGTATTGATTCAGTTATTGATTCACTTATTGATTCACTTATTGATTCAGGTATTGAGTCACTTATTGATTTAGTTATTGATTCAGGTATTGATTCACTTATTGATTCAGTTATTGATTCAGGTATTAAATCATTTATTGATTCAGGTATTGATTCACATATTGATTCAGGTATTGATTCACATGATTGATTCACTTATTGATTCAGGTATTGATTCAGTTATTGCTTCACTCATTGATTCAGTTTTTGATTCAGGTATTGATTCAGTTATTGATTCACTTATTGATTCAGGTATTGATTCACTTATTGATTCACTATTGATTCAGGTATGATTCACTTATTGATTCACTTATTCAATCACTTATTGATTCAGGTATTGATTCACTTATTGATTCAGGTATTGATTCACATATTGATTCAGGTATTGATTCAGTTATTGATTCAGGTATTGAATCACTTATTGATTCAGGTATTAATTCACTTATTGATTCAGGTATTGATTCAGTTATTGATTCACTTATTGATTCAGGTATTAATTCACTTATTGATTCAGTTATTGATTCGGTTATCCTCTGACAGTGTGAACACTGCTGTTGAACAGGGCAGGGTGAATGAAGTGTGTGCGTGTGTGCGTGTGCATGTGTACCTGTGAGTGTAGACAGTGTGTGTGTTGTTGAACATCTGGAAGGACCTGATGTAGTCGATGGGTGAGGTCTGGATGGTTTTCTGCACACACACAAACACAAAATCATCAGACATGAGTTTGTTATAATTTGTGTAAACATTTATCAATTATGGCCAAAAATATGTTCTGTGAAGTCACAGTGACCTTTGACATTGAACACCAAACGCTCATCACTTTATTCTTCAGTCTAAGTGGACGTTTGAGCCAAATTTGTGGAAATTCCTTCAACACCTTTAGATATCATATTCACAAGAATGAGACAGTCAAGGTCACAGTGACCTTGACTTTTGACCTTTGACCACCAATATCTAATCAGTCCTTTGTTGAGTCCGAGCAGACGTGGTGCCAAATCTGAAGAAATTCCTGAGATATGACGTTTGAGAGAATGGGACAAACAACATGAAAACATAACCTCTGAAGGTGAATGTGACGTTGCTATGCCGACCGCCAGGGCGGCTTACAGAATGTCACCTCAGCAAACAGAAAAATCCCCTGAAGGTTTACAGCTCTGGGCGGAGCTCCTCAGTGGGCATGTCCTCTCTGAGAGTTCTCACAGCTCCAGAGGAGGACAGAGGACACTACGGGATACTGAGGTGTTTCTAATCACTTCATGTGTTACAGTTTAACCCACCCCTCACAGGAGGAGGAAGAGGAGGAGATGAAGATGTGTGTGGTGATGAGATGATGAACTGCAGCCTGACAGTGTCCTCTGTGTGTGTCAGTGTCCCTCGTCCTCACCTCGTCCTGAGGGCTGAAGGTGATCTGAGTCGACCCCCCACCCAGGTCCAACATCCCCACTGTGGAAGAGTCCACACTGTGGAGGTCACCTGGAGACAGAGAGACGGGGGGGGGGGGGCAGACAGAGAGCTCTAGTTTAATACAATAACAAGTGATCACTGTTTCTTTACTGCACATTAATCTGATCACACACACTTCCTGTTACTGAGCATATATATACACTGTGTGTGTGTGTGTGTGTGTGGTCACCAGTGAGGAAGTTGACAGTGATCCAGGCAGAGATCCTGCAGACACAGAGACAGAGTCCATCAACACATTTACATGTGTTTTCCATGGTTACTATGTCAGACAGTGAATTCAGAAACAACGTATGAATACAAAATCATAGATATGATCTCATAGAGTGAAGGAGTGAATAAAAAGGTGTGTTAACGTATGACATCATATGACATCAGATGAGTCAGCCACAGCTGCTCTATCACTGTCTGTTGTGTTTGAAGCAGCTTCACAGGAAAAGATTCTGTCTTATTATTGTTATTATTGTTATTATTAGTATTATTATTATAATTATATTATTGTTATTTTATTTTTATTATTAGTATTATTATCATTATTATTATGTTATTGTTATATTTATGATTTATGATGTGTGCACATTGATATATTACATAGTTATGAATGTCTTCAGGTGGTGACCTGAGTGTTTAAGGCTCAGTCAAAGCCAGACTGTCTCCACAGTCATTACTGAAGGACCAGATGTATTTATCTAACTGAGACGAACTGACGATGAGTTCACCTCATTTAAAGCCTTGATGGAGGAGTGTCATGTTCTGTCATCATGACGCTGAATCTTTTCATCTCACATTTATTCATATATTTACATCTATATTCGACACATGATCAGAAAATATAAGTGCAATAACTCACTGCAGGTCTACAAACATCCTGTCACTAAATATGAATCATATATGAGTCAGCTGTGAGCCCCACCACAATAAATATTGAATTTGATTAAAAATATATTAAAAACATTTTACTGAGTTACTTTACTTTCCCTTCTGATATTAACAATGGTTTTAGTGATTTTTTTTTTAAATATTGGTGAATGTGTCAGTTAAAAACAAACTCAGCCTGGCTTTAAATGGAACTGGATTTTCTTTTATTTCATTATTATTATTAAATATTATTAATATTTATTTTTAAATTTTGTATTTATGATCATGTGTATTTATTTATTTTGTTAATCTCTCTCTTCAGCTTACATATTCTTCTATTTCATCACTTATTATGTATAGTATTTAATTTACTTAATTATTAACAGATCTAAAATTGTTTTGCATTGTCAGTATCCTGCCTCCGATGTTTCTCACTTCCTGTCATTGTTATTTCTATTGTTGTGCTGCTGGCTGCTCCTTAGGGACAAGAAAGATATCTTCAACTTGTGAAGTGAGTGTGAGTGTGAGTGTGTGTGTGTGTGTGTGTGTTTATTGTGTGAAGTACTTTGTGTTGCATTATTTTTGTATGTAAAGTGCTGTATTAATAAAGTTTAAATATCAGCCAGTATCCATGAACCTTCATGTGAGAGCGCCGTCCCTCTGAGGAGGAGCAGAACATTATCCTGACAGTCACACACTGCAGGCTGTGATGAAACAACATCTAGCCTCATCAACACTTGTATCTGTCGTTGAGCCTCACATGGCTGAAGTTTAGCGCTCAGAACAGGTGTTGACCTTAAAGTGATCTTAAAGTGACCTTGAAGTGATCTTAAAGTCACACTGCGATTCAAAACAGGTGATCCCAGCTCATGTAATAATGATGGTCCGATGTGTCGAGTGTTTTCCAGACACTCAGTCATATTCACATCACACTCTGAGGACTTTCTTCTGCTCCGTCAAAACTTCTCTTAATAAATATTCATTGAAATACAGAGAAGCATCTGTTTGGAACGACCTTCCTCCATCTCTACAATCACCATCATCATCATCATCATCATCATCTTTTCCTTGTTGCGTATGATTGTAGTTATTCAATATCCGACGTCACTTCATTTCTCTTCCCTGTATGTTCTGTAAATGTACGTGTGAACAAAACTCAGCAGCTGATCACAAACGTGTGTCTGTAGAACGTTACCTGTTATGAATATCCTGTGTGTTAACAAGCTAACGGACATTAGCGAGTCCTCCTGGACGCTCAGTGAATACATGAAGATGAATGGTGAGAGTAAAGACGTGTTGTGAGCTGACAGAGGACAGATCTGCTTATTCAGGTCAACTCAAAGACGACATTAGCGTCCGTCACTGGGCTGCGTGCATTAGAGCCTTTTAGCAGTGACCTCTGACCCCGGCGGATGATGAAAGAGCCTGACAGAAACTGTATCATGGAGCTTTACCGTCCGACTCTAAGAAGCTATTTCCAAACAAAACAAACAGGCGCTCAGAGACGCTCTGCTTTAGGTCAGGAAGCCAAACACCGGCACTTAGCACGCCGCCAACCGCTGCCACCGCCCCCCGCTAACCACTCAGAGGTCTGCATTAACAATAAGTCTCTCCATTCGGGGTAATCTCCGAGCATCCAGGCCAAGACCGGCCAAATATGTGCGCGATAATAAGGCTGATGGACGAGAGCAGGAGTGTGTCCATTAGAGGGAAAGTGGAGCGCAGTTAATTCAGTAATCATTAAAAGACATTTATGGGAGTAACGAGCTGATCCCACTCAGAGGGAAGGAGAAAACATTTCAGCCTCAGGAATAAACGCGCCACATAATCCCCCCCAAGATTAAGTGGGACATTATCCCACATGGCCATAATTGCTTGTATGAACTACTTTAAAAGGATTATATGTGCACACAGAGCGAGCGCCTCTCAAACACGGGACCTACATGTCATATATAGATACAGCACATCTACAGAGGTATTAGTGCAGCGGGTAAGGAGGGAGGTCACAGCTGGGCCAAAACATCTGGCAGCTGAGGCCTCCACATCTGGATCCATAACAAGTGTCCACACTGCAGCTCCGTCAGGATCACACTCTCAGTTTACATCAGTCTGTAACCAACACTGGAGATCCACAGGAAGTTCATCTACTGCAGGAAGTACAGGCGGAGACAGTGATGGCGTCCTGTCTCGGTCACCACACAGTAACGTGAACACAACAGACATGATGTCACACACATTCCAACACATCAGCTGTGTCTCAGTTCAGGGCTGCAGCCTTCAAAGGATGCGTCTGAAGACCTGTCTGGTGTGTTGCTCAGGACGACACTCGACACAGGTCACCTAATGTGCCACAACAGCACTGGTGCGTTTCCAGCTTCAGGGTGATGTATCATTTGAATTTTATCAAGACAGAGACAGAGATCACCTGTTATTATTATTATTATTATTAGCCCCTTTTACACTGCCAGATTTTCGGCGAATGTTGAGCCGCTTTGCCGGCAAGCTGCGAGCGTTTAGACACACAGAGCCGCATTGGCGAGTTGATCCGAGGTGCCCAATTTTCTGCCTCGTAGGGTAGACATATTGGAGGAACCCTTTTAGTTTAAACAGAACAAGGCGGCCTTCTGCAACGGGAGGAGCTGTTGATGACTTGTAGGAGGGGCTGTTGATGACTTGTGGGAGGAGCTGTTGATGACTTGTGGGAGGAGCTGTTGATGACTTGTAGGAGGGGCTGTTGATGACTTGAGGGAGGGGCTGTTGATGACTTGTGGGAGGGGCTGTTGATGACTTGTGAGAGGAGCTGTTGATGACGCCACACGTGCGAGCCACTGGCGGTGGATAAACAGGAAACAGCTGATGGCAGGAATTAGCGAGCAGCTAGTAGCAAGAGGGAAACACAAACCTGACAGACACTGTAAAGATGAGCAACTGGGGAGACAAGGAATTGCGCGCCCTCCTTGTCCTCGCAAACGAAGAGGCCATTAACCGTCAGATGACGGGGACGGTGAAGAACGGGCCGACTTACGAGAGAATCACCGAAGGACTGACCAGCTGCGGCTTCCCTCCCACGTCACTGTTTACGTCACACGCTGAGCTACACGTTTTGTTACTTGCTCACGCCCCCCATTGCCCCGAAAAAGGCACATTCTGTATAAACAAAAGTAGGTAGGCGGCATTTTGCTGCACTCCCCGATTTTGTTTTCATACTGCCAATGCTGAAAAAACACTGATTGGGCTTTCCTGTAAATTTGGGCTATTAACTGAACATTCACAGAGTCAGTACGTGTTAGTAAGTGTACAAGTCACACAGACGTGTGTTAGAAAACACTGTCAATGTCAAACTGTACTTATTGAGCCGCAACCGACACACAGGACCTGGACTTTATATTACACTGTGGCAGCAGCAGTGACACCTTGTGGTTAACAGGTGACATTATAGAGGGAAACTCACACTCACAGTGCTGAAACTAAAAAACATTCAGTGGCAGCAACACGAGCTGCAACCAGATGAAGTCAATACATAGAAACACTGGAGACTAATGTGTCATGGCTTTCTGTCCCTGACACTACTGCAGGTGCCGGCGATGTGCTGGTGCTGGCACAGGCCGACACACTCAGGCTCAGAGACCGCAAGACATCTTCGCAGTACACTCGTGAACATCGATGTTTCCGTAAATTGATTTGATTGCAACCGGACTTGCAGCCAATGAACATGCACTTCGCCTTCTTCTCCAATCATAGCCTCTTCTCCACATGTGACTGATCATGTGACTGTGAGCTGAACCAATCACAGCAGCCCCCTGCACATCGTGTTTAATCTGACTGTCACAGAACAGTTCACTGATGTTCTGCATGACAGTGAGGGGAAACGTTGTGGTGGAACGTAAACATGTAATTCTCACAAGACTGACAGAGCCGCCCTGACAGAGCCCACCCTGACAGAACCCACCCTGACAGAGTCGCCCTGACAGAGCCCACCCTGAAAGAGTCGCTCTGACAGAGCCCACCCTGACAGAGTCGCCCTGACCGAACCGCCCTGACAGAGCCCACCCTGACAGAGCCCACCCTGACAGAGCCACCCTGACAGAGCGGCCCTGACAGAGTGGCCCTGACCGAGCCCACCCTGACAGAGTGGCCCTGACAGAGCCCACCCTGACAGAGCCGCCCTGACCGAGCCCACCCTGACCGAGCCCACCCTGACAGAGTTGCCCTGACAGAGTTGCCCTGACGGAGCCGCCCTGACAGAGCCCACCCTGACAGAGCCCACCCTGACAGAGCCACCCTGACAGAGCCGCCCTGACAGAGCCCACCCTGACAGAGCCCACCCTGACAGAGCCCACCCTGACAGAGTCGCCCTGACAAAGCCCACCCTGACAGAGTCACCTAGCCTGGTTCCAGACCATAGACCCCGCCCACTCAACTGAGTAGGCTTGCATCTCTGGTCTGGCATACTTCAATGAATTTGCGATTTATCTCGTCCAAACAATGGACGGACCAATGAACGCTGGGGGTCTAGCGATTAGCCAATCAGCGCCACGCTGATGTCAAGCTGTACGCCGGTGAGTAACTGGTGAGGATAGCAACAATGGCGACCGGTACAGATCCTACAGACAACATTAATGATGCTATCGAGGTATTTCGCCACTACTCGCGTTAATGGAGGACCAAATTAAGGAAGCTGCTAAACTGGATTTAACAGCGATGCTGCTGGGTGTGCACGACGAAGGAGACATTTTAAACGGGCAATGCTCGCTTGTTTTCGGCACCCCCGAGGCATGGATACTAATGACGTCAGATTCTGGGTGAGTCGTTGAACTCTACTGATTGGTTAGGGAAAAAAATCAAATTCCCTCCCCCTTGTAAATCGCCTTCAATGGAAGCCATGTCAGACTGAAGGTTCTGGGAGCTTCAGCCTGACACTAAGGCTAAGAGTCGCCCTGACCGAGCTGCCCTGACCGAGCCCACCCTGACAGAGCCCACCCTGACAGAGTCGCTCTGACAGAGTCGCCCTGACAGAGCCCACCCTGACAGAGTCACCCTGACAGAGCTGCCCTGACAGAGCCCACCCTGACAGTCGCCCTGACAGAGCCCACCCTGACAGAGTCACCCTGACAGAGCTGCCCTGACAGAGCCCACCCTGACAGTCGCCCTGACAGAGCCCACCCTGACAGAGCCCACCCTGACAGAGTCACCCTGACAGAGCTGCCCTGACAGAGCCCACCCTGACAGTTGCCCTGACAGAGCCCACCCTGACAGAGCCCACCCTGACAGAGTAGCCCTGATAGAGCCCACCCTGACAAAGTCGCCCTGATAGAGCCCACCCTGACATTTCTATACAACTCACCTGTTTACATTTTATTACAACTTATAGTTACACATCATTAAGGGGCGGGGCCTCTTTGAAAGGGGTGGGGGCTCTCTGAAGGTAAGCAGACAGATAAACACCGAGCTGACGGTCACTGTAAAGCTCCAGCTGATCGTTCTCCACCAGACATACAGAAGACTTAAAGACATCATACCTTCATCGGTGCCGTCCATGATGGACACGCTGTCGTCTCTGGACAGAAAGGGAGAGTCCTCAAACAGCGCCCTCACCTGGACACACAGAAGAGAACAGGAGTTAGCATGAACCGTCCCTCTGTCTGTGTAGCTGAGTCTAAAGACCACTGTGTGTCTCTGTCTCTGTGTCTGTGTCTGTCTCTGTGTCTCTGTGTCTCACCCTGTCCAGCAGGTGTTTGGCCTTCTCTCCAGGCAGCAGTCGGAGGCCAGCTGTGGCCTTCAGGACCACAGGGGTGATGTCCCAGACGGAGGGGGGGACGCTGGACTTGGCCACCAGCAGCAGCTTCAGGATTCCTGCTGTACACTAGACAGACAGAGGAGACACAGAGAGGAGACACAGAGGAGACACAGAGGACACACAGAGGACACACAGAGAGGAGACACAGAGGAGACACAGAGAGGAGACACAGAGAGGAAACACAGAGAGGAGACACAGAGAGGAGACACAGAGGAGACAGAGAGGAGACACAGAGGAGACACAGAGAGGAGACAAACAGAGGAGACACAGAGGAGACACAGAGAGGAGACAAACAGAGGAGACACAGAGAGGAGACACAGAGGAGACACAGAGAGGAGACACAGAGGAGACACAGAGAGGAAACACAGAGAGGAGACACAGGGAGGAGACACAGAGAGGAAACACAGAGAGGAAACACAGAGAGGAGACACAAAGAGGAAACACAGAGAAGAGACACAGAGGAGACACAGAGGAGACACAGAGAGGAAACACAGAGAGGAAACACAGAGAGGAGACACAGAGAGGAGACAGAGAGGAGACACAGAGAGGAGACCCAGAGGAGACACAAAGAGGAGACCCAGATGAGACACAAAGAGGAAACACAGAGAGGAGACACAGAGGAGACACAGAGAGGAGACACAGAGGAGACACAGAGAGGAGACACAGAGGACGTCAGCTGAATGATGTATGAGCAGCTCCTGTGTAGACGGACAGACTGAGGACAACACAAACACTTTAATGTATCTAATTAAAGACATTAAAGAATCTTTACTAAAAAAAATAAAAATAAAGATAAAAGTGGAAAAATAGAGGGATGGTAATTCTGATACAAAAATATCTAGGTTAAAAGTAATTCATTAAAAAATTACAAATAAATTAATATATAAATAAAAATATAACTAACCAACCAACTAAATAAATATACAAAATATAAATCAAAACATTCATAAATAAATAAAGACATAAATAAAATAAAATATAGACATACTAATAGTGATACAAAAAAATTGTAAGAGAGATGTAATAGTGATAAAAATGTAAGTACAAATTAATATATTTAAAATGACAAATACAAGAAAAAAAGACAATTTACATTTAAAACAATGTGATAAAGGTTCAGAGAGAGTGAAGCACATGGAGCTCTGTCACATGTTCAGTTTTATGGCTGCTAGTTAAAGATGTTAAATGGGTTAGAGATGAAGGGGGGGGGGCGTTCACTGTCAGTTAGTTAAATCTGGTGTTCTGGTGACACCGACCTTCTCTGGATCATCAGCGTATGCAGACAGTCCAGGTTTGATGGCCCTGAACGTCTCGTGGGCCAGTTTGGGAGCTTCTGCAGGAACAAATGACAAACACATTCAAAAACATGCAGAGAAAATAAAGATGTTAGTGTGTGTGTGTGTGTGTGGGGGGGGGGGGGGGGGGGGGGCACGATGAAGGCAAGGCAATAAGTCCTCACAGCCACAGTTAATTGAATTCTGTACCCGTGGCGGACTAACCCTGGACCTGTGCCGACATAAGAGCTGTCGTTAAGCTCTTAATGACAATCCCAGTCTGTATAACTAACAGGTGCTGCCATTAGTGCCGTTAGCTCTGATGCTAACAAAGGAGCCAAAACAGCACTCAGCCTGTGTGATTTAGCTTAGCGGGGAAATGCGATAACGAAGGCATTTGGCCGAGCTCAGCAGGAAACTTTCTCTAAGCCTAATAAACCAAAAAACCTCTCAAACGCACTAATGAGTTTGTGTCCATTTGGACCGAACGGCGGCGGCGGCGGCAGAGCTCAACAGGCTGAAAGCTCCTCTTGTCTGCTGGGATTCACATCTGGTAATTAATGTTTAGGGCCAACGTGTGGATTTTAAATACACTAAAAGCCTTTACAATTTAATCTGAAAGGATCCAAATGAATCCATTTAGCATCCAATACACAGAGTCAACTTCCAAATATCCTGTTTCATATCAGCCTCTGCTCCAAATATCTGTATCTGCTCCAAATATCTGATGTTCCAACAGACTTCACCACAAAATACAAACCTAAGCTGACATTAAGGCTGCGTTCACACCTGTCCTGTTTGGTCAGGTTCGTTTGTGCAGGTGTGAACACACCAAAACAACCAGACTGAGACCTTCTTGAAGAGGTGATCTCAGTCCGGTTCCAAAGGAACTCTGGTGCACGGCATTTGATCTGGTCCTCTTGTAAATGCTGCCGTGAGAACACGAACCAACTCTAGGCAATTATACAACTTTGGAACAACATGAGTCCCTGATTCAGACCAGAGGAGACCACTCTAGGGCTGACAGCAGCCTGAGAGTCATCAAATATTTGAACAGACTCTGGTGTGTAAAAATATCAACTACAGCAACAGACGATTAAATCAGAAATAAAATTATGGTATTACATAAAATACTCGGGATACGATATCATCACCGTACTTCAGTCATGATACAATACTACTGTGATGTTGCCATGTGCTGAGTATTGTGATAAAACATATTGTGATTTATTACCATTTTCACCTGTAAATTTTGTCCCCAAAGGAAAAAACTTTGTCAACATCAGTTTTATGGAACGAGACATAAAGTTTTCTGTTTGTCTCACTTCGATGATTTTTATTGCAGCAAAATGAATCTAATGATCTGAAAAAGATTTTATTATTCTAGTGGGCCACCAAATGTTTAATTTGAACTTACAATAATAATAATTTACACAATGGAAAAATCAAACTCAATACATCTGTGTATTGACTTGATATTGCCAAACAACACTATGCTGTGTTGATCATTTCCACCAGCCCTACAGAATACACCACTGCTCCTCATTAACATGTGAACTGGTGTTAAATTAGCAGATATGTGAATGGGGTTTGGTGTGGACTCATATCAGGGGCTCTGCCTCACATCTGTCCTCAACTCTACCATTATTCTCCATCTGGAACTTGAAGACATGGACTCTGGTCCCAGTGCTCCCAGCATCAAACATGATGCCATACTGGAAGCTCTGTCCAGCGGCGGCAGGGACGGGCCTAACGTCTGCAGGCTGGTGCGTGGCGGGCCGGAGGTGGGGAGGTAGTCTGTAGGCTTCGGGCTTTGCGGCAGAGTAGTGACGCTTCACAAACATCAGGTAGGCGAGCAGGCAGCCCGCCAAGAGGAAGACTCCGGCAAGCTTTGGTCTCTTCATCACGACTCATTCTGTGTGGAGCTACGACAGCTGCATCCTGACAGTCTGATGGACCAATCACAGAGAAGACCTCGTTAAATATCTGAGCTGTGTTTTGGAGACACAGAAACACCCAGGAGAATAAACACTGACTGGAGGGTTACACTCTTCAGTGCTCAGTATACAGACTGAAGGTTGGTTGATTCATGTTCATGTGAGTCAGGACCTGAAACTACAGCAACACACACTCATGGTTACACACAATGTGCTTCACATATAAGTCAAGTATTGTTGAGGAGGGATGACATCATGTGTGACATGACAACAGTGAATAAAAATAAAAAGCAGGCAGGTGTTGAGGATCTGATGGTGTTCTGTCTCTAAACAAACCAACATTAGATTCATGAATATCTGAATACAGTTTGGTGTGGAGTCATCATTCACACATTCATCTGTGAAATGAGCCTGTTGGTAGAAGTCATCAGTCCCAGTAACGTGTGTCACACACCCTGCACATGCTGTTAAAGACATTCCTGAGTTGCAGCTAATAACCAGTAAATGTTGGAGCTCATCTTTATCGTCCCACAGGGAAGGAACCTGTTTTGCAGACAGTCTCACATAACTTTGCTCGCTTGAACTGAACCTGACTGTGCCGACAAACTCTTAAAGAACCAAAGGAAACTGAGTCAACATGTGTTTTATCTGAGACGATCAAGTTTTCACTCTGTTCGTCACCGCAGACATTTCTATTGCAGCAGAATGAGTCTGTTGGACTGAAAGAGCTGCTGATCATATTCAGGTCGGATACGTAAAGTTTAATTTGTACTGTCACACTAATGACGTATATGACATGAATACCATATGGACACATGAAAACATTCCCCTGCTATGATGCACTGATGTTTGGTGTGCAGTGTAGTATGAACATATTCACTGAGGTGGTTTAATGACAGATCTGAATGTCCTGCTCCTCTCCGCCTGATGAAGGTGAAGAACAGACACCAGTCTTCATCACCACTGTCTGTCACATGGTTACATGTCTGACTGTGACTCAAGACAAGTGTCTGTGAGCAGCAACATTAATATGAACTCCTCCATGTTGTGTCAGAGCTCAGTCACATTCCTGGGAGCTGTGCGTTCAGATGCTAACAGTTAGCTGACACACAGGCAGCAGGTTAGCCTGTTAGCATAGAGCCGGAACATTAGCAACATGCTAACAGCTCAAACACCAGCTTCCGGTTGTAAAAACGTGTTTACGTACCGAGTTCGACCCGTCAACAGCTGCTCCGTTAAATGAACACGTTAATCACGTTAGTTTTCATCATGTCTTCACCACAGACCTCTGCTACTGCTGACAACACGGCGCCGTCTGATGACGTCAGAGCGACAGGAGGTGGTAACGTGGCCGAAAACACGAGAACACAACAACACTTTTGTTTAAAGATTAAAAAATAAAAATCATTCATATGTGTGATATTATTATTATTGATGTTACTGAGTAATAGATGTTGATGTCACGGAGAAATAAAACTTTATTTGAACTCATTCAACACAACAAGATAAAATCTTTCACATTCCTCCAAACAGGTGCTGAGCAGTGTGAGGCCCCGCCCTCTGTCTTCAGTGTCTCTCACACAACTTTACATTTGTCTTGAAAGTCAGTTTGATTTATTTCCCTTTGTGTCTTTTCTTTTTTGGAGTCCTGATGTTGATGGTCCTGATGGAAAGACATGACACTTGTTTCCATGACGACAGAGAAAACAGATTCATATAAATCCCTGTAAACATGTCAGTGTGAGTGAAATGGTCCTGCAGTGAATGTGTCACAGTGGGACTAACACACCAGATCATGTGACTCCTGCATGTATACAGTCAGTCAGACCCAAACTGGCCGAGGCGCTCTGAGCATGCTCCACAGTTTCCGCCCCGGGCTTTGACCCGGAAGTCCAATAGCATTAAATGTGTAAGAGAAGAAGAAGCCGGGTAACAACATGGAGAACTCTACATCCAGAGCCGTGACTTTTTGGACGGACCAAATGTACAGAGCTGTAAAGTTGTCCACCATGGTAGCAGTTAGCAGCTAGCTAACCGTAGCTAACTTGTTTGTCCATTGTTTGGTCTGTGACGTAATAGGTCAACAGGAAAAAGGTCCAATACTAACAAGCTGAAAGGGGGCATATCTCCACCTATCGTAGAGGAGTCGCACATACTTGGCTCAATAAATGGATTCCCCTCCCGTGCTTGTATACTGGGACAAGGACAGTAGGCCAGTGAAATGTCCTCGTCCAGCTGGAACTGTAGCTGACTCGACCGACCTGTTTGTCTCAGAGCCTCGGGGCCCCGACAGCAAACACTCTGTCCTCTTTAGTGTTCAGCCTCTGGGACAGACAGACGGCCTCTGCTGCCCGAGGACCTCAAAGTGCGTCCTGGTGTGTACGGTACTACGAGGTCAGAGACACAGCTGGGACAGAGACCATGATGAGCCTCAAAAGTCATCAGTGAAACCTTCAAATCTAAAACGCACTGGGAGCTGGTGTGAAGAGGCTGAAACTGGAGTGATGTCATCACGTCTCTGGCAGTCTGAAGTCATTGAACAGATTTTTGATTCAGGTAAGAAAAGATGGTGCAGCAGTGATCCAGGTGTGATGAGATGAAGGGATGTAAAGTTATTATCATTATTATTGTTATTGTTATTATTATCATTATTATTATTATTATAACAATAGTGCAGCACATTTCATAAACATGAACCCAAACAACAGATGTGAACATGAATGTGTGTTTTTACACTTTATGATAATGTATTTGTAGAAACACAAAAATAAAAAGAAATAAAACTGTAATAAGAGAAATGAAAAATGAAATGAAAAAGAAATAAGAGAAATGAAATAAATATAAAGATGAAAGTGTCCGTCTGTCCTCGCTGTTCTCCAGAGGATGAACCTTCACATGTTAACCAGCTGCAGCGCCACCACCAGGACAAACTGTTAGACTGTGATGATGCCTGCAGCCTGTAGGGGGGGCTATCAGGCCTCTTCAACAACACTGTGTGTGTGTGTGTGTGTGTGTGTGTGTGTGTGTGTGTGTGTGTGTGTCCAGTAGCTGCTCACTCATTACCTTATTAACCTGCAGCAGCCAATCACACGCTGCTGTGGGACTGATGGAGGTCTGTGGGGAATCTGGCTGGAGGAGTCATCCACTGACCACACAGAGGACGCCATATGGTCCCTATGTGTGTGTGTGTGTGTGTGTGTGTGGGGGGGGGGGGGGGGGGGGGGGGGGGGGGGTCATTGATCAACAGGATGAAAGAACAAACTGTTGATCTGTAACGATCCCTCAGAGTCTCTGTGAGGCAACAAGTATTATCACTACTGACACTGCAGAGTATTAATACTCCAAGTAAGGACCTGGAGGTGAGAGTACTGATACTGCAGGGTACTAATACTCAGGTAAAGACCTGGAGGTGAGAGTACTGATACTGCAGGGTACTAATACTCCAAATAAAGACCTGGAGGTGAGAGTACTGATACTGCAGGGTACTAATACTCAGGTAAAGACCTGGAGGTGAGAGCACTGATACTGCAGGGTAGTAATACTCAGGTAAAGACCTGGAGGTGAGAGTACTGATAGAACTACACTGGTCACATGACCTCACATTACGTTTGTTTGTTTAAAGCTGACCTCGACCTGTAGTCGTTCAAACTGAAGGAAATAAACATTTTTAACTTGTGCTGTGAGTTTATTCTGAAAGAGACTGTCCGCGTGTAACGAGCAGAAACTGTTCACTTCCTGTGAGAGCAGAGTTTTTTATTTTGAAAAGACAGACATGCGGGCAATGTGTGTAAATTTGGGACGCCGTCGCTGAGTGTCCAAACCTGATACAGAGGGAACCTCCAGGTCCACTGACAGAGAGTCGCTATCTTCAAAGAAGAACAGCACCTGAGTTTATGTACCGCTCCACTGTCACCATAGCAACCGCCTCATCCATCCCAACACATACCTGGAATCACCATAGGAACCATCTCCTCCATCCCAACACATACCTGGAATCACCATAGCAACTGCCTGCCTCTGGAACATCTTCCCAATTCCCTAGCAACACACCATAGCAACCAGGTAAGTCTCCATAACAACAACATCAAACACCCATAGCAACCATCACAGCCTCCTCTTCTTCTTCATCATCAGTTAATGGTCCTGTAATCTTCCTATTATTGTCCCCTCTAATGGACAGACAGAGACAATAGCTGAGTGGATCAGATTTACATACAAATGACATTAAGAGACAATGAGGACACTAATCCACCTACAGCAGCTCCATACAGACAGACAGGGGGACAGATAGACAGACAGGGGGACAGGGGGACAGATAGACAGACAGACAGGGGGACAGACAAACAGACAGGGGGACAGATAGACAGACAGACAGGGGGACAGACAAACAGACAGGGGGACAGATAGACAGACAGTGGAGCTGTGTTTGTGCTGAAGAGACAGACGTCCTGCTGACGGGGACATAAAGACAAACATGACAGTGACGTAACATGGTGGTAACGTGTCTCGTTGACATGATGGTAACATGCCTCGTTAGTAAGTCACTGATGCTTTGAAGTGTCTGTCCGTCCATCCGTCAGAGACGAGGCTGAGCTGAACAGGAGGTCATGTGACCGATGTCTCTGCTCTATCTGGGTCATGTGATCCCATCAGGAGGATTATTAGGAATAATTTGAGGGATTTGTGTGTGTGTGTGTGTGTGTGGGGGGGGGGGGGGGGGGGGGGGGGGGGATAATTCAGTATGTTTGGATCATAATTGATGGAAGATTCCACTTTCATCTTGTAAGACGTGGATTAGAGGACACAGCGGGGACATCTGGACTGAGCTGCCTTATTTCTGAGTCTTATTAGGCTGCGTCCTCCTTATCTGTCTTATCATCTGCAATCTGCAGCAGCTGGACACACGGGACACTCTGTCCACACAGTGTGAAACACAAATCAGCTTCACTATAACTCACAGCATTCACAGACAAACACTTGGACACCTTTTCCCCACAAATACAACATGCTAACGTTATTAGCACAAGCCTATGGCATTTTACATTGTATAAATTAGCCTAGCAGCTAGCAGAGATTTCCCTCACCTTGTATGAAGTCATAATAAATCACACACAGAACTTCAGTCAGTTTCTGTGGTTAACGTCTTTCATTCAGTTTGATCCTCAGGTCTGTGCTCACTCACTCCAACATAACGTTAGTTCTTTGTTGTGATTGGTGATCAGTCTGATGTCATCAGTCTGATCAGCCTCACCTGTGAGCTCAGCTCGTGGGCGGAGCCTTAAGTACTTCAGTGGTATTTGAATTCAGATGACTGCTGCCTAGCAGCTGAGGAGATGATTAGAAGATCAGCAGTGTCTGATTTTACATCACTGCTGCAGCAGGAAACAGGAAGTTGCTGCAGCGGCTGAACTACAAGTAAGGGTGCCACAAAGGGACAAAACAGCAGCACGCAATTAATGCAAAAAATAAAAATAAAGGGTTATATTTGGACATTAGTTGCATTGTGATTATGGTGTTAACGCTAGTGACAGCCTTTATCAAAGGGTCGACTGCTTGTTTTTCTTTTTCTGCTTCTGAGAGTTCATTTTATTTTTATATTTTATGTTCAGATGTATTTGTTGTGTTTTTATTTAACATTCTGCATGTTTTTCCTGTTGTTGCAAATGTTGTGTCGGTGGTGACAGAGGGATGATTTTTGTTAATGTTCAGATTTTTAAAAAAGAGCAAAGCCAATAAATAAATGTTACATTGAAAGTCAACAGTTTGAATGACTCACTAATAATGTTAATATTAAGTCATCTTTTACATGTATGACAAAATCCTGACTGAGTGAGTCGTAATGTGACCTGATTAAGTGTCTTTATTAAAGGATGATTTAATAACTCATCATTTAAGAAGGGAAAAAGAGAAGTCAGAATAAAACACATGGATTATAAGAATATTTAACAGACTGGATGCTGCTGCAGTTTGTCAGATGATTAACAGGAAATCTTCTCCTCAGGCTGAGTAATTGGGGTCATGATGACATTTTATAAAACCATCTAAAAAACCAATAAAGCAGAGTGGACGTGTCCAATCCGCCGGCCGCCACCGCCGCTGGCAGCAGCAGTCTATTTTTGGAGGCAGAAAACAAACAAGGACAAAAAGGAAAAGAAACGATGATTAATGTTATTGGATTATTTACATTGCCTTCAACATGATTGAGCCGCAGAAATGAAATTAAAATGTGTGCTGAATGGGATTTTCCAGGAAAGTCCTGTAAAAACCACGACGGTAATAAGGAATGACTAATTCTCCCAAAGTCGATTAAACACCATCTCATCCCGCAGGAAAACACAACAAATAAGATGTGGATTAGACGACTGTGGCTACATTAAGAGGCAGATTAAAGTCTTTTCATCCATTATTGTCATGATTATTCAGCGTGTTCTCGTCCTGACGGATTAACTCTGCTGCTTAGGACACAAAACAAGCCATTAGACACAGGGGTGAACCTGCACCACAGTTTGAGCCCCCATTCAGGATTATTCCACAAACTACCATTCTTTCACACAGAATATAACAGCAGTCACAGGTCACTGCTCTGTCCTCAGTCTTAAAGACATCTTCTGTCTAATGGAGACATATTACATCAGTAATTGTAATAAAATATAAAGGATTAGTGGCCCCAGCATGTTTCCCTGAGGGACCTCAACAAATAAAAATTCAGCACCACAGTGTGTCTCATTAACACCAACCACAGGAGGACTGAATTATTTCTTCTTTTAATTTATTTAGTCTATTTAATCTTAATTTTTAAATGTTACAAACAACATGTTTTGCCCACACCTTCACCAGGTCTGCTGTAGTATAATGCTCAGGTGTCCTTAAGAAGGCAGCAGGGAGGACAGTGTGCTGAGTGACTGTGTTTCTTGAATACAAATGAACTTAAAACAAAGGAGCTGCTCATAATAAATAGTGTCAGTCACAGGTTTAGGATGGCAACTTTGGGGATGCAAAATGATGATTAATGATGAATAGATGTCCTCAGTAGTGGAGTATCAGTACTCAGTAGTGGATTACAGATACTCAGTAGCTGAGTACATGTAGTGGTTGTGTGTGTGTGTGTGTGTGTGTGTGTGTGTGTGTGTGTGTGTGTGTGTGTGTGTGTGTGTGTGTGACCTCGGCGGAGGATTAGCTGTTTGGACTTCTTTCATTTTTCAATCTATTTTAAACAATGGCTTCAGATTAGCCGTCAGAGTCAGAGTGCATCAAATAAAGAAAACAGCATTAAATTATCCCATTAATATTATTATATTTGTTCCTGCTGCACATTATATAATGAAACAAAGTGGTTTTACTCACTTTATCCCCTCAGACCCCATCCCACCCCCGTCCATCCTTGTTCCACCCCGTCCAACCAGGAGACATGCTACTAATGAAAATTGGATTGGTCTAATGAAAACCTGCACAGATGAAAGACTGCACAGAGGACGGGGACGTCATGTGTTCGTCCTGTCACTGAAGACACAGAGAGGACGGGGACGTCATGTGTTCATCCTGTCACTGAAGACACAGAGAGGACGGGGACGTCATGTGTTTGTCCTATCACACTGTGATAATGTATCATTAAACCCAATCTGCAGTGAGGGCTGTGTTCTTGTGTTCTTCCTGTTGTGACTGTTGGGACTGAGAAAACTCCATCAGCAGTAAATTTTTGTACAAATCAAAATGTAATCATGATAAATATAAACAAACAGTAAAAGTTTAGCTGCAGCAGGTCGAGAGGAGCCACTGAGAAACAAACTGAGAATCACTTCACATCAAACATCCTGAGGCCATTCAGTGTGTCTGGGTACATACAGTTCATATGATAGCTAATTGATTAAAGTCTCACAAATGGCATTGTCACGTAACGTACTCAGCGTAAAGCTACGTACTTAACATTAATGACAAATGTAAAGTTATGTTCTTTACATAAAGTCACGTACTTCACATAAAGTCATGTACTTCACATACAGTCACGTACTTTACATGAAGTCACGTACTTCACATAAAGTTACGTACTTCACATGAAGTTAAGTACTTTACATAAAGTCACGTACTTTACATAAAGTTATATACTTTACATAAAGTTACGTACTTTACATAAAGTCACGTACTTCACATAAAGTTACGTGCTTTACATAAAGTCACGTACTTCACATAAAGTTACGTACTTCACATAAACTTACGTACTTTACATAAAATCACGTACTTCACATAAAGTTACGTACTTCACATAAAGTCACGTACTTCACATGAAGTTACGTACTTTACATAAAGTCACGTACTTAACATAAAGTAATGTACTTCACATAAAGTTACGTACTTTACATAAAATCACGTACTTCACATAAAGTTACGTACTTCACATAAAGTTACGTACTTCACATACAGTCACGTACTTCACATTAAGTTACGTACTTCACATGAAGTTACGTACTTTACATAAAGTCACGTACTTTACATAAAGTTATATACTTTACATAAAGTTATGTACTTTACATAAAGTCACGTACTTCACATAAAGTCACGTACTTCACATAAAGTTACGTACTTCACATGAAGTTACGTACTTTACATAAAGTCACGTACTTTACATGAAGTTATATACTTTACATAAAGTTATGTACTTTACATAAAGTCACGTACTTCACATAAAGTTACGTACTTTACATAAAGTCACGTACTTCACATAAAGTTACATACTTCACATAAAGTCAGGTACTTCACATAAAGTTACGTACTTCACATAAAGTTACGTACTTCACATGAAGTTACGTACTTTACATAAAATCACGTACTTCACATAAAGTTACGTACTTCACATAAAGTTACGTACTTCACATACAGTCACGTACTTCACATTAAGTTACGTACTTCATATAAAGTCACGTACTATACATAAAGTTACGTACTTCACATAAAGTGTTGGTTGTCATGATGCAAAATGTTAAAATACCTCAAAGTTCACGTAGTTTCACTCAGGACATGAACGCCACTCTGCGTGAACGTGTGTGTGAATAGCATGACTGGATTTAATTGAGTCACAAACAGCAGCAGCATGAGACACTTGTCATGTGAAGATGTGATGGATGAAGATAAAGATATGGGAGATAAAAACAGAAGCTTTCAATCTGTTATTTCACTGTGAGACACAAACATTTGCTGCTGCGGCACAAATCCCTCCCACATTATTGTATATACAAAATATATCATACAGCAAATATTATTGCTTCATTAAAACTCTCTGACCTCCATCATCGATCATCGATTCATCTGGTGACCCTTCAGAGGGGCCCGACCCTGAGGTTAGAAACCACGGGACCAAACTGACTGTACTTTAACATGAGCAGGGTTTTAAACAGAGGACTTTGTGATGAAGTATTTTTTACAGTGTGCTATGAACACAGAGGACAGAAGACGTGTCCACGTGTCCTCATGTTGTTGAGTGTGAGCTGTGAGGTATAAACTCAGTGTGTTAATGCAGATGTTGCGTGAGTTTAGCATCAGTCCAGATGTTGACAGCTGCAGTTTCTCTTCAATAAGCTCAAAGAAGAGACACAAAGTGATTCATAGAGCAGCACTAAGCTCCCACACTGTGTCTCATATACATATACATATATATATATATATATATATATATGTATATGTGTGTGTGTGTGTGTGTGTGTGTGTGTGTGTTTATACATGTATACACTCAGGCTGTTATATTTCTGTCATCCTGTCTGACCCACTGTGAGACGTGCAGAGACAACAGCTGAGGACAGTTTGATTCAGAAACCTTTGTTCATTTTTAAGATTAAACTTTTAATTTTTTTTTCAGCATTTGAACAAACAAAACAATAAAAATGTACAAACAACATTAAACTTAAAACAAGTCAGCGTGGGTTTCCTCCAGGTGCTCTGACATGTTCTCCCTGTGTTAGCGTGGGTTTCCTCCAGGTGCTCCCACATGTTCTCCCTGTGTCAGCGTGGGTTTCCTCCAGGTGCTCTGACATGTTCTCCCTGTGTCAGTGTGGGTTTCCTCCAGGTGCTCTGACATGTTCTCCCCGTGTCAGCGTGGGTTTCCTCCAGGTGCTCCCACATGTTCTCCCTGTGTCAGCGTGGGTTTCCTCCAGGTGCTCTGACATGTTCTCCCTGTGTCAGTGTGGGTTTCCTCCAGGTGCTCTGACATGTTCTCCCTGTGTCAGCGTGGGTTTCCTCTAGGTGCTCCGACATGTTCTCCCTGTGTCAGCGTGGGTTTCCTCCAGGTGCTCTGGCATGTTCTCCCTGTGTCAGCGTGGGTTTCCTCCAGGTGCTCCCACATGTTCTCCCTGTGTCAGCGTGGGTTTCCTCCAGGTGTTCTGACATGTTCTCCCTGTGTCAGCGTGTTTGTTGGCGTCCAGAAGGTGTTTCCTGTCTGCCGTCTGTCTGATTTCATGTAAAGAAGCATATATACCTCTGTGTTTGTGTGTCAGCCAATCACATGTTGACAGACCATGTTTTATGTCCATGATGTAAGACCGCACTAAAGGTGTTTCTGATATTTTGTCCACCTCATAACAACATAATGTCTTAATAAACTCTTGAGACAGCAGCAGTCCGGCTGGTGCAGCTGCTCCATAAAAACTCATCCTATATTAAATATTATTTATTGAATACAGTTTATGTTCCAGCAGCTGTGTGTGAGTGAGAGTGAAATCCCCTGAGTTTAATCAGGTCTCTGCAGAGGGACAGAGGACATATTGGAGACATGATGTTTGAAGACAGATTAATATGAAGTCAGATTATATTGTTAGATTACATATTGTTTTACAGCCTTTAATATCAGCCGGGCCGCTGCAGGACGACTGGAGAATCAAATCAAAGCTCCACTTTTACATCATCTCATGTCTCCGTGGGGTCAAACCACACAAAGGATTCTGGGAGAAAGGTAACAGGAAGTGACTCAGTGAGGAACAGTCATCACTTCACCAGAAGATCAGTTTGATAAACCAGGAAACACCACAGTGACAAAACTCACTGCTGCATGATGAATAAAGTCATGTGATGAATACGTAACCAGACGTCACAACTGACGAATCCACAACTTTATTTTAACACTTCAAATGAACTTCAAACAGTTTCAGTGTCACTTTATTTATGAAACATTTATTAACTGAAACTTAATCATCAGGTCAACTTATGGTTAATATGTATTTTAATAATGTGTTCAGTTTTATCTGATTGTGCCACGAAAAGTGGTCGTTTTTAACTAAGACACCACTTAATTTCCCTTCAGGATTGTGCCATGAATACAATTGTTTTCTACTGAAACTTTGCAGATATTTTAAAACCAAAACACAATGTTTTTCTGACCACAACCAGGTGACGCTGTGCCTGAACTGAACCACACTTTAACCACAGCGTTGTTGAAACATAAAGTTTTGATATTATCATTATAATAAAGAATAAATAACAAATGTGTTTTTCAGGAACAAAGCTGACAGAGATCCTGGTGATTCAGGAGCTGCAGTTTGTCATGTTCAGCTTATACAAAGTGATAAATTGATAAACACTGTCCCTCCTCTTCTTCGTCCCCTCTGCCGCCTTCATTTCCTGATAACCTGTTAATTTTATTGTTTTTCACTCACATTACATGATTACTGCGCCGACCCCACCGCCACTCAAATCACTTAATGCACTATTATTGAGGCCAGGCGCTCGCCTCCGTTAGCCAAATGACTGTTGATATTTGCTTTTAATTTAAGCAATCCACTACAAGACTCATTAACATGCTGCTAGATTAACTGCCTCCAAGCTGAGGTTATCCGCCTCTTAATGCCCTTTCCATGGGAGATAATCCCTGCTAACTTGGATTGGAGGCTACAATGAGATCAGCAGCGAGTATGAAGAGATGAAGGAGAACCCGTCTGATCGGATCGCAGCGCTCCAACAATCACCACGCTCCTCCTCCTCCCTCTGCTCCTCCGCCCCCGCAATTTACTTAATTTATAGGTGTTAGTGGCCGACAGCGAGACAAGTACCCTGAAGGCACCGCTGAGCCTGCACACAGACAGACAGACAGACAGACAGAATATTCACCCAACAAACATCACAGAAATATTTGACTCCTACATACCTTTACCACATTCAGATATTTTGACTTCAGTCAGGTTTGAGTGCAGGACTGATTCTTGTATTTGAGTATCATCACAGTTTGGTGTCAGTACTTTTACTGCAGTGAACAATCCGCTCTCACTCTGAAGTCATCAAAATCCAGCACTTGGTCAGTGACTTCTGGCGCCAGACACTGACGAAAAAAGCTGTCCTTTAATGTCGGCACGATACCCAGCTGATACCCAGGAGGTGGGCGTCAGGAGGAAACATGGTGGGACAAGGACGAAAGTTCAGGCAGCGAAAGTCCAAGTAGGGATGGTGGGAGGAGAGGTGGATGGGTCTGTCACAAACTGGCTCAGAGTATGTGACAAGAAGGGAGTACACACAAAAGATTTACTTAAAACAAGCCGAATTTATTAAACTAAAATTAACTTATAATCAATGGAGTGTGTAGATCAGCAAAGTCAGTCATGAAAGCCATGCATGGGTGAGTGTCAGGTGTTCTGTGGAGGTGTTGAAGGTGCAAACCAAAACCAGAGATGCTCAGTGGATGTCAGCTGAAAGGAAGGGAGAGACCAAGTGAACACCTGAGGCAGCTTTTATAGCTTGGAAGCCCAGGTGAGCCCAATCAAGGTAACGACCCTCCCATGTCAGCCAGCTGCCTGATGAGACTGGCTGAAACATTCTCAAAGACATTGGGAGCAGCGTCACAGGGTCCAACACCAGACTGTCACCCAGGAGACTGCTGTTCACTTCCTGGAAGATTGTAAAGCCAAACCCTGTTCTTTTGTCTTAAATGTAACCATGTGTGTGTGTTGGCTAAACGTAACCACGTGTGTGTGTGTCGGCTAAACGTAACCATGTGTGTGTGTGTGTGTGTGTGTGTGTGTCGGCTAAACGTAACCACGTGTGTGTGTTGGCTAAACGTAACCATGTGTGTGTGTGTGTGTGTGTGTGTTTCGGCTAAACGTAACCACGTGTGTGTGTTGGCTAAATGTAACCATGTGTGTGTGTTGGCTAAACGTAACCACGTGTGTGTGTGTCGGCTAAACGTAACCATGTGTGTGTGTGTGTGTGTGTGTGTGTGTCGGCTAAACGTAACCACGTGTGTGTGTTGGCTAAACATAACCATGTGTGTGTGTGTGTGTGTGTGTCGGCTAAACGTAACCACGTGTGTGTGTTGGCTAAACGTAACCACGTGTGTGTGTCGGCTAAACGTAACCGTGTGTGTGTGTCGGCTAAACGTAACCGTGTGTGTGTGTTGGCTAAATGTAACCGTGTGTGTGTGTCGGCTAAACGTAACCGTGTGTGTGTGTCGGCTAAACGTAACCGTGTGTGTGTGTTGGCTAAATGTAACCGTGTGTGTGTGTTGGCTAAACGTAACCACTTGTGTGTGTTGGCTAAACGTAACCACGTGTGTGTGTCGGCTAAACGTAACCACGTGTGTGTGTCGGCTAAATGTAACCACGTGTGTGTGTTGGCTAAACGTAACCATGTGTGTGTGTGTGTGTGTGTGTGTTGGCTAAACGTATCCATGTGTGTGTGTGCTGGCTAAATGTAACTTGAGCTTTAACCCCCTGAAGCCTGGGGCTACATCACTTCCTGTGCTGTTTTCCGATGTATTTAACCCTTTAAGGCTGATCGGTGCTCTTTTTCTGGGTCTTTTCCAGGGACAGCTGGTGCATGCTGGGAAACAGGAAGAGGAGAAGGTTGATAAATCTTACTGGCTTGTGGATTATTTAATTTCTATTGAGAGACTGGAGTCTGGTTTCACCTCACACCAGGAATCAGCTACATTACACCTCCTCCTCCTCCTCCTCCTCCTCCTCCTCCTCCTCCAGCAGATTAGGAGGGGTGGGATTATTTACAGCCTCAAGGAAACACACACACAGAGTCCTGCTGGGTGTGATGAGGATGATGATGTTGATGATGAAGACGAGGAGCAGGTCGTGGTACTGTCACCACGGAAACAGCAGATGTCTCCTCCTCTTCCTCCATCAGCTGCGACTTTCAGTGACAAGTTATTGTTAATTTTTTTTTTAATTAAACTGATTTCCCTCTCTTTCCTACGATCTGTTCTTAGCCTTGTTTTTGCTATTCAACACACACACACGCACACACACACACACACGCACACACACACACACACACACACACACACACACACACACACTCACACACACACACACACACACATGATGAGCTCATTAGTGTCACATTTTAAATGCACCTCAGTGAAAACAAATCTTAAGGGTGGCTGTAACCTGACAGTGAACTTATCTATGAGACACAGAGAGACGTCTCCAGCAGGAAATGGTTTCAGTCAGAGTTTTTCTGTGGTGTCAGGTGGTGTCAGCCATGTTGGACAGGTCGTTCTGCTGGATGATGGCAGTATGAGCGACAGCCATCAGTTTCCTGTTCGCCTTCTCAGTTTAACCCCTTGATGCTGTAAACGTGTCCCGAGGCCTCCAACACGTTCCTGCTGTTTCCTGAAAGTGTGTGTGTGAGCAGCAGCTTGTAGCTGGATTAGGGTCAGAAAGAGAGAAGAGGAGGAGGAGGAGGAGGAGGAAGAGAGAAGAGGAGGAGGAGGAGGTGCTGAAGGGTCAGGAGGGTTTCAGGGTTGGGGCCAAAGGTTGGAGGTTTCAGCTCGGGAAAGTGTCTCCGTCCAGTAGCAGCCGTGACACCGCTGAGAAAGTTCACGTAAAGATTTTAATGTTTAATAACGAGTGGCTCATCAGCGCTGCAGAGGCGGGCTCTGATTGGTTGATAAAGGAAACTGTGTGTGAGTTGTAGCTGTGCTTTTGGGTGGAGGTTGTAAATTAGCATCATGTAGCTTAGCGGGTGGAGCAGGACGCGTGTCGAGGCGACGCCTGCTGTACTGTATTAAATATTTAATCATTAGCCATTAATGGCAGCCTGCAGCTTTCTCTGCTTGTTTGTCTGGCGTGGCCTCGACAGCAGGATGTAAATGAGGTGGTGGTGGTGTCGGGGGGTGGAGCGGGGGGTGTATAAGTGTATATGGTCCAGACTTCCAGACAGTCTAATTTAAAAACTGTAATCCTGACACACCCGTTGTTTACACGGCTGAATGAGGTTAATCTAGACACATATTTGCATAAATGTGCATTTATGAATAATTAGTGGGCCACTGGGGCCGGAGGTGGAGACGGGTGGAGGGGGGGTGGAGGTGGACGCGTGGCCAGACTATTGTTGCCGTTGTCAGCTGTAAACAATAGAGCAGCAACAACAATGAACAACAAAACCGGCAGGAGGCTGCAGCCGTCTGTCTCAATTACTGCTATCGCTTACAGCCGGGCAGGCAGTGACCTGCGCCGCCACCACCGCCACCCTCTGCTCTGACACCACCCTCTGCACTGACTGCACTGACACCACCCTCTGCACCGACACCACCCGCCTGTTTCTGCAGGAAGTTTCACATTAAAGTGGTTTCCATGGAAACAAATGAAAGGTGACAGATGATCAGCAGGAATGTGGAGTGGACAGAGGTGGATTAAAAACACCTGAGTGCTCCTTTAAACTGCTGCTGTCCTCAGGGAGGAGTGGCGGCATCATGCTGGAGATTTACACATTATTTATATTTATTCACAGACTCATACGAGAGAACAGAGAGAATAAATCATTAAAGCTAACAGGCACGTTTGTGTGAATCAACATGTGGTGATGTGGTTGTCGGGTGTAGCTTGGTAGAAATAAAATAGTTCCTACATGAAGCTCCATCATCACAGCATGTGGCGACACGTTCTGTCGCTCTGTCGTGTGACAGAGTTTTGTAAAGGCCAAACTGCAGCCCAGCCTTTCCATGACTCAGCTCGTACTCCACCTGTTGGCGTTTGTGTGTTATAAAGAAACATGTTGCTCAGCTCAGATTGTTTCCTAATGAAGTGCATTATTGGATCAATCACTAAATAACCATCCAGTAAAGGGTTAATTTAACCAAACCACAGCTGGGGATTCCTGGAACAGAGGAGAGACAAACTGAGATGGTTTCTGTGAGTATGGTGACTTTGGTCCGTCTGAGAGTGCATGGTCTTGGCAGGGGAGAAAAGGTGTGATCACAGATGGAGATAAGGTGCATATTTATGAATCATTGTGAAGGACTCATCCTGAACTTTATTCACAATCAGGTATTTATGAGGACGCCTCCGAACCTTCTTCCAATATACAGTATGTCACCACATCTGGAGACAACATGTCATTGAAACAGAGCATCCATTACTATCATTATTATTATTATTATTATTATTATTATTGTTGTTGTTATTGTTATTATTATTATTATTACTATTGTTATTGTTATTATTGTTATTATTATTATTATTATTATTGTTGTTGTTGTTATTGTTATTATTATTATTATTATTACTATTATTATTGTTATTATTGTTGTTATTATTATTTTGGGGTGCATGATGAGAAACAGATTTTTCCTCCAGGGGGGGCCCCACAGCAGAAGAGAGGTTCAGATCTGGGTGTAGGTGTGATAACATTTCTAAGAAGCAGCACAGTGCCTGTCAGGATGGCACCAAGATGAGTATCATTAGTAAATAATATTGGCATCACAGTGTTTGACACTGCTGCAAAATCCTTTATGTGAGTGAGAAACATTAGGGGTCCTAAAACAGAGCCTTGTGGTTCCCCACACTGTGTCACAGCTCTCTCAGACTCTCAAACGTCATGGCCGACAGCAGGAAATGCTTTGGAGAGACCCAAGAAAATACCACATGTAAATTCTTTATTTTCTGAGGCAGTGCAGACCCGATCGACCAGTTACCAAATTCCTTCAGCGTTACTGTAAAATAATCCGTAGATAAGAATTCCCTGCCCGTGAACAGCAGGTTGACCTCATGAAGCATCGGCTGCAGAATCTGATTTGAAACAGGTGTCACTGGGTGTGGTTACATGATGGCTTCTCATTCAGAATGAAATAAATCTTAATGAAATCATACTTGTCCGAACTTGTCGTCCTCCACTTATCCAGGTCCGGGTCACGGGGTCAGCAGCCTCAGCAGCCTCAGCAGCCTCAGCAGAGAAGCCCAGACAGTCCTCTCCCCAGCCACTTCCGTCAGCTCTTCCGAGGGAACCCTGAGGCGTTCTCAGGTCAGCCAGGCAATGTAATCCGTCCAGCGTGTCCTGGATCGGCCCCGAGGTCTCCTCCCGGTTGGACATGCCCAGAATACCTCCCAAGGGAGGCGTCCAGAAGGTATCCTTACCAGATGCCTGAACCACCTCAACTGGCTCCTCTCGATGTCCCTCCCGGATGTCCAAGCTCCTCACCCTATCTTTAAGGCTGAGCCCAGCCACCCTGCGGAGGAAACTCATTTCGGCTGCTTGTACTCGCGATCTCGTTCTTTCGGTCACTACCCAGAGCTCGTGACCATAGGTGAGGGTTGGAACGTAGATTGACCGGTAAATCGAAAGCTTAGTGTAGCATTCTGAATGAGGGTTTACATGGAGATCAATCTAATCACCTTTATTCAGGTCCGCACAAGGTTTGGGGCAGGGAAAGTTTCTGCTTGGATAGGGGGCGGTGCGGATGTTACGTGTTTATGTTTACCGGAACAAAACACTGTAGTCTTCGCGCCGGATGACGACGCCGTTCTTAGTGCCTTTTTCGGGCTTGTTCTGCTTATATTCTTGAAGCAGCAGTACGACAACAACCTTGTTCTGCTAATGCTTCATCTGTTGTGGAGGAGAAGGGAGGTAGAAGACCGTGCTGTGGAGAATGGAAACCGGTGAGTGCAACAAGTCTGACTGCTCTATCTCAGCCCGTTGCTATGCGAGCTATATACGTCATAGCGCCAGAAGAGGAAACGAGCATGTGCAGAAAGACTGGAATGGCTGGAATCGGGTAGGAGGTGTATACAAGACAGAAAAATTCTTCCATTCGGGTTCTGAAAAGGAATATTCCAGCCCTGTACACCCGATTAGATTTTCTTTCGGGTTGGCTGTTTTTATTCGGGATGAGGTGTTTACAAGGTTGTCACAGTTGCGTCACAGTGATGTCACAGTGACATCATAATGATGTCACAGAGGAGGAACTGTGACAGGCCTCATTAATATTCATGTGACTTATTCATGTTCAGGGTGAAACAGCTTTACATCTGTTCATTAGCTCATTATTAAACTCATTATTCATTAGCTGACGTCTGTGAGCTGAGGAGAGCTGATATATTGATCACTGATTATAACTGTAGATGCCATAGAAACAACAAGTGGTCAGTGTGTGTGTGTGTGAAGGAGCTGTCAGATCTTTACATGCAGAGATGTATATGTACATGTTAATGTGTGTGAGAGCTCCTGATCTGATCTAAGATACACAAGT
>JANUFT010000016.1:497471-527471 GCA_037127435.1 Epinephelus malabaricus
TACATTTAGCCAACACACACATGTGGTTATGTTTAGCTGACACACACACGTGGTTACGTTTAGCCAACACACACACGTGGTTACGTTTAGCCAACACACACACGTGGTTACGTTTAGCCAACACACACACGTGGTTACGTTTAGCCGACACACACACGTGGTTAGGTTTAGCCAACACACACACACGTGGTTACATTTAGCCAACACACACACGTGGTTACATTTAGCCAACACACACACGTGGTTACGTTTAGCCAACACACACACACACGTGGTTACATTTAGCCAACACACACACGTGGTTACATTTAGCCAACACACACACACACACACGTGGTTACATTTAGCCAACACACACACGTGGTTACGTTTATCCAACACACACGTGGTTACGTTTAGCCAACACACACACACACACGTGGTTACGTTTAGCCAACACACACACGTGGTTACGTTTATCCAACACACACGTGGTTACGTTTAGCCAACACACACACGTGGTTACGTTTATCCAACACACACGTGGTTACGTTTAGCCAACACACACACACACACGTGGTTAGGTTTAGCCAACACACACACACACGTGGTTAGGTTTAGCCAACACACACACGTGGTTGGGTTCAGCCAACACACACGTGGTTGGGTTTAGGAAAAATGAACAGGGTTTGGGTTTACAATCTTACAGGAAGTGAACTGGGGCCTCCTGGGTGAACGTCGGCGGTATTAGATGCATCTACCTCATGCACCTGCCGTACTCGGACATTCACCTCCTTAACCCTCGTCCTTGTCTCGCTGCATTTCCCTCTGTGTTGTAGATCCTGACAATGTAAATCAATCTGGATTTAAATTCAGGACTTTTACCTGTGATGAGGGTTTTTTTTTATAGAGTCTGAGTTTCTGCTCATAATTTGATTTAATTTAATTTAAGGATGTTACTGACCTCTCCTGTGTGTGTGTGTGTGTGTGTGTGTGTGTGTGTTGTGTTGACAGAATCAGTGGAGATCATCAGCTGACAGAAAATCAGCTGTTACACAGAATCAAGTCAGTTTGTAAAATTAGGGCCAAGTTGGTGTTTAATCCCTGAGGATTGACTGCAGGCTGGCAGGCAGGCAGTGTGTGTGTGTGTGTGTGTGTGTGTGTGTGTGTGTGTAAGAAGGTAAAAATGGTCAACTGGTTTTAAAAAGCAATTAGAGGAATCTGCTTATCAGAGATAATTAAAGTAAATTCAGACTCCTCTTTAATCTGCCTTTTTATTTTCATTTATTTGTTTATTGTGATGACGTCACTGCTGCGCTCCGAGTCCGACCCCAGTGAAACAGAGATTAAAGATTAGAGACGAGAATCACTTAAATGGGCCCAAATAACACTCTGCACTATTATTATTATTATTATTATTATTATTATTATTATTCTTGATGATGGTTGTTATGTTAAGGGACTGTTGGTTATTCATAAGAGAGGAGCAGGTGGTTTAAAGATAGAGAGACATGTCAAGTCATTTTTGTAAAACTGAGGAGGACTCATGTTTTATATTTTAATGGTTGTATTTTGTTTTTATTTTACTGCAGAATTTTTCAGAGACACGTCTTTAGACCTGCCCACAGGAAGTCGTCACAATAAACAAATAAATATGATAAAAAGAACCGCGTGCAGGTTTGGAGGCAGACTTTATTTAAATACATCATTTATCAGACAGAAACTGTAGATCAAATAATAATAATAATGATAATGATAATGATAATAATAATAGTAATAATGATAATGATAATGATAATGATAATAATAATAATGATAATAATAATAGTAATAATGATAATAATAATAGTGATAATAATAATAGTAATAATGATAATGATAATAATAGTGATAATAATAATAGTAATAATGATAATAATAATAATGATAATAATAATAGTAATAATGATAATGATAATAATAATAGTAATAATGATAATGATAATGATAATAATAATAATAATAATAGTAATAATGATAATAATAATAGTGATAATAATAATAGTAATAATGATAATGATAATAATAGTGATAATAATAATAGTAATAATGATAATAATAATAGTGATAATAATAATAGTAATAATGATAATGATAATAATAGTGATAATAATAATAGTAATAATGATAATAATAATAATGATAATAATAATAGTAATAATGATAATAATAATAGTAATAATGATAATGATAATGATAATAATAATAATAATAATAGTAATAATGATAATGATAATAATAGTGATAATAATAATAGTAATAATGATAATAATAATAATGATAATAATAATAGTAATAATGATAATGATAATAATAGTGATAATAATAATAGTAATAATGATAATAATAATAGTGATAATAATAATAGTAATAATGATAATGATAATAATAGTGATAATAATAATAGTAATAATGATAATAATAATAGTAATAATGATAATGATAATAATAATAGTAATAATGATAAAGATAATGATAATGATAATAATAATAGTAATAATAATAATAATAACGATAATAATAATAATAGGTTTGATAATAATCTTAAAACACGGTAAACAAGGTAAATGTTTCTAAAGTCAACATGCCATACAAACTCGTTTTTTAAATTTCTAGTAGAATTTGTGGTAGAATCTTTATTTCGAACATAAATCAAAATAGAACAAAATGTAGGTGATCAATAAGGTAATCAGTCATACAAAATCAAAATCAACAACAATCATAATATTATATATAGTAAATATTTAGTGTTCAAAAAGGAGTAGGTAGAAGTTACGCACTTGTCTTGACCTACCCCTTATTTCAAGTAATTTTGCTACAATTAAATGTAGATTCAGAGATGCATATTAGCATGCATACATACATAACCAAAGGAATACAATCACCAGTTCTGGTTCTGACTACATGTAAGTGATATGAGAGATCCTTGTTGTAATGTGGATTGGATGCGCATGGAAGGAAGATACTTCCTGTGCCAGCTGTGCTTCATAATCATGCAGTCTACTGTTTTTAAACAATCTTTTAAATTTGTTTAAAGTGAGACTGTTTTTCATTTCATCTGTACATTCATTCCATGTTTTGACTCCTTTGACTGTGATGCTGTGATATTTGGAATTGGTTCTTACCAAGGGTTTATTGAACATGTTGGATCCTCTCAGGTTATGGTGTTTGTCTCTTGCTTCGAACAAATTCTGAATATTTTGTGGCAATGACTGATTTTTAGCTTTATACATAATCTGTGCAGTTTTGAGGTCGACTAAATCCTTAAATTTGAGTGTTTTTAGTTTGATAAAGAGTGGGTGTGACGGTTCACTGTAGGTGGTTTTGTTTACTATTCTTATCGCTCTTTTTTGTAGTGTAAATATTGGTTTGGTGTTGGTACTGTACGTGTTCCCCACACCTCCACACAGTACGTTATGTATGGAAGTATAAATGAGCAGTACAGAAGGTATAATGACTTTTGACACACAAGATCTTTAACTTTGTAAAGGATTGGGACCGATTTTGGTATTTTATTTTTAATATAATTAATGTGTGGTTTCCAACATAGTTTATTATCAATTATTACTCCAAGAAATTTTATTTCAGATACTCTTTCTATTTCTGTATCATTTATTATGAGTTGTTTTGCTTGTGGAGGTTGCACGATTTCCAAATATTATGAATTTAGTTTTGCTTAAGTTCAGTGTTAGTTTATTGTAGTCAAACCAACTCTTTAGTTTTTAAAAAAAAAATCATTTTCCACATCATCCAGAAGCCGTTCCAAGTTGTTACCACAGCACAATAAGTTGGTGTCATCTGCAAATAATACTGTTTTCATTATTTTGGAGATTACACATAATATTTCATTGATGTACAATATAAATAGCAATGGTCCCAGAACAGATCCCTGTGGAACCCCACATGTGACATCCTTCAGATTAGACTTGACGTTATAAATATGAACATACTGACTTCTGAACATATTGGCCACTTTTCAGGTAACTACTTACCCATGTTAAAGCAACCCCTCTAATTCTATATTTAAATAACTTTTTTGCTGTTTTCATTTTGTCAGGGAAAACTCCAGTTTTTAAAGATAGGTTGCAGATGTGAGTGAACGGTTTCACCACACACTCCAAAATTTGACACACAATCACACAATCAAACACACAATCCAAAATTTCTTTCTCATCTGTTCCCCTTATAAACGTTGAGTTGGTAACACTCTTGGTAGTATTTTCAAAGATTTTTTCAAAGATTTCTCCACCTTCAGTTTTTGCAATTTCTTTTGCCAAACCATGACCAACGCTGACAAAGAAGTCATTAAAATCATCAGCAATTTGATTAATATTATTTGTAGTGGAATTATTCAGTGCCAGAAAATGATTTGGATATCCTGGTTTTCCAGTTCCATTTTTTTTTATTAAGTTGTACTTTCCATGAATTTCTCATGTTATTTTTGTAGTCTTCCAGTAGTTTGCTATGATATTTTTTTACAGCATCTCAGAATTCTAACCAGTTTATTTTTATATTTCTTATAGGAGTGTTCGGCTTCTCCTGTTCTTTTCTTTAAGAATTCTTTATATAATAGATTTTTTTCTTACATGCATTTTGTAGTCCCTTGGTTAGCCATGGGTTATCAGGAGATTTATGTTTGATTACTTTGTTTACTAGTGGACAGTCTTTATTGTAGTTAGGGCCAGAAATCAGCACAATGACCCAATATATCCTGCAGAAACTTTAAAAACAGAAATTTTCGTTTGATTTTCAAATTTCTGACGGTCCATGAACACATCACGTGTGACCAACATATCCTTTAGAAAAAACAGAAAAAAAACAAACAAACCTGATGTTAAAATATTAATATTTCATCCAAACATAAGACTTTGTTCAACTTTTAACTTTCAAACATCAAAAAGCTAAAAACTGATTTACGGAGGAAGGAAATACAATCAATCAATCAATCAATCAATAAAACAAGTGCCACCTCCTCTGATAAATACACAACAGAGCTTTAAGCTGCTTCATGAACATTTTGTTTCACCATAAATTATAATGATCATTGATATAAAACAATAATTAATATTTCTGTGCGTGAAAAGATTTACTGCAACTTCAAGACTCAACAAGTGAATCTGAAAATGTGAATCTGCTCCTTAATATAATATAATATAATATAATATAATATAATATAATATTAAATTAATTAAAAAACATAATCTTGATGTTTGTTTTTTGTAATTTATTTTAAATATAAAGCTCATCATCATCATTATTATTATTGTTATTGTTATTATTATTATTGTCATCATCAGCCTTCATACAGTTTGTTTATTTATCTTCATTTCTTCAGTTTATTTGATTAAAAACTGTGTGTTAAAAGGAGGAAGGAGAAAGCAGCTGATCAGACATTTATATTTTATTATTTATTGTTCAGCTTCTGTTTTTATCTGTGTGTGTGTGTGTGTGTGTGTGTGTGTGTGTGTGTGTGTGTGTGTGATCAAACATCAACAACATAAATTAAAAAGTCTCCTCGTGTGTCGGCCGACATTAAATCCTGATCGGATTGGAGGGAAATTGGTGGCAATTAATCCTCCGGGATTGAGAGGAGGCACGCGGGACACGGGACACGCCCCCCGCGGCCGCTCTCCCCTCTGATTGGCTGCTGCTGTGACCCCGGAGGCTGAGGCCGGATAAATGGAGCCCGCCACCCGGGCCGCCCGGTCTGTCCTTCATCATCCTCACCCTCATCATCCTCAGAGCACCATGACGGGCGGAAGGGACGAGCTGAGCGAAGAGAAGCCCAGAGTCAAGCTGCTGTCTCCGTCCTTCGGGATGGACAAGTCCCGGCTGCACGGCTCCGGGTTCCGCTCCAAAGGCTTCGCCATCACCGACCTGCTGGGTCTGGAGTCCGACCTGCAGGCCCGGCAGGTCCAGGTCCAGCAGCAGCAGCAGCAGCAGCAGCAGCAGCAGCCCGGGACGGCCCCGGGGTCGGGCCTGTCCGCGGCGGGGACCGGACCCGGGGCGGAGCCTCATGGAGCGGGCGGCGGGCTCGGCGGGTTCTCGTTCCCGGGCGGGTCTCTGCCGCTCGGCCTCGGGTTCCTGTGCAGCCTGGCGGCGCAGCAGCCCTCCGGAGCGCCCTGCTTCCTGCCGGGACACCTGCCGCTGCTGCAGGCCCGGGCCGACAGCCACTACCTGCAGAACCTGGAGGCCCAGAGGGACGCTTACTCCGGTACGGCCCGGGTCACTCCTTTATTCTGTTGTTTCCAGGTGTTTCCAGGTGCAGCCCAACACCTGCCTGATGCTCAAACCGCTTCTCAAAACTAAGAAAAACTTTTTCAGCTTCAGTTCATTTTTAATCTTTTATTTCAACCAAGTTTCTTTTATTTGCGCGTTTTTACTTCATTTGTATTAATTAATTTATTAGCTGTGGTTTGAAACATTTAAAAACGTTCATTTCACATTTAACAAACGTTTAAATGAGGCCGGGCCGAGCCGGGCCGAGCCGGGCTGTGTCTCTGATGGGTCGATCCTGTTTAGTTTAATGTCACATGTGTTTGGTTCCGACAGGCTGTAAAAACAAAAGGCTCTGATCATGTTTTAAACTTTATCATCACACACACACACACACACACACACACAGTTGCCTTGCTCACGTTTATAACTGATAATTAAAACAGTGCATCTGTAGGCTGAATGAAAACATCATTAAAATATCTTCAGTTTTAAAAGCAGCAGCTCCGCTCTGCTGCTCGGCTCATTGCGTTTCGTTTCGTTTCTACATTTGGTTCATTGCGGGAATTAATATTATTATTATTATTATTATTATTATTATTATTGTGATACTAATAATATTAATATCAATAATAATAATTCATTTATTTATTTATTCAACTGAACTTTTCTTAATGTTTTTCTTTTTTTAAATCAAATGTATTCGTTTATTTAATTTATTCACTTCTGACAGTGTAAAAACTGAAGTCTTTCATTTCGGATTTTTGAATTGTTGAATATTGGTTTGGGTCTTTTTCGTTTTTGTTTGTTTTTAGTTCAACTGAATCTTTTATTTCACTGTTTTTGAACTAATTTAAAATTTTACATTTTCACTGTTTAAATATTTTTATCTCTCGTTTCTCTGTTGACTCTGAGCCGTTATAAAACTGACCCGTCGCTTCCCCGTGTTCCTGTAAAATAATAATAATGATCGATGATGATGATGATGATGATGATGATGATGATGAGTAACAGACTCTGATAAATGTTTAATGGAATGAACCTGACGTCACTCAGAGCTGTGACATCACAGACACAAACAGATGAAGAGTGTGTATCTTTGTGTTGTGTGTGCAGATGAGGAGTGTCTGTCGGACCGTAATGACTCTAAAAGCTCCGCAAACTCTCAGAAGAGGAAGAAGAGGAGACACAGGTGAGACACACCTCCAGTCTGACGTCACCCACTGTCACTCATACCTGCTCCAAACACAAGGAAGGGAAATTAAATTAATCAATCAGTTAAACTGATGCTGGAAACATTTACAGCTCATGTTTCACTGGATCGTTCATGCTCACAAAGCTCAAACTGGAGATTCTTAATATTTATTTACATCTTTCATTGAAACTGAATTTATTGTGTTTGATGTTTTGTTTCATGCAGTTTGATTTAATGAGCATAAACCAAAATGACTTCGCGTCCTCTGACTCAACATGTGACGTCATGCTTTAATCGTCATCAGGACACAGAGACAGAAATAAACTCAGATTAAAGAGTCAATCAACAAACTGACTGAGAAGTGATGGAGCGGTTAAAGACGAAATCACCAGAGAGAAATAAACATTTCAAACATATTTAATAAACTTTGGTTGTAAATAAAATCACATGAATTCAATTGTTTTTAAAGGTCGAGGCGATAAAATGATTTTAAACTCATCAAAGTGACAGAGCTGAAAACAAGAGCAAAGATTTTTATGGTGTGAGACAGGTGCCTGTCTGTCTGTGTGCCTGTCTGTGTGCCTGTGTGTCTGTCTGTCTGTGTGCCTGTCTGTGTGTCTGTCTGTCTGTGTGCCTGTCTGTGTGTCTGCCTGTCTGTCTGTCTGTGTGTCTGTGTGTCTGCTTGTCTGTCTGTCTGTCTGTCTGTGTGTCTGTGTGTCTGTCTGTCTGTGTGTCTGTCTGTGTGTGTGTCTGTCTGTCTGTGTGTCTGTCTGTCTGTGTGTCTGTGTGCCTGTCTGTGTGTCTGTCTGTCTGTCTGTCTGTCTGTGTGTCTGTGTGTCTGTGTGTCTGTCTGTCTGTGTGTCTGTGTGTCTGTCTGTCTGTGTGTCTGTGTGCCTGTCTGTGTGTCTGTCTGTGTGTCTGTGTGTCTGACCCTGTGCTGTTTCTTCCAGGACAGTGTTCACATCCCACCAGCTGGAGGAGCTGGAGAAAGCTTTCCATGAGGCTCATTATCCTGACGTCTACGCGCGGGAGATGTTGGCCATGAAGACGGAGCTGCCTGAGGACAGGATACAGGTGGGACATCATCAACACACTGATCCATCACTGATCAGCAGCTGACATTCACCCTTCAGACACAGAGGGGCCGATAAGTGAAACAAATAAACAAATAATAAAAATACACAAACTGAATTATAACAGATTCATTGTTTTAACTGAGGAAGAATTTGTACATAATTAAACTGTCTCCTACAAATATTTATTAATATGCTCTTATTATATTATATTATTATTTTATTTAAATAAATAAATAAATAATAAATAAAAATAAATAATAAAATTTTTTATTTAATATACATTTTGATGACATGCTGCTGAATGCTGGTGTCCAACATGAGGCTCAGGGCCCTCAGAGGGTCGTAACATGTTTATTGAGTCAGAAAAAACCTTTGACCAACATCTTTAACAAATCTTGTTTCTTTCTGGAGCTTTCAGCCACGTGTCAAGGTCTTCATCATCAGCAGATGGAGCTGAGTACAAACTGACATTTACTTTTTCCAAAGTCAAGAGAAAAAAAACAAAAGTACATTTTAAACAACTTCAAATTTATTTTATAACTTAAATGTTACGGATCTAATTTGTGCACAGATTTCATCTGTTCAAACAAACACATTATTTACTAAACTTCATATTGACCCTCATGCTCCTCCGTACAGCGCCACGTAAAACGTCCTCTGAAATATCTGTGTGACTAAAACACCTCTGTAGTTGGTCGTGCATTTTTAAAGTTTTATGTGTTTTATCAGATTGTTTTTTAGGTGCAGTTTTAATTTTTGGTTATTTTGCCATCTTGTTTTCCAGGTGTGGTTCCAGAACCGGCGTGCGAAGTGGCGAAAGCGTGAGAAGTGTTGGGGTCGCAGCAGCGTCATGGCGGAGTACGGTCTGTACGGAGCGATGGTGCGACACTCAATCCCGCTGCCAGAGTCCATCCTGAATTCTGCCAAGAACGGCATGATGGGATCGTGCGCCCCCTGGCTGCTCGGTGAGCCGCATGCACGTCAGTGCCACGCACACGCACCACACCACACATCATTACACAGGGTTTATACACACTGAGCACAACACGGACACAACAGGGACACAACAGGGACAAAACACGGACACAACAGGGACACAACAGGGACAAAACACGGACACAACACGGACACAACAGGGACACAACAGGGACACAACACGGACACAACACGGACACAACAGGGACACAACAGGGACAAAACACGGACAAAACACGTACACAACAGGGACAAAACACGGACACAACACGGACACAACACGGACACAACAGGGACACAACAGGGACAAAACACGGACACAACAGGGACACAACAGGGACAAAACACGGACACAACACGGACACAACAGGGACAAAACACGGACACAACACGGACACAACAGGGACACAACAGGGACAAAACACGGACAAAACACGGACACAACACGGACACAACAGGGACACAACACGGACACAACACGGACACAACAGGGACACAACAGGGACAAAACACGGACACAACAGGGACACAACAGGGACAAAACACGGACACAACACGGACACAACAGGGACAAAACACGGACACAACACGGACACAACAGGGACACAACAGGGACAAAACACGGACACAACACGGACACAACAGGGACACAACAGGGACAAAACACGGACACAACAGGGACACAACAGGGACAAAACATGGACACAACAGGGACACAACAGGGACAAAACACGGACACAACACGGACACAACAGGGACACAACAGGGACAAAACACGGACACAACACGGACACAACAGGGACACAACAGGGACACAACAGGGACAAAACACGGACACAACACGAACACAACAGGGACACAACAGGGACACAACACGGACACAACACGGACACAAGAGGGACACAAGAGGGACACAACACAGACACAACACGGACACAACAGGGACACAACAGGGACAAAACACGGACACAACACGGACACAACAGGGACACAACAGGGACAAAACACGGACACAACACGAACACAACAGGGACACAACAGGGACACAACACGGACACAAGAGGGACACAAGAGGGACACAAGAGGGACACAACACGGACACAACAGGGACACAACACGGACACAACAGGGACACAACATGGACACAACACGGACACAACAGGGACACAACACGGACACAACACGGACACAACACAGACACAACAGGGACACAACACAGACACAACACAGACACAACACAGACACAACAGGGACACAACACGGACACAACACGGACACAACAGGGACACAACACGGACACAACAGGGACACAACACGGACACAACACGGACACAACACAGACACAACAGGGACACAACACAGACACAACACGGACACAACAGCGACACAACAGGGACACAACAGGGACACAACACGTACACAACACGGACACAACACAGACACAACAGGGACACAACACAGACACAACACGGACACAACACGGACACAACACGGACACAACACGGACACAACAGCGACACAACAGGGACACAACAGAGACACAACACGTACACAACACGGACACAACACGGACACAACAGAGACACAACAGAGACACAACACGGACACAACAGGGACACAACATGGACACAACAGGGACACAACACGTACACAACAGGGACACAACAGGGACACAACACAGATGTGAGTCATTTAAACATGAATGACACATGTAAACGAAGTGTTTATTCAGTACTTCCTGTTCATGTTAATAACACATGTGACGCGCGCAGACTGGACTGAATCTGTGTCTCCATCTCTGTCCTCACAGGAATGCACAAGAAGTCTCTAGAGATGTCCAAAAAGTGTCCCAGCCCTCGGGAGTCTGACTCGACACAATCAGACTCGTTCTGCAACGCCTCAGAGCGTCGGGGTGGCGGCGAGGTGAGGGAGGAGGAGGAGGAGGAGCTACTGGAGATGGAGGAAGATGAGGAGATGGAGGATGAGGTGGCCATTGACCTGTCCAGCTCCTCCAAACAGCAGCAGCAACAGGAGGAGGCCGGGGGCTCCATAAGGCCCGCCTCCTCACCACGGCGGCAGAGCGGTGGCGAGTCAGACGAACGCAGCTGAAGGTCGGACCAATCAAATGTATACAGACTGAAGCTGTGGTGACCGTCTGATGATGGCGGCGGGAGCACAGAGATCTGATTGGCTCTTCTTTCAGGGACCACATGAAGAGCCAATCAGAGAACAGCCATTACATCACTTGTTGCTATGCAATTTATCATTACGTTAAGTTTTTAGGGGGAAGTTCTGAATGTGTGTTAGCATGCTAAAATATTAGCTTCAAGGTTATATTTCATTATACTGATCAAGTTTACTTGTGCCATTAAATTTAACTTTATAGTACTGCTATTTATTAGCTAAAATATGCTAAAATATTAGCTTCAAGGTAATATACAAATGTTTACTAAAATGATAAAATATAACAGCACTATTTTGACATGCTAATAAAGGTTAGCATGCTATAATGACAACCTTTAGGTAGTATTTTGTTATACTCATAGATTTTAGAGGTACCATAATATGTAACATGAGAGCGCTACCATTTTGACATGCTAATAAAGCTTAGCATGCTATAATATTAGCCTTTAAGTAATATACAAATGTTTACTGGTATGATAAAAATATAACAGAGCTACTATTTTTGGATGCTAATAAAGAGTTAGCATGCATGGAAATGTAGCCTAATCTTAAAGTGCTAATTTTAGTCACAAAATAAATGTTATGTATTGTGTTAAAAAAAGTGAAACAAATTCTGTCAGTGAACTGTCTGTGCTCCCGGGATGAAACATGCTAACGTGGACGCTGCTGCCATCGCTACCACCATTGCCACCGCTGTCGCCGCCACAGAGAAACCAACGTAGAGGAATATGGGACTGAGAGTCTTTTCTAAAAGACGCGTGAACTGAAGGAGGGTGTAAATATCTTGTGTGTGTGTGTGTGTGTGTGTGTGTGTGTGTGTTTAGTATTGTACTGTGCTGAGAGTGTGTTTCATATCTGTGTTTCTCTTTTGGAAAATAAGAAGTTATTTAATGTTTTAATCCTGTTGTGTTTTATATTTTGTCTGTCGAGCACTGATGAGCCTGACTCAGGTTCTATGAATGAATGTAATCTAAAAGTAATATTTGAAAAAGCTTGTTTATCATTATTATTATTAATATTATCATATGTCTGTACAGCAGCAGGTTTGGCAGGTCGGTGAATAAAAAACAAAGTATTTTTTGAATCATTGGGATTTTTTTTATTTATTTTTTATTCAACTCAAACACTGAATGGTTTCATTTAATTTGAATTAAGAATCAGAATTAATGAGCACTAACATTATGATAGGCCACGTGTCACAGCTTCATGTCCATAAAACACAGTTTTTAGAGAATTCCTGGAAAAAAATAGAGCATAATTATGAGGCTATCTAATTTTTAAATGCAATTTCATGTTTGAAAATGCACAATCTGGGCAAAAATGTTCATGAATGACAATTAACACGAAAACAGAATTATCATTCTGCCAAAAGTTTAAAGACATTTATTGTTGAACTTTTCATTTGATGATCGTCAAACAAAATGTGAATCCTAAACTTGAATGAACTGATAAACTGGATTTTTAAATTTGAACCCAGCTGTCTTTTTTCAGTTATTTTAATCCAGTGAAATGTTTTAATAGTTGATCAACAAATTGGTGCAATTATACAAACAGATTTTGTATTTTTGTTTCATCATGAACTATGTGCCCACAAATTTAATTGCATTGGGTTGAATTATTTTGTTTTAATTTTGGCACCCACAGACTTCCGTATTAAAAGAGTTCAACGTTAAAACATTTGTAATGTTTGAAGATATCTCTCCAAAATACTTAATTCTCCACTCATCATTACTTTGCAAAAATATTCTTGAAATTGCAAATTAAAGTGTGTCGTATGTTCAAGGATCAATACCTCCTCATATATTATACACTTTACTATATTATACCCATATTCCACATAATCTACCATGTTATAATATATTATATTATTAAGTTGTGATTTGTTTTTCAGTTTATTCATCATTAATCACACTCCTGTCTCTTTTATAGTTTCTATTTTGTATTTCATTCCAATTTCTAGTTTTATATTCTTATTTATTTTCAATTTATAATCATCTGTCTTTGTGACATTGTTTGTGCTGCTGCAACAAGAATCAATAAAGGTTTATCATTTCTTAATAACAAACGATTCATTTGAATTAATTTAATTCAAATTGTTTTTCAGTGAAAGACAACAAACAAAATCATTATCTTAAATTCAACAAGTCTATAATTTTGACATTATATATATATATATATATATATATATATATATATATATATATATATATATATATATATATATATTATTAGCCGTTGGAGATGACATCTACGTCACTTCCTTTATCCGCATTTGCGGCATTAGCCGTGTGTTTGCTAAGCTAGCGGCCTGCTAAGTGCTGGAATTCTTAAACATGGCCGATTTAACCACTTTTAAAGGTGAAGTGACGCTGATCGTGAACAGTCTGGCCAAGGCGATGATGACGGTGATATTTACCGCGGCGGAGAAACTCTCTCTGAACAAACAAAACTCCGAATCCGAGGTAAGCTACCTGCGGCTAACTGTGGCTAACGGCTAACTTTACCTTAACTCTTTCGGTTCCAGGGATTTCCGGTGTAACGACAGGAGGAGTTTGAATGGTGGAGTCAAGTTAACTGAGCACATGATAGAAAAGAGGTTGGCTTTGTTCTAATAATCCTCAAATAATTTAACCAAACTTCATCGGAAAGGCTTCTAATTTTAGCATTTTGAGTTTGTTAGCTAAGTGAAGAACACTGTTTACCGCAGCGCAACACAACAACAAAGAATTTAGACTTTGAGGCGTTAAAATAAAAGTTAAACATGGTTTATGAATCTGACACCGCGGTGACAACAACAATAACAGCCCTGCTACAGTTCGGCATGTGTGTGAAGGTGCTCCCACAGGAGGAGGAGGAGGAGGTTTCACATCCTTTAATGCAGCAGTATGAAGCAGAGCACAGGTATACAGCAACAGTACATAAAAGTGCTCAAGTGAAGTACAAGTACTTTCAACTTGTACTTCAGAGCAAGTTACAGACAGTTAACGGGACTTGACGCTTCATCGAGCACGTATCTGTGTGGTTCCAGGTGTCTGCTCACCTGACGTGCACCTGCTGATCGGTTAGTCTGCTGACATCATATTAAGTGAACAAAGATTTTGATGGGTCATTAATAGTTCAGGTCAAAGTTGTCTAATCATTGTGTGGGTGTTTCCTCTCCAAAGATGTTTTATGTGATCATTAATATTAGGGATAGACCGATATGGATTTTTTAGGGCCGATGCCAATACCGATTTTTTTCCATCACCCTTAGCCGATGACCGATTATGGACTGCCGATTTTCTTGAGCCGATATTTGGGGCCGATACTGCTTTTGCTCCCTCAATTTACATAAAAAAATGACACTGATAACAAATATTACAGGTCTCAAGTTTAAAATAACAAACATTTATTGAACAGTAAAAAATACTAAAACAAGATGGAAAGTTGAGGTAGAACAGGTAGAATATTATTTTTATTATTATACATTCAAATAAAAAAAAGAGTTCAGTGCTCTTAAATCTTCCAGTAATGCCTTTATAAAATAAACAAATATTTAAACTGAAGCATAAATAAAACAACTACTACTGTACACAGTAGGATTCAACAGCCGTGTTCAACTTAACCACATACTTTCAAATGAAAAAAAGTGCCAGGGAAAAATAAATCCGTGAACCCACGCGCGTATCGGCCGATGCCGATACAAGTAAAAAAAACTCAAATATCGGCCCGATATGTCGGCCGGCCGATGTATCGGTCTATCCTTAATTAATATTATTGTGTTAATGTATAAAATAATATTGACTGTTTGTTGGACAGAATAAGACATCTGAAGACAAATGAAGACGTCCCGTTGGACATTTCTCCTGTTTTGTGACATTTTATAGATGAAATAAATGAATCTAGTGGTCAAATTAATTAATTAATAGATCCATAAATAATCAAAATAATCCACAGTGGCAGCCCCACATGAAAATGTAATAATGACAAAATCTGCTCTGTTTAATTTCACCAGCGAAGAATAAAGGGTCATTAGAGTCTGACCTGGTCTTCACACAGTCAACAGCCTCACAGGTCCACATATTTAAACAGTTTGATGATGACAACCAGCAACAGTTGCTCATCTGTGTCTGTATCTGTTCTTTCAGGAGAAACTCAGCAGTCTGGTGGACGGTATGTGTGTCGAAGCTGTAGATAAAATCCTGAAGATGGTGGAGCTGGCTGCTGTGAAGCAGGAAGAGACTCCACGAGACCTGAAGGATCCACCAGGACACTTGAAGGATCCACCAGGACACCTGAAGGATCCACCAGAACACCTGCAGGATCCACCAGGACACCTGCAGGATCCACCAGGACACTTGAAGGATACACCGGGACACCTGAAGGATCCACCAGGACACCTGAAGGATCCACCAGGACACTTGAAGGATCCACCAGGACACCTGAAGGATCCACCAGGACACCTGAAGGATCCACCAGGACAACTGCAGGATCCACCAGGACACCTGCAGGATCCACCAGGACACCTGAAGGATCCACCAGGACAACTGCAGGATCCACCAGGACACCTGCAGGATCCACCAGGACACCTGAAGGATCCACCAGGACACTTGAAGGATCCACCAGGACACCTGCAAGATCATCGAGGACACATGAAGGATCCACCAGGACACCTGCAAGATCATCGAGGACACCTGAAGGATCCACCAGGACACCTGCAAGATCATCGAGGACACATGAAGGATCCACCAGGACACCTGAAGGATCCACCAGGACACCTGAGGGAGTCTGCTGATGTCAGCAAATGTTTAATGAAGATGACAGAAGGTGAGCTGAGGACACAGGGAGCTGCGTTCATACAGGGGAGCTGCACCAGGACAGGGTTCTGTAGAGGTACTCGGGTGCTGCACTTAGAGCTTGAGAGGCAGAAATCTAGAGAAGGAAAACACCCCCTCCTCCTGCAGCTCTCCTTCCCTGTCCTAAACCCCAGACACCCACTGGCACATGTCCATTCTCCATACAGTAACCCAGTGTTTCATATTCTCTGATTTATTCATCTTGCCACCCTAGGAGGACAGTGGGCAGCAGCTCCAGAGTTGGACTTTAAGTCGGTGGCTGTAGTGGCTCAAATTCAGCCAGCTCCCAGCTCAAACCCCTCAGCATTAGATGTGACTGCAGGCTGGTGGCCCCCAGCAGCGTCAGGGCTAACCTGTGTAACAGCAGCAACAGAAAGTTTGCTGATCTTGCAGGGAGTTGTGGCTGTCCGGTCCCCCCGGAACTGGGGTTTTTGCTGCCTGGATTCAGGTTTCTGCAGCCGCTGACGGGGGGTCAGTGTCATTAGCTGCTACCTGCTCTCCTCCCAGTGAGGTGTTCTGTAGCGGCGGGGAGTGAGGCGGAGATTGTGATGTGATTCAAGGCTCTAGATAACGTTAGCTACATAAATGCAAACACAAAACTGCAGCCGTTAGCAGAAGGCTGAACTATCAGCATCATTTTCTCTTCGTCTCTGAAACATGTGGTCCAGAGCCTGAACACAGAGTCAGAGGGTTCAAGGTTCAGTTTACTGTCTTTCAAACATGTATAAAAACAGTAGAGTACAGGATAGTGTGCAGAATAAATAACGTTACATCAGTCGCCAGTAGCTGAGAAGCTGCTGCACCGCTGCATGCCGCCACGTGTTGAGTTTGGGCTCCGGCTCACTGTGACCAACGTTTCTCACCATGTTCGACCAGTCGTCACATTGATCACTGATGGCGAGGCCTGTGTTTGACAGCAGGTGATGTCACAGAATGTGTTCAGTGTTTCCTGTGTGTTTCAGGTGGAGGCGGTGGAGGTGAGCGCCCCCCCACAGGACAAACCTACATCCTGGTTTATGAGGTGAGTGAGTGACTCCACAGTGACAGAGTGAAGGTCTGAATCAAGTCACCTCCTCTCACTGTTGTCTGTCCTGCAGAGCAATGCTGTTGACTCCAAGTGTCTGCTGCTGCCTCTGCAGAGCCATGCTAATGCTAACGCTGATGCTAATGGTGAGTTTTTCTGACTCCGCCCATTCAGCCAAAAACCAGTCACACGTTTTAAAATGATGATTTCAAGTTTATTTGTTTGCAGGTAAAAATAAAACTGTCTCCATGGATGCACCAGGGGAAGCCTCCTCCTCCCCTCCCCCGCAGGCTGATGTCCCTGACCACGAGTACGCTCGTCCGCCCTCACTGCTGTCCAGAGTCTCTGCAGCACGCCACAGGAAACAGCGCCACAGCAGGAAGAAGAGAGGAGAGCCAAGCAGGCCTCAGACTGCGACAGGAGAAGGTTGGTGTCAGTGTTCGCAGTGCGGGATGATGTTTCCAAACACAGAGCGACTCTCAGACCACCACAGGAAGTCCCACCCCGTGTGCTCCGTGTGCGGTGCCATGTTAACTGGCATCGTGATGCTGCGTGAACACGTGATCCAAGAGCACGGGCTGCTGCCGCACGCCTGCGACTACTGCCCCAAAAGGTTCAACCACAAAGCTCACCGCGACCTGCACGTGAAGGCGCGGCACACCGGAGAGAAAACCTGCCACTGCGACATCTGCGGGAAGGGTTACTCCTGCATCAGCATGCTGAAGACGCACCGCCTCACCCACTTTGAGAAGACGTTCACCTGCGACGTCTGCGGCAAGAGCTTCTACCACAGCGGCCACCTGAAGCGCCACAAACTGGTGCACCAGGAAGTGCGTCCGTACCAGTGCTCCACCTGCGGAAAGGGCTTCACCCAAGCCGAAAACCTGCGCACACACCAGGCCGTCCACACCGGAGAGAGGCAGCTCTGCTCCATCTGCGGCAAGAGCTTCCGCTTCCTGAAGAACCACGTCATCAGCAAACATTCACACGAGCTGCCCTCCGACGAGCTGCCGCAAAGGGACGCCGTCATCACCTGCAACGCCTGCGGTAAGAAATTCCCCACGCCGTCGCAGTATAAGATCCACAAGCGGAGCCACACTGGGGAGAAACCGTTCTCCTGTGACGTCTGTGGGAAGAGTTACCGCCTGAAGGAGCAGCTGAGGGACCACAGGTACACCCACACCGGGGAGAAACCCTACAGGTGCACCCTCTGCTCCAAAACCTTCAACCTGGCCACCAGCTTCATGAGACACCGCAGCATCCACACCGGAGAGACGCCGTACAGCTGCCTTGACTGTGGCAAACACTTCCGCCTGCTCACCTTCCTCAAGGCTCACCTGCAGACCAAAGCTCACCTGAAGCAGACGCAGCAGAGGCAGACCGCCGCCTCTGACCTCTGACCTCAGGTACATATACACGTCATGGCCAAAAGTATGTGGACAGTGCAGCAGTCCCTCCACGTGACAACAAAAGGTCGTTGTTTGTCTCCTGTCGGCAGATAAACCATCAGAGGATCATTAAAAGTCATAAAGGTGATTAAATGTACAAACACAAAGGTGGGATTAACAGTGGTGTACATCCCATAATCTGACCTGTGCTCTGCACACAAACACAAACACAGTGAGAGTCACCGCTGGATGGAGAACAGCCTTGGCTGGATTACACCGAGGAGCATCAATTATCATGTGAGCGCAGCAAAGTGGGAATTAAGAGCGATTAGGATTAATGTTTGTGATGGAAACACAGCAGGCAGAGACATTACTGTGGAGAGGTCAGAGGTCACTGAACAACAACACACATCTGATCACATCAGTTATTGTTTCATCTCTCAACGGTTCCAACAAGACAATTGGAGTCTTGGAGTCAGTGAAGGTCAGGTGTCTTTAGTCAGAGTACCGTTAGCTTAGCTTAGTTTAGCTTAGCTTAGCATAGAGACAGAGACAGCCAGCGTGGCTCATTCCACTCCTGCCTACAACATGTTGTAACCATGGATGGATGACTGAGCGTTGTGTGTGAGCCCAGGGGCCCATTGTGTCATGACATGATGCCTCACTGACATCATTAAACTCTGAGAGGAGACACGCTGTCAGGAGACACTCGTTCTGTGGTGTAATATATGACACTGATAGGTGTGTGTGTGTGTGTGTGTGTGTGTGTGAACGAGGCTGTTCTCAGTTGTCAGCCGTTTGATGTGCAGGTTTAACATCACAGTTAAAGAAAAACAACATTAATCAGCTTCAGGTTGAAGCAGCGCTGCTTTAATCTCCTTACACAGGCTTCAGTCAGGAGACAAACAGATTTAATAAAACCAGCTGCAGCATCTCTCTGACTTATCTCTGTCTGTAATGATTGCATGTCAGATCATAATGTGTGTTAGCACTGAAGACAGCTTGGAGAAAACAGTGAGTTAGAGACTGTTGGTTATTATTGGGGGAAGGATGGATGTATTTTGTATTTTTGATAAATACTCTCTGAACCCTTAAACCAGCAGAAACTGTAGAAACTCTTGTGATAATGATCTGATCTGTGAGGAGGAGGATTAGCGTTGTGCTTCACTATTTCCCTCCACTGACGAGATATTCTGTCAAACCGTGTTTCCACTGTTATAAGACAGGGGGAGCTGTGGCACATGTGAAATAGAACATATAAAATAAAATGCAGCGCCGTCGGAAAAGTTCATGGTTTCTGAAGCCGTGAAGACGTTGATGGACTCAGACTGTGACACTTCCTATTTTGATCAACATTATGAATTTGATTGGACAAAGACTGAACCATCACTGAATGTGATGTATTCCACTGCTGTACCTCACACACAAAATTATTATTATTATTATTATTATTGTTATTATTATATTATCATTCATACAGTTCAAACTGACGTAAGGAAATGAGAAAAAATGTAAATGTAAAATTGATTTTATTTTTGAAAATGACAGACAAAAATGCAACTTTCTCATTTTTTGTTGCAAATTTTTTTTTATGAACATGGTTATTTTTTTATTTTTTATCAAAAGTGTTGATAAAAAAATAAATGGAATCAGACTAACGGAAGTTTAGTTTGATGTATAACTGTTCACATATTTATAGAACAAATTATTCTGTGGGTCTCTAAATATATATACATATTTAAACATGAGATATATAAATATATAAACATATTTAAACAAGATATATAAATTATATAAACATTTAAACATGATATATAAATATATAAACATATTTAAACATGAAATATATAAATATATAAACATTTAAACATGAGATTTATAAATATATGAACATTTAAACATGATATATAAATATATAATCATAATTAAACTTGAGATATATAAATATATGAACATTTAAACATGATATATAATATATAATCATAATTAAACATGAGATATATAAATATATAAACATATTTAAACAAGATATATAAATTATATAAACATTTAAACATGATATATAAATATATAAACATATTTAAACATGAAATATATAAATATATAAACATTTAAACATGAGATATATAAATATAAACATAGTTAAACATGATATATAAATATATAAATATATATAAACATATAAACATTTAAACAAGATATATAAATTATATAAACATTTAAACATGATATATAAATATATAAACATTTAAACATGAAATATATAAATATATAATCATAATTAAACTTGAGATATATAAATATAAACATAGTTAAACATGATATATAAATATATATAAACATTAGATATATAAATATATAAACATAGTTAAACATCAGATATATAAATATATAAACACATATAAACATGATATATAAATATATAAACATAGTTAAACATGATATATAAATATATAAACATCAGATATAGAAAATATATGAACATATTTAAACATGATATATAAATATATAAACATAGTTAAACATCAGATATATAAATATATAAACACATATAAACATGATATATAAATATATAAACATATATAAACATCAGATATATAAATATATAAACATATATAAACATGATATAAATATATATACATATATAAACATCAGATATATAAATATATAAACATATTTAAACATGATATATAAATATATAAACATAGTTAAACATGATATATAAATATATAAACCTAGTTAAACATCAGATATATAAATATATAAACATATTTAAACATCAGATATATAAATACATAAACATATTTAAACATGATATATAAATATATAAACATAGTTAAACATCAGATATATAAATATATAAACATATTTAAACATCAGATATATAAATATATAAACATAGTTAAACATGATATATAAATATATAAACATAGTTAAACATCAGATATATAAATATATAAACATATTTAAACATCAGATATATAAATACATAAACATAGTTAAACATCAGATATATAAATATATAAACATAGTTAAACATGATATATAAATATATAAACATAGTTAAACATCAGATATATAAATATATAAACATATTTAAACATTCATTCATTCATTCATTCATCTTCTAACCGCTTCATCCTCTTGAGGGTCGCGGGGGGCTGGAGCCTATCCCAGCTGACATCGGGCGAGAGGCAGGGTACACCCTGGACAGATCGCCAGTCTATCGCAGAGCTGACACATAGAGACAGACAACCATTCACACTCACATTCACACCTATGGGCAATTTAGAGTAATCAATTAACCTAGTCCCCAATCTGCATGTCTTTGGACTGTGGGAGGAAGCCGGAGTGCCCGGAGAGAACCCACGCTGACACGGGGAGAACATGCAAACTCCGCACAGAAGGGCTCCCACGCCCGGGATCGAACCGGCAACCCTCTTGCTGTGAGGCGAGAGTGCTAACCACCACACCACCGTGCCGCCCCATATTTAAACATGATATATAAATATATAAACATATATAAACATCAGATATATAAATGCCTGTACGTTGGGGTTTACCCCGGTAGACGAAAGGGTTGCTTCCCTGCACCTTCGGGTCGGGGAACGGGTCCTGACTGTTGTCTGTGCTTATGCACCGAACAACAGTTCAGAGTACCCGCCCTTTTTGGAGTCCCTGGGACGGGTGCTGGACAGTGCCCTGACCGGGGACTCCATTGTTCTGCTGAGGGACTTCAACGCTCATGTGGGCAATGACAGCGGGACCTGGAGGGGCGTGATTGGGAGGAACGGCCTGCCTGATCTGAACCCGAGTGGTGTTCAGTTATTGGACTTCTGTGCGGGTCGCAGTTTGGCCATAACTAACACCATGTTCGAGCATAAGGATGTCCATCGGTGCACGTGGCACCAGGACAGCCTAGGTCGCAGGTCAATGATCGACTTTGTAGTCGTATCATTTGACCTGCGGTCAAATATATGTTCTGGACACTCGGGTGAAGAGAGGAGCAGAGCTGTCAACTGATCACCACCTGGTGGTGAGTTGGATCAGATGGTGGGGGAAGACGCCGCGCAGACCTGGCAGGCCCAAACGAACAGTGAGGGTCTGCTGGGAACGCCTGGCGGAAGAACCTGTCCAGATGATCTTCAACTCCCACCTCCAGGAGAGCTTCGACCGCATCACGAGGGCAGAGGGGGACATTGAGTCCGAATGGGCCATGTTCCGCTCTGCCATTGTCGAAGCGGCACTTGCGAGCTGTGGCTGCAAGGCCGCTGGGGCCAGTCGCGGCGGTAACCCCCGAACCCGCTGGTAGACACCAGAGTTGAGGGGAGCCGTCAGGCTGAAGAAGGAGGCCTACAGGGCATGGTTGGTCTGTGGGTCTCCAGAAGCAGGTGATGGGTACCGGCGGGCCAAGCGGAGCGCAGCAGTTGCAGTCGCGGAGGCAAAAACTCGGGCGTGGGAGGAGTTTGGTGAGGCCATGGAGGAAGATTATCGATCGGCTCCAAAGAGGTTCTGGCAAACCGTCCGGCGCCTCGGGGGGAAGGTGGCAACTTGCTCGCACTGTTTACAGTGGGGGTGGGGAGCTGCTGACGTCAACTGGGGACATTGTTGGGCGGTGGAAGGAATACTTTGAGGAGCTCCTCAATCCCACCAACGTGTATTCCAGTGAGGAAACAGAGACGGGGGTCTCGGGGGCGGGTTGTCCAATTTCTGAGGCAGAAGTTGAGGTAGTGAAACAACTCCGAGGCGGCGGAGCCCCGGGGGTGGATGAGATTCGTCCTGGATATCTCAAGGCTCTGGATGTTGTAGGGCTGTCCTGGCTGACACGCCTCTGCAACATTGTGTGAACATCGGGGGCAGTGCCTCTGGAGTGGCAGACCGGGGTGGTGGTCCCCATTTTCAAGAAAGGGGACCAGAGGGTGTGTTCCAACTACAGGGGGATCACACTCCTCAGCCTACCCCGTAAGGTCTACTCCAGGGTGCTGGAGAAGAGGGTCCGGTCGATAGTTGAACCTCAGATTGAGGAGGAGCAATGTGGTTTTCGTCCCAGACGTGGAACCGTGGACCAGCTCTGTACCCTCGCCAGGGTGCTGGAGGGGGCATGGGAGTTTGCCCAACCAGTCCACATGTGTTTTGTGGATTTGGAGAAGGCTTATGATCGTGTCCCCAGGGGCATCCTGTGGGGGGTGCTCCGGGAGTATGGGGTTGGTGGCCCCTTGCTAAGGGCCATCCAGTCCCTGTCCCGAAGGAGCATGAGTCTGATTCGTGTGGCTGGCAGTAAGTCGGACCTGTTCCCGGTGAGGGTTGGACTCCGCCAGGGCTGCCCTTTGTCACCGGTTCTGTTCATAACTTTTTGGACAGAATTTCTAGGCGCAGCCGAGTGGTGGAAGGTGTCAGGTTCGGTGACGGGAGGATCTCGTCCCTGCCATAAATGTAACGCCCCTGCAGCAGCAAAGAACAGAGAAACGGCATGGGAGAAAATTGCTACCCGAATCAATGCGTAAGTTTGAATGTACCATTCCATTGACTTAACATTTAATCGTAAGGTCGTAGCATAGTTATGAATATAAATAGGAATAAAATCTGATTTTCATTTAGGTGCAATCCAACGGGAAAAACGGACTTGGAAGCAGCACCTCACTTTGATTTTGATTTTATTTTTTTTAATTGACTTAGGCTATTAAACAAAGTAAATATTAATTCAGTGGCTACTTCAAATAGTAATTTAAACCCCTAACAAAATGTTGTTTTAATACGTCCTCTTACTTAATACCCCACTTAGTAGATTAACACTTGATACAATGTTTACACATTTTTATTTTATACATATTGAAGTCATTTAAAATGCGACGACGTGTACACGAACACTCAATAAAATACGAATTTTAAAAAAAAAAAAAACATTTGAGTTCTGCTCAGCCAACAGAAAGAAGGCAGAGGCCCGAAAAACGTCTTGAGGGCCACCTCCACCACCTCTGACCAGTGGCTGAAGGCATCCCCGGGGGAAGCTCATCTGAGCCTGTCACCCCCCAGGACACAAGTGCCTACATCAGATGCAAGTATACGCTTGTGTGTTTTAAAAAAATAAAACTAATATATAAATATACATAGCCTACTTTCGAATGAATAAATATGTATATCCACCCACCCAGCAGTTGTGGATGGTGTCATCTGCCTAGTTCAGCCTCCGACTATTGAAACAGTTGAACACCCTGCAGCTGTAAGTATTCCATACTCAGGTCTTGCCTCGGATGGTAGTTCAAAGTATTCTGAAACAGTATCTTTTCCTGCATCATAGGAGGATGATGATGATGATGATGATGATGATGATGAAACGCTGTCTGCTGCCACAGGGAGAGATCCAGAAAAGCCTACTGAAGTGTGTCTTAATATTATGTATAGCTACTGGCAGTGCTCTGCCCATTCACATTCCTTTACATTCTTGAGTGGAATTTGGAGTTGACATGTACACTGAAGTGATGAGCATAGATAATGGACAAACAACTAGCACATTCTTGTCCTTCAACAGAACATGGCTGGACATCACCAGGAGGAGGGTCCATCAACTTCCACAGCACAACTTGACACAGTGAGATTTTCAGTCAATACCATGTTAAATCTGTATGTAGAGCTGTAGGAATTAAATGTCGTCCATATGTTTCCCAGTTGAACCAGTAAAGGAGTTGTATAGAGTGCACCTCATGAGGACTATAGCAAAAACTGAAAAGGAAATGATCTACCTGGATCGCTAGATTCGAAAAACGGACCTTGAAATTCTATTACTGGAACGTCAGTTGAGGTGGTTGCGTTGTCATGGTGAAATAGGTGAGCATGTGAAATATGTTAATGGTGGAACTATATTACAAATCCTAATTGTTGCTTTTGTACTTTTAATGAGTAAAGAAGAACCAAATCACATGTGAATTTGTCTTTATTTGACTGTTTTAATCAAAAGTAATTTCTGCTAATTAGGTCCCTTACAGCCCTTCCATCCTGGACATCTGATGGTCATCCTCAGGGTCATTAATTTGTACGGCAGGGTGTTGCTCTCCTCTAATAGTTGCAATATTATGGAGAACAACACATGCCACAGTGATGTCACATGCCCTCTGTGGGGTCACCCTGAGCTTACGCAGGCACTGGAACCGGGATTTGAGTATGCCAGTGGTCATCTCAACCCAGGCTCTAGTCCTGCAGTGCTCAGACTACACTCCCGATATATCCGGGAATCATGTATAGAGCCAGGCCACTTGGCTTCTACATTTGTAATAATGTAGGGTGCATCACATATGATCTTCACAGTGCAGAGAATGACATGAGTTAGTTGTATTGTAATGTATACATTTTCATATACATAGTTTTTAAGATGGTAGGTCATATACCTGGACATTAATGCTGTGAAAGGATTTTCTATTCACATAGTCCCCTTCGCTACTGACCCCACTGTGAGGTTGCAGCAGAATGTAAATCATGATTTAAAATAATAGAATATGATTTCTACATCAGTCACCTGCAATCCTGTGGAATTCCTCTTGATGTTTCTAACAGGTTTGTGTCCGGGGAACACCACCATCATTGGTAACAGGCGTTTCAGTGCGAGGGTTACTTTCCTCACAGCTCTACACACTGTTGCCTTTCCAAAGTGCTCTGCGTCCCCAAAGTTGTACAGAAAACTACCGTTTGCAAAAAAACGTAGCGGTATGCATAAAATTTGCTGTGATGTGAGCGCACGTCCGCGGTGTGTGAGGTTGGTGACGTATGGCCGGAGAATGTTATCGAGATAAATTATCCTGTTTGATGAAAAGCGGTAGCGTTCGAACAGATGTTCCTCTGGAAATGACAGGACATCTAATCTGGGTCGGAAGATTCTCTCGGGACATAAAGCATTTCGAATCAGTTCGGCTTCGATATCAATCGGATTGGGAATGAATGGGCAATCCATGTCTAACAGCTTTCTTCATGTTGGAGGAGACAGGTAGAAACTCAGGGTTTCTTATAGTAAACCTGTCAGCGAGCAGGTTATGTTCACAGTCTGTTACCATGGTGACTGACTCAGAGTTTCAGTTACCTCTCTTTCTGGAATGGATAGTTTCCCTCAGGGTTAACTTACTCTGAGTTTTCACATAACCCGCTTTCTGGAATACCCCTTGATAAATAAATATATATACATATATAAACATATAAATATAGAAAAGAGGTTTGAGCTTCAGTGTGCAGTTCACCAGATGACCTACAGGGAGCAGCAGCCATCAGAGTTAATTAGGCAGGTGTTGTGACGTCATCATGATTCAGTTTAAATGTTTCTTATGATTCAATCGGAACAAGATGACGTCATGTTTCATCCCACTGAAGCTGAATTGTGTGACTGAGAGATGTTTAAGCTTCAGTCTGAAGTTTCTGTTTTTAAACTCACACTTTGATCAGCAGTCTCTATGACGTCACACTTTCTTCTCATTCATGCCTGAAAAAGATTTTTACCCCCTTAAATGGTAAGTTTCAGGTAGACCCAGTAAATGAGGCTGCTCTTCAGTCAAATATTATTTTTACACATTTCTTTCAGAGCAAAATCCAAAACTCCTGAAACTGATCTAAGGGACTGTTCTATATTTATCTAGAAATGACTTATTAGATTTTTAAACTTTGATGTTCGAACGTTAAAAGTAGTTTTTCAATCTTGTCCTGCAAACCGTTTATTTTTGGACAAATTTGAAATGAGACGTAAAATAAAGTGATTTTGATGAAATAGTTATAGTTTTAGCTCATATTTTGTTTTTCTGAAAGAAGCATTCGTCACATGATTCGTCACATGATGCGTCACAGGACCGTCGGAAATTAGAAAAGTCAACTATAATTCTGTTTTTACAATTTTTGGCTGATAAATGGTTCATTTGGGGGAATTTTAAACAAAACATGACACAATTTGGAATCTATGTTTTCTTTTAAAATCTGCATTAAGATAAATAGAAAATACAACCATTTAAAGTTGAACTGCTAAAAGTAAAACTGAAAACCTGCGGGAAAACAAAAAAAATTAAAAATGCAATTAAAGTCAAGTCAAGTCAACTTTATTTATAAAGCACATTTAAAAAACAGCTCACGTTGACCAAAGTGCTGAACTTATAAAAATAAAAATGAAAACATACAGAAGAAACACAATAACACAAAAAACAGAGCCATAGCAGCAACATACATAAATACATAAATCAAGGCACAAATAAGCACAGAGTGGGAGATTAAAATATCATGTCAGGGGGATACAAATGCTTTAGAGAAGAGAGATGTTTTGAGCTTAGATTTAAACGAGTCAATGGAAGGGGCAAATCTGTTAGAAGGGGGGATGCTGTTCCAGAGCCAGACCATTCAGGGATTTATATACAAACAGAAGCAGTTTAAAATCAATTCTGAATTGAACAGGTAGCCAGTGGAGAGAGGCCAGGATGGGGGTGATGTGGTCTGTCTTACAGGTTCCTGTTAGAAGTCTGGCTGCAGCATTTTGTACCATTTGTAAGCTGGAGAGAGATGATTGATTGATTCTGGTGTACAGTGAATTGCAGTAATCCAGGTGGGTGGAAATGAAGGCCTGGATGACTTTTTCTAGGTCCTTGAATGTGAGGAATGGCTTGAGTTTTGAAATGGTGCGGAGTTGGGAAAAAACGGCTTTAACTACTGAATTGACCTGTTTATCAAACTTGAGTGGTGAATCAAAAATGAAACCAAGGTTTTTGACGTGAGGTTTGAAGAAAGTGGACAGGTTGCCAAGGCTGTTGGATATCAGGTTGATGTTGTCAGAGGAGCCGAAGAAAATGATTTCTGATTTACTGTCATTGAGTTGAAGGAAGTTTGCTGCCATCCAGGACTTTATTTCATTAATGCAGTTGTGGATGTTGGTGAGTTTGGACTGGTCGTTAGGTTTGAGGGGAAGATGAAGCTGGGTGTCGTCGGCATAACAGTGGAAGGAGATGACGTGTTTTTGAATGATTTGACTGAGGGGTAGCATGTATATGGAGAAGAGAATGGGACCTAGGATTGAACCTTGAGGGACACCGCAGGAGAGGGTAGCTGAGGGGGAGGAGAGTGAGCCAGTGTTTATGGAGAAGCTTCTATTGTTGAGGTAGGATGTGAATGGATGTTAAATAACATGATGAAAATTAAAGGGAAAGATGAAGGGGAAATGAAAAATATTTTCAAATGTTTTGAATCATAGTTATCCGTAAGCTTAATATAGACAAATCTAGTTTAGAAAAAAGATAACACTGAATAAAATACAAATACACAATTCTGTCAATAAAATAATTTAAAAATGGAAAAAAGTGAAATAAATAAGTGAAAATTAAGACATTTAAACATTTTTTTCATAAGTTTTGAAAAATATTTGGAAAATATTTTTATTTTTATTAAGATTATTATTATTAACATTTTAATTTAAAAAAAATGTTTTCTTTTTTTTTTAAAAATAATAATTTTTACCCCACTTTGTCCCCCTTTAATTAAGGAACTTTGTTTTGAATTTTTGTGTTTTTGTTTAGTTTGTGTTGTCATTTTTTTCTTATCTTTTCAAACTCTGTTTAAATTGTTGTTGTTCTGACATCTCTCCACTTTGTGCATGTATAGGTCCTGTTTGTGCATGTGTGTGTCTTTCGGACCTGTGTGTTAATGACACAGAGTGAAAAAAATGAATTCTTTATTCCTTAATAAAGTAAATAAAATGAAATATATATATAAATATAGTTATTTTAATGTTGTTATTTTGTTATTATTTAATGTCATTATTTATTATTATTTAATATTATTATTTATTGTTAGTATTTAATGTCATTATTTCATGTTATTGTTTAATGTTATTATTGTTGTTATTTAATGTTATTATTTAATGCCATAATTTATTGTTGTTATTTATTGTTGTATTTCATGTTATTATTTATTGTTGTTATTTAATATTATTGTTTAATGTCATTATTTATTGTTATTATTTCATGTTATTATTTATTGTTGTCATTTATTGTTGTTATTTAATGTTATTATTTATTGTTGTTATTTAATGATATTATTTAATGCCATAATTTATTGTTATTTAATGTTGTTATTTATT
>JANUFT010000016.1:532471-569971 GCA_037127435.1 Epinephelus malabaricus
CTGCTCACAGATTCTAGCTGCTGCTTGTAACAGTCCTGATGTCAGTGTCTCCTCCATCGGCTGCATGTGTGTGACAAAGTATGTTGTATTCAGTCACCTTCATTCATGTTTCTGATGATGTCACTCGTAACATATAGCCCTGCCTCTTTCACGTGAACGCTGACTGAACTGGTTAATAACCAGCTGTGTAGTAACTGGTTATCAGACGGAAGATGTGGGTTCTGGGTACGTTGGACTGGCTTCAGGTCAGCTGTTCAGCATCAGTTACCATGGTGATTTATCCAGAGTTATCCCTGAAGTTAATGCTAACGCCACATCCTGCTTCACAGTCCTAACCTCTGATCTTCAGTTGTTTCACAGCAAATGTTTGACAGGAGGCAGGAACTCTGTTCTCAGTGATAAATGTGGGTGAGTTTTTAATTTCCATTTAAAGCTGGTTGAGATCATGTTTTAAAGAGTTGATGAATATCAGAAGGTTTTTAAAGAGACAGTAAACTGATATCTGTATATCGATCACACTGTGAACACTCGTCCTGTCTGTGTGTGTTTCAGTGAACTGTCTGGACGTCCACGTGGAGAAACATCCGGAGCGAGTGGCTCTGATCTGGGAGCAAGACGAGCCGGGCACCGAGGTGAAGGTCACCTACAGGTACGAACACCTGTGAACATCTGACCTGCAGCACAGACTGAGACCCGCCCTGTGTTCCTGTATCCTCCCTGTATGCAGACGATACTGTTCTTTATCTTATCACCATACTGTGCTGATGTTATCTGAGCACCATAAATGTAAAGGACAGACCTGAAGACGTATATTCAGCTGGTAAATTTTAACTCATGGATAATGAATAACTACAGTCAGGATGAAGAAAAAACAAAGTTATTGTCAAATATGACACATAACAGAACTGTGAGGTCATCACAGCTGTTTTTTATCTTTAAGAAGGATTTGTATATTTATTTAACCTTTATTTAACCAGGAAGTCCCACTGAGCGACCTGTTGTGACAAATATAATGTATAACAACAACAGCTGTTCAAACACAGCGACCTCTCAAGAGAAACACCATCATGTCTCTGTCACCACATTCTTTATGATGTCATTAAATTCATCAGTGGATAGACGTGTTTTTATTTTAGATCTTTGTGATGATTGTTTTTGGATTTAATTTAATTGGTGTGTACATAATTCTAGTGTGTATCACACAAATCAAACCAAAATGTTGCACCTTTCATGCAGTGTAGCACAGTGCCCTCTGGAATGCTACATCTGAAACAGATAATTGAAACTGTAGGATTATAGCGCTATAACTTTTGAGGACATCTGAGCATTTGAATTAAGTAGTTTGTAATGACTGAAAGTCAGTCTGAAGCTCCTGCACTGCCTGCACCATGGAGGCAGCATGTGTGTAAATGACAGTGTTGTTTGCATTTAAATGTAATTTTGATTAAATGTTTTTACCCAAATCATTTATAAAAATAGAAAAAAAAAATAGGCCCCAAGGTGGAACCCTGGGGGACACCGTGAGTTATCTCAAGAAATTCTAATTTATTTGAACCTGAGTTGTGTATTTGATTGTCATGTAGCGCAGTGGTTCCCAACTGGTGTGTCACACGATAATTCTGAATGTACCGCAAGGACAAATCTGGACCAATTGGGAACCACTGCTGTCATGACTTGTCCTTCAGAGGATGATGTCATCACCATCAGTCTCAGTGTCCTGTCTGTTCAACAGGGAGCTGCTGGAGACCACCTGCCGCCTCGCCAACACCCTCAAGAGCCATGGGATCCAGAGGGGGGACAGGGTGGCCATTTACATGCCGGTGTCACCGCTGGCGGTGGCAGCCATGATGGCGTGCGCCCGTATTGGTGCAGTGCACACGGTGGTGTTTGCTGGTTTCAGCTCGGAGGCTCTGGCAGGGAGGATCCAGGACGGTGAGTCTTCTTCCACTCGGACTGGGTTTACTGGTTCTACTGGGGCAGCACCTGGTGGACGTTGAAGGAACTGCAGCTCTGAAGCTTTTTTAACCTCCTGGTTTTGGTTTGATGACACATTTCCTGTCACCATGAGGTTTATTACCGACGTATTTCTCCATGTACTGGATGATTGTGATGACATGTGGCTCAGTGTTCATGTTCCTCTCAAAACTATAGTAACTTTAATGATCCTCTGACTCCAGCGCCATCATCATGTCAACATGTTCATGTGTCCAACACTTTGTGACCAGATACCTGCAGAACTGATCAAAGACAATTTCGTGTTCATCCCTGCTGGAAATGCCCCGATGTCTCAATAACAAACAGATGCTTTAAGCCTCAGTATTGTTCTGGAGACCTTCTCCACTGGTTCCTCAGCTTCGTTTAATTTAAGCCCAGTTCAGACCTCCACCTGCTGATGACACAGTCAGATCAGATACTACATCACTGTAGAAATATATGTATGAAACGTACAAATGTGACTTTACCTGTTGTTTACAGAAACATACAGTGACAGCTTTTTCCTCTGGGCTGATTGGAGGAGATTCTGAAGCAAACTGTAGAGCGTCACAGTTTCTACTGTCTCTGCTCCATCTCTGTTCTGAACGTCAGTTAAAGTTCTGTTTCCAGTCAGAGTAGGAGCTCCTTGACCTCAGACATAACCTCATGTTGAGATTCAGAAGTTCATGTGAAGCTTTTTATTCTTGCGTCTGCAGCAATGTGAAGGTCGGAGCAGCTGGAGCCCAAAATACAGGATCACACCGAAGCATGATGGGAAGCACCAAACACCACAGAGACAGATACAGAGCGTTTCCACAGAGACACAAGAAGAAAGAAACTTTCCTCTGATCCAAACAGCCATTTAACATCACACCATGACCGTGTTGTGGTCACCATGTCTCTGAACATCTCATTTAACTTTGCAGTGCCCGGTAGCTCGCCAGGTCCTTGTCAGTTCTGACCTGTGGGCCTTTACTCCATGCCATCGGCTTTGTCTCCTCCTTTCAGCTTAAACTGTTCAGTCAAAGAAAGGCAGAGGCCAAAAAATAATCTTTAACTTTGAGTTTGGGCCCTTATCTTATCCTGAGGCCCCTTATCTGGTCTTGAGGCCCCTTAAATGATCCTGAGGCCCCTTATCTGGTCTTGAGGCCCCTTAATTGATCCTGAGGCCCCTTTAATTCTTCCTGAGGCCCCTCACTTCTTAAAGGACTGTCATATATAAGAGTTCAGTGTATCTTTATGTTTCCTAACAGTTTGTCTCCTCATTAAAATGATGAACTTTATTAGTGCTGTCTTTGTCTGACGGAGCTGAGGTTTCACCTGAGCCACAGTGAACGCCTCGCCCCTCTGGCTGCAGCTTTCAGCAGTCTGTTGGTTTAATCAGATCTCTGGAGGTCACACTCGCTGCTCAAGGACTCAGTGTGTGTGTTTTGGAAACAGCCGGCGCCTTCAAACCCAAACAGAACATTTCCACGGCCGGCTGAGCAGCAGGAGCTGCAGAGCATGATGGTAGTGCAGAAACTACCTGCAGAGTCTGCAAGATAAACTTCAGCTCAGTGTTTGTTCCAGAACATTAACATCACCCTGACGTACGACAGGCTTCATTAAAACTGTACTGAGCAGCGCTCTCACAGTTCACCCCTCCAATCTTTTGCAAATGCTCTGAGACCTGCCGCCATCGAGCCTCTGCTGAAGAACTGCGGTCCTGATGCCTCTGTACTTTCTGAAGCTGAGTGGAGTTGTTTCAGCCCTGAGGCTGCACTGTGTGATAAATGACGTCTGTCTGAACACAGACCCAGAGTCAAAGTTCTGCTCTGACCTGGTGGACTGTCCTGATACTGGGCCGGACTCTGAACTGTCCTTAAAGGGTTCAGGTCACACCTTCGTGACAGGAAGTACTTTATCTTGATTGGTAACTAATGTCAGAGCAGATGGCCGTGACGTGGGGTCCCTCAGGGGTCGATTTTGGGACTCCTCTTGTTTAATCTGTGCCTGCTTCAATTAGTACAAATTGTACAGAATAATAATGTATTCTGCAGATGACACAGATAAACGTATCATTTTCACCTGTGGTCTCATTTATAAAACAGTGTGAAGGATCCAAATTAAAATGTAGGTACGGACAAAAGCCAAAAATGGTGTGCACCAAAAATTGTTCCACAGTTTCTACAGTCAGGCTCCACCTCAGCGTCTGTGTCGCCAGTACCCGGCTCTAAAATATTCATCAGCATGGGTCAAAGTTTCCCCCATCAAGTCTGTTTTTATAGATCATAACTTTGAACCAATATGAATATGAACTTATAAACAGCTTAACAACACTAAAACACGGAAATAACTACGAGAGCAGTGTGGCTCACCTCTGTCATGGAGTACAACAGCAGCAGGGGGGATCTCAGGTGGCAGACACCTCTTTATAGGTGGGACAGAAACTGACGGTCATTCCACATATCGAGGCCGAAGCGTGTCAGGTAGCAACTGAAACAGGTTTTGTGTATACTTAATATCACAAACGTACATTTGACTTTGTTTCACGTTATTGCTGAATAACTGACCCTGTGACATTTGGGCCACAGACAGAGTGTCAGCTCTCACCTCCAACCGTCACACAGGAACCCTTTCTGGACTCAGATTTAAATTTCACTGCCACAACAAATGTGTACCGTCACCTGCCTGCTACCATCTAAAGACCACAGCTAGAGTCAGAGTGAGACCTTGAAAGGTTCGGCCATGCCTTTATTTCCTGTAGATTAGAGATTAGATTACTACAGCAGTGTGTGTGTGCCACTTTATAACAAACATATTTCAGATTATTCAGAAGGCTGCTGCTGAAATATGAGCACATTGGTTCAGGTCTAACATCCTCAGATGTACTGGTCACCAGTGTCATGTCTTGAGTCATGACACTGATTGATGATGTTGGAGGAAACGTGTTGACCATGTGAGCAGACGTCAAACCAGCTGTGGAAAAAAAGCTGCAGTTTGAAATATGATAATTTTGGATTCAGTGTTACAGCTGATGGGTTTGAATTTTAAATTGATGTGTGATTAATTTGGACCAGTTATTCTCATTTGGTCCGTCTGTAGGACTTTGAAATGAGCTGGTCGTCAGCTGATTCAGATGCTGCTGTTAACGTCCTGACATAAACCAGGAAATATGACCGCATTAGTGCAGGTCTAAAATCCTGACACTGCCTTCTGAAGCCAGTCTCGCTCTGAAGTCGTTGAAATCTGGCGCTTGGTCAGTGACTTTAAGTGTCAGACACCCATGTAAAAAGTTGCCCTTTAACGTTGGCATGACGGCCATTATAGTTTAACAGCACCCGGCAGCATCGGGGGGAAACGCTGATGTTGGTTTTTGTTATTAAAAACATAAAGGTGTGTAATATATAACGATACTATGAATTATCCATATTATCATCTTATTATTTCCCTCCTCTTATGTTGCTGTCTATGTTTGTTTTGCCATCATGTAAACCAACACACTCGACCCATCAACCACTTAAACACTTTTTTTTCTTATTATTTATTTTGTCTCTCCTCTCCCTGTTTTTTTTATTGTATAAATTCCTTCCTTGTTGCTTGCTTATTTATTTAGTCCCTCCCACAATAATAAATAAGGCACATAGGTACTGTCAGGGCTGTGCCCCCCCCCCCATGCTCCATGGCAGCTGAGGCCCATGTCGGGGCAGTCCTGAGGATCCCTTTGGGATGGGCAGCAGGGGGGTGAAGGCAGGGTCAACTCAGCCCTCCTCTCAGTACCACACATAAAATATCTGACTGGCAGTCCCTTTAAAACCAGCGCCCTCCTCATGGTGTGGGAGCAGGTTTTTCAAGGGATCAAGTCTGCATAGGGCCTGCTCCCTTCGTTAAGGGTCTGGGAGCGACAGATCAGTCAAGTTAAGAAACACAAACCAACTGCAAGCATGATAATAATAATAATAATAATAATAATGATAATATAAATATAATCTGAGCGTAATCACGTGTGTGTGTTGGCTAAACACACACATGTGGTTGGGTTTAGGACAAAAGAACAGGGTTTGGCTTTACAATCTTACAGGAAGTGAACACCGGCCTCCCGGGTGAAAGTGTCAGACTTTTGCCGTCTTAACTGTTATCCTTGTCCCCCCATGTTTGATCCTGATGCCGCCAGGCAACTAAACTATAACAGCAACTTGCTGTGTATCATGCCAACGTTAAAGAACGTCTTTTTTTTGTTGGTTGCTTTTTTTAACGACTTCAGAATGACACCGGTCTCTGTCAGACAGCCTCGAGTCTGAACGCTTTGAAGTCGAAGCTAAAAACATTATTTCTTACAGCGCCTGCTCCGCCGGTAACGACTATAAAATTATCTTTGAACTCCTTTTCAAATGTTTTTAAATCATCTTTTTGTCGTTGCACCTCCTGTCTGAACTTGACCTGTTTTAAAGATGATATTTTAAACTGTAAATCATTTAGCCGTTAATTTGACCTTTAATATTATTTTTCTCTTTTATCATAAATCTGTGTCCTTTGTGATGTTTCATATTTTACTGCAGTGTAAAAGACATTGAGTTGCTCTGGTGGATGAAATGTGGTGCACACATACAGCTGCCTGAACCGTGTGAAGAGTTGAGTTTCTATAGCCTGGAGACAAAACTGAAGTCAGAGCTGAGTTTAACTGATCTGTGACCTGATGTGAACTCAGCTGCAGCGTCAGAGCAGGATCCAGCCTGTGACCTCAGGATGTTTTATTTAGGATCATCAGGGTGTGTGAGGGTATTTATGGAGACACACAGACAGACCTCAGCCACAACCTCCACTCCTCTACGTGACGTCACATTCAGTCTGTTCTCATGTGGTTTGAGTCATGAGAAGAGAAACACGTTAACAGAGTGAGCAGGAGCGGCGATGGCGGCGGCGTGTTACAGCCCCTCAGAGGAGTTAGTTCAAGTGACTCCTGCTGTAACTGCGATCATGTTGAAGCTGCTGCAGTATGTGGGTCAGGAACTAAAGATAGACTCTGATTCCTTCAGTGGTAACTCAAGAAAACTTCCTGCTGATGACTTGGATTCAAAGACGCCTCAAAGCTCCTGAAAACATGACATCATCATGACTGAGGCTACGATCAGAGCAAACAAACAAATAACAACAACAACAACAGTATCTTTACTTATTGAAGTTTAACAGAGACCAACTGAATGGATTCATCCTCTCACTCCTGTCACTCTGAGGAGCAGGAGGAGGAGGAGCAGGAGGAGCAAGAGGAGGTGGAGGAGCAGGAGGAGGAAGAGGAGGTGGAGGAGCAGGAGGAGGTGTGACACCTGCCGAGCTGCAGACCAGTGTTCAATGTAAAATGGAAAAATGTTGTCACATGAAAAACGACTTCAATCATCAAAAATCTGTTGATCCAGTTATTGATTATTGATGATTATTAATGATTATTGAACTGATGGTTAAACTGTTTATATTGAAACATCAGGTTGTATCTGCAGCTGTCCTCAGTCACTACCTCAGTGGATGTTCTTTGAGACCAGGTGAAACTGATCATGTCAGGTGGTCCCAGTAGGACTCTGATGTAATGACAGTAAACAGGTGCTGTAACCCATCACACCTGTGCCTGTGTTGTGTTCACAGCCCGCTGTAAAGCTGTGGTCACCTGTAACCAAGGTGTGAGGGGCGGACGACTCATTAACCTCAAGTCCACAGTAGACACAGCAGTGAAGACCTGTCCCACCGTCCAACACGTGTTTGTCTCTCAGAGGACAGACAACCCTGCTGTGATGGGACACCTGGACGTCCCCCTGGAGCAGGTGAGACATCTCGTCTGTCCTACAGTATCAGTTGTACCATCAGTATCGCAGGTACTGCAGTTACCTGTTGTACCTTACAGGTGATGTCCTCTCAGTCCCCCGTCTGTCCCCCGGAGCCGATGGACAGTGAAGATCTTTTGTTTCTTCTCTACACATCAGGAAGTACGGGGAAGCCTAAAGGTGTCGTTCACACACAGGCCGGATACCTGCTGTACACCTCGCTGACACACCAGGTACCCACAAACCTGATACCTGCTGTACACCTCGCTGACACACCAGGTACACACACACCTGATAACTGCTGTACACCTCGCTGACACACCAGGTACACACACACCTGATACCTGCTGTACACCTCGCTGACACACCAGGTACACACACACCTGATAACTGCTGTACACCTCGCTGCATCCTTAGCTGCGTCTGTCCTTAGCTGCGTCCTTAGCTGCATCTGTCCTTAGCTGCGTCCTTAGCTGCGTCCTGAGCTGCGTCCATCCTGAACTGCGTCCTGAGCTGCGTCCTGAGCTGCGTCCTGAGCTGCGTCCGTCCTGAGCTGCGTCCTTAGCTGCATCTGTCCTTAGCTGCGTCCTTAGCCGCGTCCTGAGCTGCGTCCATCCTGAACTGCGTCCTTAGCTGCGTCCTTAGCTGTGTTCTGAGTTGCGTCCTGAGCTGCGTCCTGAGCTGCGTCCTGAGTTGTGTCCGTCCTGAGCTGCGTCCGCAGCTGCATCCTGAGCTGCGTCCTGAGCTGCGTCCGTCCTGAGCTGTGTCCTGAGTCCTGAGCTACGTCCGTCCTGAGCTGCGTCCGTCCTGAGCTGCTGTGTCCGTCCTGAGCTGCGTCCTGAGTCCTGAGTCCTGAGCTGCGTCTGTCCTGAGCTGCGTCCTGAGCTGCGTCCTGAGTCCTGAGCTGCGTCCTGAGTCCTGAGCTGCGTCCTGAGCTGCATCCTGAGCTGCGTCCTGAGCTGCGTCTTGAGCTGCATCCTGAGCTGCGTCCTCAGCTGCGTCCTCAGCTGAATCCTTAGCTGTGTTCTGAGCTGCGTCCTGAGTTGCGTCCGTCCTGAGCTGCATCCTGAGCTGCATCCTGAGCTGCGTCCTCAGCTGCGTCCTGAGCTGCGTCCTGAGCTGTGTCCTTAGCTGCGTCCTCAGCTGAATCCTTAGCTGTGTTCTGAGCTGCGTCCTCAGCTGCGTCCTGAGTCCTGAGTCCTGAGCTGCGTCTGTCCTGAGCTGCGTCCTCAGCTGCGTCCTGAGTCCTGAGCTGCGTCCTGAGTCCTGAGCTGCGTCCTGAGCTGCATCCTGAGCTGCGTCCTGAGCTGCGTCTTGAGCTGCATCCTGAGCTGCGTCCTCAGCTGCGTCCTCAGCTGCGTCCTGAGCTGCGTCCTCAGCTGAATCCTTAGCTGTGTTCTGAGCTGCGTCCTGAGTTGCGTCCGTCCTGAGCTGCATCCTGAGTCCTGAGCTGCGTCTGTCCTGAGCTGCGTCCTCAGCTGCGTCCTGAGTCCTGAGCTGCGTCCTGAGTCCTGAGCTGCGTCCTTTGTTGCGTCTTGAGCTGCATCCTGAGCTGCGTCCTGAGCTGCGTCCGTCCTGAGCTGCGTCCTTAGCTGCATCCTTAGCTGCGTCTGTCCTTAGCTGCGTCCTGAGCTGCGTCCTGAGCTGCGTCCATCCTGAACTGCGTCCTGAGCTGCGTCCTGAGTTGTGTCCGTCCTGAGCTGCATCCTTAGCTGCGTCTGTCCTTAGCTGCGTCCTGAGCTGCGTCCTGAGCTGCGTCCGTCCTGAGCTGCGTCCTTAGCTGCATCCTTAGCTGCATCTGTCCTTAGCTGCGTCCTGAGATGCGTCCTGAGCTGCGTCCATCCTGAACTGCGTCCTGAGCTGCGTCCTGAGTTGTGTCCGTCCTGAGCTGCATCCTGAGCTGCATCCTGAGCTGCATCCTGAGCTGCGTCCTGAGCTGCGTCCTTAGCTGCGTCCTCAGCTGCGTCCTTAGCTGTGTTCTGAGCTGCGTCCTGAGCTGCGTCCTGAGTTGCGTCCGTCCTGAGCTGCATCCTGAGCTGCATCCTGAGCTGCGTCCTCAGCTGCGTCCTTAGCTGTGTTCTGAGCTGCGTCCTGAGCTGCGTCCTGAGTTGCGTCCGTCCTGAGCTGCATCCTGAGCTGCGTCCTCAGCTGCGTCCTGAGCTGCGTCCGTCCTGAGCTGCGTCCTGAGTCCTGAGCTACGTCCATCCTGAGCTGCGTCTTTAGCTGTGTCCGTCCTGAGCTGCGTCCGTCCTAAGCTGTGTCCTGAGTCCTGAGCTGCATCCGTCCTAAGCTGCGTCCTGAGTCCTTAGCTGCATCATCAGCTGCGTCCTGAGCTGCGTCCTCAGCTGTGTCCTGAGCTGCGTCCTGAACTGCGTCCGTCCTGAGCTGCGTCCTGAGCTGCGTCCTCAGCTGCGTCCTCAGCTGCATCCGTCCTCTGGCAGCAGATTGTTTGTGATTGGAGTTTTATGGAGACAAAGGCGAGCCGTTACACAACAGGCCAAACACAAACGCTGCTGTTTGTCCTCAGAGCGAGGAAGACGAGGATGAAGAGGAGGACACAGCCCGGCGGCCTGTGAGAGCTTTAAATTAGCAGAAACATCTGCTCTGTGTGTCGATGTCATGTTTATGATGATAATTGAGTCAAATCATAAACCATAATAACCCCCCCCCATCAGGGCCAAATATTTATCAGTGCTAATTTCTAAAGCAGCTTAGCAGCAGCGTTGGCAGCGGCAGCTCAGGGTTCAGGACGGTTTTTGGCTTTGCTGCCTTGTTTGGATGAAACAACAGAACAAAAGCTGCTTTATCAGAAGAACTGGTTGGACGCCAAGACGACACACACTGACACACAGTTGGGGGGGGGGCTGGCGTTGCTCGGTGCCCCACGTTGGCTCTGCAGCCATTTTAGTTTCTGCTGAAAACATCTTTGTTTCCACTGAGCAGCTACAAACACTGACTGAGCAGGAGGTCATGGAGGACCCATCAGACGTTGGTCTCAGTCTGTCACATTGTGTGCGTGCAGACTTGTCAGCTGGTCTCTGTCATGGCATGTTCATAAACCTCTGAGCAGATCTGAACATAAGAACCTTCATCACATACATGAACGCTGCAAGAAACTCTGATCTGGTCGTAGGCACGTGTGAATGTTCATGAGCGCCAAACAATCATAAGCTGACAGCACGCTAACGCTAGTCAGTAATTAGCATACAGCCCTGCCCACAAATATCCAGAGACGCCATATATGGAGGTGATGATGACTGTGGACAGGTGCGTGCTGATGAAGCAGATACAAACAGATGAGCAGGAGAGTCAATGTGAAGCAGCTGCAGAACATTTCAAACCTTCTGAAACTGAATTTTGTGTCTTAGGACCTGTCTGCTCACACACACTGGGGGCTTCTGGGAAATGTAGTTGTATCATTGTAGCAGAGTGTTAACCCTTTGTGTTGTGTTTCCTCAGTACGTGTTTGACTATCAGGACGGCGACGTGTTCGGCTGCGTGGCGGACGTCGGCTGGATCACGGGACACAGCTACGTGGTGTACGGCCCGCTGTGTAACGGCGCCACCACCGTCCTGTTTGAGAGCACACCTGTTTACCCAGATCCAGGTAAGACTCACAGACCATATTTATATATATATGTATGTATATATTAAGATCCCAAGATTCAATACTTTATTGCCATACAACTTGCACAAGTCGTTAGGGAATTGCTGCAGTGCGCTCTACATGGCAGGACAACCACAAGACAAAACAACAAACCAGAAAACAAATAAAAACAGGACACAAGACATTCTGCATGGCTGACACACGGTCACAATTGTCATGAGAACAGGTCATACCTCACACGCCTTGGCATGTTTTGAACCTGGATGCTAGTCCAGGAGGCTAAAGGCTAAATACATATCTATCTATCTATCTGTCTATCTGTGCACCTATCTATCTATCTATATATATAGATAGATAGATAGGTGCACATGTGTACAGGTGTACAGGTGCACAGGTGCACAGGTGTACAGGTGCACTAATGCACAGGTGTACAGGTGCACAGGTGTACAGGTACACTAATGCACAGGTGTACAGGTGCACAGGTGTACAGGTGCACTAATGCACAGGTGTACAGGTGCACAGATGTACAGGTGCACTAATGCACAGGTGTACAGGTGCATAGGTGCACAGGTGTACAGGTGCACTAATGCACAGGTGTACAGGTGCACTAATGCACAGGTGTACAGGTATACAGGTGCACTAATGCACAGGTATACAGGTGCACAGGTGTACAGGTGTACAGGTGCACTAATGCACAGGTATACAGGTGCACAGGTGTACAGGTGCACTAATGCACAGGTGTACAGGTATACAGGTGCACTAATGCACAGGTGTACAGGTGCACTAATGCACAGGTGTACAGGTGCACAGGTGTACAGGTGCACTAATGCACAGCTGTACAGGTGCACTAATGCACAGGTATACAGGTGCACAGGTGTACAGGTGTACAGGTGCACTAATGCACAGGTGTACAGGTGTACAGGTGCACTAATGCACAGGTGTACAGGTATACAGGTGCACAGGTGTACAGGTGCACTAATGCACAGCTGTACAGGTGCACTAATGCACAGGTATACAGGTGCACAGGTGTACAGGTGCACAGGTGCACAGGTGTACAGGTGCACTAATGCACAGGTATACAGGTGCACAGGTGTACAGGTGTACAGGTGCACTAATGCACAGGTGTACAGGTGTACAGGTGATGGTGATGATGGTGATGATGATGATGATGATGGTGATGATGATGGTGATGAGAGGTGATGATGATGATGATGATTATGGTGGTGATGATGATGGCGATGGTGATGATGGTGGTGATGAGAGGTGATGATGATGATGATGATGATTATGGTGGTGATGATGGTGATGATGATGGTGATGATGATGATGATGATGATGATGATGATGGTGGTGATGATGGTGATGATGATGGTGATGATGATGATGATGATGATGATGATGATGGTGATGATGATGATGATGATGATGGTGATGATGATGGTGATGATGATGATGATGATGGTCAATATGGTGGTGATGATGGTGATGATGATGATGATGATGATGATGGTCAATATGGTGATGGTGGTGATTATGATGATGATGATGATGATGATGGTGATGATGATGATGATGATGATGATGATGGTCAATATGGTGGTGATGATGGTGATGATGGTGATGGTGATGATGATGGTGGTGATGATGATGATGATGATGATGATGATGATGATGATGATGATGGTCAATATGGTGGTGATGATGGTGATGATGGTGATGATGATGATGATGATGATGATGATGATGGTGGTGATGATGATGATGATGATGATGATGATGGTGGTGATGATGATGATGATGATGATGGTCAATATGGTGGTGATGATGATGATGATGATGATGATGGTGGTGGTGATGATGGTCAATATGGTGGTGATGATGGTGATGATGATGATGATGATGATGATGATGATGATGGTGGTGATGATGATGATGATGATGATGGTCAATATGGTGGTGATGATGATGATGATGATGATGATGATGATGGTGGTGGTGATGATGGTCAATATGGTGGTGATGATGGTGATGGTGGACCACCATATGAGACACCTTTATTGTTCACATGACACCTTGGTTCATATGAAACTCACAGATGTGACGTGTCTGTGGAAACGTACGGTGTTTTATGTCCTGAGCTGATGGTTTCTGACCAAAGAACTGAAGACATTCATCATCTTCATCATCATCATCCTCAGCTGGACTCTGATCATCAGACATGATCATTGGAAACATTTGACCTTTTCTGCTGCAGCTGTCTGAAATGTTTTTTTTTTTTTTTATCAAATCTAAATCTTTATCAACCGTGTGTGTGTGTATGTGTGTGTGTGTGTGTGTGTGTGTCCTTCAGGCAGGTACTGGGAGACGGTTCAGCGTCTGAGGATCACTCAGTTTTATGGCGCTCCGACGGCTCTGCGTCTGTTGCTGAAGTACGATGACAGCTGGGTGAAGAAGTACGACCGCTCGTCTCTAAGGACGCTCGGATCAGGTGACACACGTTCGAACCCGGGCTCTGATTTATAAACTGCGTATGCACGGAATGAGGCCTGACAGAGGCGTACGCCACTTGACACGCTTTACAAGTTGTGATCTATAAACACAGGCTTGATGCTGACAGACATTTTGGAGACACAGACGGTGAGGCGGAGCCTGACTGGAGGAACTGTCCAATGTTTTTTTTGGCTTTTTTCCGTATGTACATTTTCAGTGTGGCTCCTACGCACTGTTTCATTAATGTGACCTCAGATGTTCAGATACTTTACTGCAGTATCAGTGCTGATGACAACAAATACTCAACAAGAAAAAAAATTGTTGAGTGAACATGAAACATGATGTCAGGCTCACAGGGTGGAGGTTTTGCGTAGAGTGAACGTGAAACATGATGTCAGGCTCACAGGGTGGAGGTTTTGCGTAGAGTGAACGTGAAACATGATGCCAGGCTCACAGGGTGGAGGTTTTGCGTAGAGTGGACGTGAAACATGATGCCAGGCTCACAGGGTGGAGGTTTTGCGTTGAGTGAACGTGAAACATGATGCCAGACTCACAGGGTGGAGGTTTTGCGTAGAGTGAACGTGAAACATGATGCCAGGCTCACAGGGTGGAGGTTTTGCGTAGAGTGAACGTGAAACATGATGCCAGGCTCACAGGGTGGAGGTTTTGCGTTGAGTGGACGTGAAACATGATGTCAGGCTCACAGGGTGGAGGTTTTGCGTAGAGTGAACGTGAAACATGATGCCAGGCTCACAGGGTGGAGGTTTTGCGTTGAGTGGACGTGAAACATGATGTCAGGCTCACAGGGTGGAGGTTTTGCGTTGAGTGGACGTGAAACATGATGTCAGGCTCACAGGGTGGAGGTTTTGCGTAGAGTGAACGTGAAACATGATGCCAGGCTCACAGGGTGGAGGTTTTGCGTTGAGTGGACGTGAAACATGATGTCAGGCTCACAGGGTGGAGGTTTTGCGTAGAGTGAACGTGAAACATGATGCCAGGCTCACAGGGTGGAGGTTTTGTGTTGAGTGAACACCTCATTAGTTTGTAGCCAATAAACAACACAATCGAATATTTTGTGGCTTGTTGGGAATAAATGGGCGGAGTTTCCCAGCACCATGTCTCTTTGTTGTTATTTCATGTCTCTTTGTGGTTGTTTCATGTCTCTCTGTGGTTGTTTCATGTCTCTTTGTGGCTGTTTCATGTCTCTTTGTGGTTGTTTCATGTCTCTCTGTGGTTGTTTCATGTCTCTTTGTTGTTATTTCGTGTCTCTTTGTGGCTGTTTCATGTCTCTTTGTGGTTGTTTCATGTCTCTTTGTGGCTGTTTCATGTCTCTTTGTGGCTGTTTCATGTCTCTCTGTGGTTGTTTCATGTCTCTTTGTGGTTGTTTCATGTCTCTTTGTGGCTGTTTCATGTCTCTCTGTGGTTGTTTCATGTCTCTTTGTTGTTATTTCGTGTCTCTTTGTGGCTGTTTCATGTCTCTCTGTGGTTGTTTCATGTCTCTTTGTGGTTGTTTCATGTCTCTCTGTGGTTGTTTCATGTCTCTTTGTTATTATTTTGTGTCTCTTTGTGGCTGTTTCATGTCTCTCTGTGGTTGTTACATGTCTCTTTGTTGTTATTTCGTGTCTCTTTGTGGCTGTTTCATGTCTCTTTGTGGCTGTTTCATGTCTCTTTGTTGTTATTTCGTGTCTCTTTGTGGCTGTTTCATGTCTCTCTGTGGTTGTTTCATGTCTCTTTGTTGTTATTTCGTGTCTCTTTGTGGCTGTTTCATGTCTCTGTGGTTGTTTCATGTCTCTTTGTGGTTGTTTCATGTCTCTTTGTGGTTGTTTCATGTCTCTCTGTGGTTGTTTCATGTCTCTTTGTTATTATTTTGTGTCTCTTTGTGGCTGTTTCATGTCTCTCTGTGGTTGTTACATGTCTCTTTGTTGTTATTTCGTGTCTCTTTGTGGCTGTTTCATGTCTCTCTGTGGTTGTTTCATGTCTCTTTGTTGTTATTTCGTGTCTCTTTGTGGCTGTTTCATGTCTCTCTGTGGTTGTTTCATGTCTCTTTGTGGTTGTTTCATGTCTCTCTGTGGTTGTTTCATGTCTCTTTGTTATTATTTCGTGTCTCTTTGTGGCTGTTTCATGTCTCTCTGTGGTTGTTTCATGTCTCTTTGTTATTATTTCGTGTCTCTTTGTGGCTGTTTCATGTCTCTCTGTGGTTGTTTCATGTCTCTTTGTTGTTATTTCGTGTCTCTTTGTGGCTGTTTCATGTCTCTCTGTGGTTGTTTCATGCCTCTCTGTGGTTGTTTCATGTCTCTCTGTGGCTGTTTCATGTCTCTTTGTGGTTGTTTCATGTCTCTCTGTGGCTGTTTCATGTCTCTCTGTGGTTGTTTCATGTCTCTCTGTGGCTGTTTCAGAAAACTAACTCAGAGACAAACAATATTATTATTAATTATAATAATAAACAGAAACACGCTCCTTCAGTGAAGTCCATGTGTCTCCAACATGTCCCTCAGTGTGTCCTCATCAGTACGTCCTCATTGTATCCTCAGGTCAACATGAACTTTAAGATTACTTTAATTACTGACATCATCAGATCAAAGATCAATAATCAATCTATTGATAACCCCATTGTAAACATGTTAACTGATCATGTGACCTGTCTGTCTCTGTCTCTGTGTCTGTGTCTGTGTCTGTGTCTGTGTCTGTCTCTGTGTCTGTGTCTGTCTCTGTCTCTGTCTCTGTGTCTGTGTCTGTGTCTGTGTCTGTCTCTGTGTCTGTGTCTGTGTCTGTGTCTGTCTCTGTGTCTGTGTCTGTGTCTGTCTCTGTGTCTGTCTCTGTCTCTGTCTCTGTCTCTGTGTCTGTCTCTGTGTCTGTGTCTCTGTGTCTGTGTCTGTCTCTGTCTTTGTCTCTGTCTCTGTCTGTGTCTGTCTCTGTCTCTGTCTCTGTCTCTGTGTCTGTCTCTGTCTCTGTGTCTGTGTCTCTGTGTCTGTCTCTGTGTCTGTCTCTGTGTCTGTCTCTGTCTCTGTGTCTGTCTCTGTCTCCCTGTCTGTCTGTGTGTCTGTCTGCCTCTGTCTGTCTCTGTCTCTATCTCTGTCTCTGTCTTTGTCTGTCTGTGTCTCTGTCTCTAACCCTTTCCCTGTCCCTGTCTCTCTCTCTGTCCCTGTCCCTGTTTACAGTGGGAGAGCCCATCAACCATGAGGCCTGGCACTGGTTCCACAGTGTGGTCGGAGACGAACGCTGTCCTCTGGTGGACACCTGGTGGCAGACAGGTGAGACACACTGACATCTGTGATGCATGTCTCATGTTGTCCTCATTCCTGTGTGTCTCATGTTGTCCTCATTCCTGTGTGTCTCATGTTGTCCTCACTGTTTGAGGCCTGTGAGGACGGACAGAGACACTGAGTCTGTTCACTGTTTCATTCTAATTACTTTATCTCAAATTATTTCAAGTGAAATACTTAAATCTTACTCTGAAATGTTGCTCTTAAAATGTTGCTCTTGAATTGCTCTCAAATTACTGAAATGTTGCTCTTGAACTGCATAAAAGTTGCTCTGCAGTTACACAGAATTACAGAGGCCACTGATCCATTTAACCTGCAGCTGCAATGATAAACACGTCACAGCGCCACCTGCTGATAGATGTGTGTGTGTCAGGAGCGAGATCAGGACGGGACGTTTGTAGAGACACAGTGATTTATAAACAGGAAGTGAGGACACACAGACACACAGACAGGCAGGCAGACAGACAGACACACAGACACACACACAGACACACACACACACACACACACACACACGCACACACAGACGTCCGATGAAGAGGAGGTTCAGTTGGATGTTGGAGATAATTCAGATTATTAAACACAGCTCTCAGCTCTGTCTCCTTCTCTTCTTCTGTGGTTGTTGATCAGCCTGTTTGTGTCCGTCCGTCCGTCCGTCCGTCCTCGTCTCTCTTTACTGAAGCCTTAACCCTAATTTCACCGATTAGCAGCAACAACATCTGCAGCTCCACAGAATTAAGATCAAATCCTCCTCACACACTTACACCAGCTCCAACCCCCCAGGAACAAGACAGTCGAGGATCACTGACAGTGTGTGTGTGTGTGTGTGTGTGTGTGTGTGACCTAATTCCTGGACAATCAGTGAGTGTGTGTTGTTTTTCAGTGGGACTTTAAACTCTCTGCCAGCTGCTTCCTTCCCTTCAAAGGAAAACAAAATCCCCAATAAATTAAGAAATTAAAGGAAATTAAGGCTGCGACATGTGACACCCCCTGGTGGCCGCTGCACCTCACTGCTGACGCACTGGAAGAGAAGAAACTCATGTATATGTTTATTCACAGAGGTCACCGCTGACATGTTAAATACATGTTTTAATATTTTCATCAGTGAGTTTAAGACAGGAAACACTGTTCTGCTGAATCTTCCTCAGTGGTCTTCTTCACAGTGACACATGAACACCTCACAGACAGACATGTGGCTGCCTCCAGGGGCGCTGACAGGAACAGTAAATCCTCCATGATGTGACCCCAGAGCTAAGACACGTCTCTGTCAGCAGGTGTGTCAACACCTGGTTCAGTATTTATCATCAAATATTTAACGAACAAACCCAGCCGCGCTCGAACGCCACATCAGAGAGTTGACCCCTGCGTCTCTCTGCCGGGTTAAAGTCTGTCCTTTAATGTGAAACAGTGATAAGAACATAACAGCCTTTCATATGTTCACACCAGAGGAGGAACTGTCAGTTGTGCTGGGTGAAGGGACAGCAGCTCCTCTGGCAGCTAAACATGTATCTGCCTGCCACAACCTGAGAGACTCACTCACTGTAACATCCTAACATGCATGGATTTATGTCCAGTTATATACCTCATATTGTATTGTATTGAATTGTAATATTGTAAGTTTGTATGTAAATATTCTGTAAAATGCCTTGGCAACAACATATTTCTGTTCATGCCAATAAAGCTGTTTGAATTGAATTGAAAATTGAATTGAATTGAAATTGAATTGATTGATTTCTGTCCCTCTGTGCCTCCTGTAGAGACAGGTGGAGTCTGTATCGCCCCTCGACCTGCAGACGAAGGAGCTCCCATCATCCCCGCCATGGCCATGAGGCCGTTCTTCGGCATCCAGCCCGAACTGATGGGAGAGAAGGTCGCGTTAAATCAGAGAAACACCGCCACAGTTTACTGTGCTCATGCTGCATCTTTGTGGTCGTTTCATGTCTTTTTGTATTCCTTTTATGTCTCTTTGTGGTCGTTTCATGTCTCTTTGTGGCTGTTTCATGTCTCTTTGTGTTCATTTCATGTCTTTTTGTGGTTGTTTCATGTCTTTTTGTATTCCTTTTATGTCTCTTTGTGGTCGTTTCATGTCTCTGTGTGGTCATTTTATGTCTCTTTGTGGTCGTTTCATGTCTCTTTGTGGTCGTTTCATGTCTCTGTGTGGTCATTTTATGTCTCTTTGTGGTCGTTTCATGTCTCTTTGTGTTCGTTTCATGTCTCTTTGTGGCTGTTTCATGTCTTTTTGTATTCCTTTTATGTCTGTTTGTGGTTGTTTCATGTCTGTTTGTGGTTGTTTCATGTCTTTTTGTGGTCGTTTCATGTCTCTTTGTGACTGTTTCATGTCTTTTTGTATTCCTTTTATGTCTTTGTGGTCGTTTCATGTCTGTTTGTGGCTGTTTCATGTCTTTTTGTGGTCGTTTCATGTCTCTTTGTGGTTGTTTCATGTCTCTTTGTGGCTGTTTCATGTCTCTTTGTTGTTGTTTCATGTCTCCTTGTGGTCTTTTCATGTCTTTTTGTTGTTTCATGTCTTTTTGTGATTGTTTCATGTGTCTTTGTTGTTGTTTCATGTCTCTTTGTGGTCGTTTTATGTCTCTTTGTGGCTGTTTCATGTCTCTTTGTTGTTGTTTCATGTCTCTTTGTTGTTTCATGTCTTTTTGTGGTCGTTTCATGTCTCTTTGTGACTGTTTCATGTCCTTTTGTATTCCTCTTATGTCTTTGTGGTCTTTTCATGTCTTTTTGTTGTTTCATGTCTCTTTGTTGTTGTTTCATGTCTCTTTGTGGTCTTTTCATGTCTTTTTGTTGTTTCATGTCTCTTTGTGGTCGTTTTATGTCTCTTTGTGGCTGTTTCATGTCTCTTTGTGGTCGTTTTATGTCTCTTTGTGGTTGTTTCGTGTGTCTTTGTGGTCTTTTCATGTCTTTTTGTTGTTTCATGTCTCTTTGTGGTCGTTTTATGTCTCTTTGTGGTCGTTTTATGTCTCTTTGTGGTTGTTTCATGTCTCCTTGTGGTCTTTTCATGTCTTTTTGTTGTTTCATGTCTCTTTGTGGTCTTTTCATGTCTTTTTGTTGTTTCATGTCTCTTTGTGGTTGTTTCATGTCTCTATTTGCATCAATTTGCATCTTTTGATTTTGAGTCTTTTTGTAGTGTATTTTTGTATCTTTGTGGTTGTTTCACATACACCTGCAGCACTGGTCAGCAGAATCAGCTCATTATTGTTACAGCTCTACACATGAACACATGAACATAGGAACACATAAACACATGAGCACATGAATGCATGAACACATAAACACATAAACACATGAGCACAGGAACACAGGAACACATGAACACATGAGCACATGAACACAGCAACACATGAGCACAGGAACACATGAACACATGAGCACATGAGCACAGGAACACATGAGCACATGAGCACAGGAACACATGAACACATGAGCACATGAACACAGGAACACATGAGCGCATGAACACATGAGCACATGAACACAGGAACACATGAGCACATAAGCACAGGAACACATGAGCACATGAACACATGAGCACATGAACACAGGAACACATGAGCACATGAACACATGAGCACAAGAGCACATAAGCACAGGAACACATGAGTACAGGAACACATGAACACATGGCCAAATGAACACATGAACACAGGAACACATGAACACATGACCACATGAGCACAGGAACACATGAACACATGAACACAGGAACACATGAACACATGAGCACAGGAACATATGAGCACATGAACGTGATGTGTTCAGGTCCAATGTTGTGACGCTGGACGACCAGATGAAACTCGTCAGAAACCTGGAGGGAAATAGAACTCTGATTAAAGTGAGCTTAAAGACGTTAAAGACTCGGAGGATCTGAGGTTTCCAGTTAGCTCTTGTCCAATCAGCTTCAGATGTGATCTGCCACCAATCTCAGGGTCTTGTTAACCCCACTTGACCTTGAGACGTAAGAGGTCAAACAAGCCTTCGAATGACACGGTGTCTCTGTCTCAGTTTAATCTTTCTATTAAAGCAGCAGCAGCAGCATCTGTTTGCTTTGATTAACAGACTTTCCCCCAAATTAATTATCCGCTGGTTTCCCCTCTCCGCTCTGTTCCCGGACTGTAATCTGCCGCCGGCGCTCAAGGGTTTCTCATCATGTAGATTAGATTAGATTAGGCCTCCTTCAGTTTCACTCTTCATCCTCACAGGAGGTCAAGGTCACTGTGACTTCAATCCTCTCAATAGTGAACACAAACTGTGCTGATGAAGACCACAGGGTTTCATTTGTACCACTTAACACTGGCCTTCATCTCACAGAGGAGGAGGAGGAGGAGAGGAGCTGCAGGATGAAGATACAGGGACATGTGAAAAAACAAGTCAGCTGCTTCATCAGAGCCACTGTCAGTGTTCTCTGTAGTGGAGAAATACTACGATGGAAAAGTGTTCAGTTAGACGTGCGTTCACATCGTACCACAATTATCTCTGAGGGTGTGACTGGGTGATTGTTACTGGGCAGAGAGAGTCGAGATGACCACAAAGACACAAACAACAACCACAAAGACACAACAACCTCAAAGACACAAACAACAACCTCAAAGACACAACAACCTCAAAGACACAAACAACAACCTCAAAGACACAACAACCTCAAAGACACAAACAACAACCTCAAAGACACAAACAAAAACCACAAAGACACAAACAACCTCAAAGACACAAACAACAACCTCAAAGACACAAACAATAACCACAGACACAAACAACCTCAAAGACACAAACAACAACCACAAAGACATAAACAACAACCACAAAGACACAAACAGCAACCACAAAGACACAGCAACCTCAAAGACACACACAACAACCACAAAGACACAAACAGTAACCACAAAGACACAAACAGCAACCACAAAGACACAACAACCACAAAGACACGAACAATAACCACAAAGACACAACAACCACAAAGACACAAACAACCTCAAAGACACAACCACAAAGATACAAACAACAACCACAAAGATACAACAACCTCAAAGACACAAACAATAATCACAAAGATACAAACAACAACCACAAAGATACAACAACCTCAAAGACACAAACAATAATCACAAAGATACAAACAACAACCACAAAGATACAACAACCACAAAGACACAAACTGACTAAAGTAGGTTTTTAATCTGTTGTCCACAGAGTCTCCACACAGTGGACTTAGCATATGCTATGCTAACAGACTGAGGCTAAAGCTAACAGGTCCCATTTCAAGTCGTCATCTTCACCAGCTGTATAATGATTGATGTAGCAGGCTAATGAAAGCTAATGCTAACTGTTAGCCTTGGAAGTGAAACATTGTTGCTGCTGCTGGAAAGAAGCTAGTTAGCCTGACATGCTAACGCATTTTCTGTGTTGACAGGGTGAACGTCTGACGGGTAACGGTGTGAGTGGAGCTCTGTGTATCAGCCAGCCGTGGCCCGGCATGGCTCGCAGTATCTACAGAGACCACCAGAGATTCATCGAGGCCTACTTCAAACCATATCCTGGTATCATCATCATCATCATCATCGTTATTGTTATTGTTATTGTTATTATGTCTTTGTGAGTATATTTCATAAAGGTCAGGGTGAGAGCTGATGTACTGATTCATCCTGTCAGGTTATTATTTCACCGGTGACGGAGCGTACCGCTCTGAGGACGGTTACTACCAGATAACTGGACGCATGGATGATGTCATCAACGTCAGCGGTCACCGTCTTGGTACGGCGGAGATCGAGGACGCTCTGGTGAGACACCTCATGCACAGGACACATCTTATATGATGGAATAGATATGAAAATAAAAGAATAAATAAACAGGAGCTCCTCATTAACACACAGGCACAGAAACACAACAATAATAAATATAACAGAAATAAATTCTATTTATTTATTTATTTATACTTGAGTCATTCTTTGTCCCCAGTGTGTGAGATAAGATGATGAGACATGAGACGAAGTGTGTTTGAAGACGAGAATAACAAAGGTGTGAGATGATGTTTACAGACTCTGTGAAGATAATTGTTTGTTTGTTTACAGGATGAACATCCAGCTGTTCCAGAGACAGCTGTGATCGGGATCCCACACGACATCAAAGGAGAAGGTGAGACTGAAAACACACCTGAGCTCCCATCATGCTCTGCTGCTCTGTGTGGTGTTTACATGTAAACATGTCAGATGATGTCAGCTGTTTAGTCGTCACATCAACAGGAAGAAAATAAATACTGCCAGACCTTTTCTGTCCCTTTCAGAATAAAAGTCCAGAGCTGAGCTGTGAAACAAAACATTCAGATTGAAAAACAACTTTTACTGAAGAAAAGATTCATTAGGGACCTCGGCTGAAGGGCGAGGACCCTCTAGTTCTTGTAGCGTTTATTATTAGGGACCTCGGCTGAAGGGCGAGGACCCTCTAGTTCTTGTAGCGTTTATTATTATTATTATTATTAGGGACCTCGGTCCTGAAAGGGCGAGGACCCTATTGTTCTTGTAACGTTTTTTCTTATTATTATTCTTTGTTTCATCCGACGCGACTTTCAACTGGAATTTGACCCCCTAAACATGCTCAAAAACTCACCAAAATTGGCACGCATGTCAGGACTGGCGAAAAATTTTATAACATGACCAAATTAATCTCAAAAGTGCAAAAATGGGCTCTCTAGCGCCACCTAGAAACACAAAAATGGCCGCTGCAGCCAGTAGGAACGTCGTAGGAAGATCAAACCAAAACAGCCTTGTTCATCTCATCAAGACCTACAAATCACGCGCTCGCACCCATGACCTAACTCCAACAGGAAGTGAGATATTTCCCTTTCAAAGTAAGAGTTTTCCTCAAAAAAAAAAAATTCCTTAAAAAAACATCTTCTCCTACACCGTTTATCGTATCGGCTTCAAACTCGCACACATTATTGTTCAAAGTGTCCTTATCAATTAATGTGCGTAACTTTTTCAATCCTCGAATGGTCTGGATGTAATGGCGCGTTTCAGGTGATGTGCTCCAAAACCTCCTGAGGATTTCTTGTGCCACCTAGACACACTAAAATGCCCGGTGCGACGGCTAGGAACCACTTAGAAAGACCAAACCAAAACTGTCTCGTTCGTCTCATAAAGATCTACAAATGCCGCGCTGCAACCCCTGACCTAACTCCAACAGGAAGTGCGCTGTCGGTCTTTGAATGTAAAGTGACGTTTTGGACAAATTCTGTCGAACAAAAATTATTTGCTCCTACACCGTTTATCATAACTGCTTCAAACTTGCACAAATTACAGCTCTACCCCTGCTGAACATTACTTGTGAAGCACTTTGTCATAACTTGAACGGTTTGGATTTTTGAAGCGTTAGAAGGTGCAGGACACAACTCCTCATGATGATCTCTGGAAGAAAAGATGAGAGCCAACACACTGTAAACTTGTGATTAAGGTGACATTTTTCAGTCCATAGACATATAAGCTTTATATGTTTGCGTTCAGAACAAAGGTATCTATCTGGTGATGCTTTCAGATTGAAGATGGGACCCACGGTTTGGAATCTGGAAGGATTTGTTTGAGAAAGTTTCAAGCCATTCTGCTCTCTGTGTGAGCCTGCAGCTGTCATTCATTAGCATAACAAAGGCTTCACTCTGACAGTCTGTGTGTCAGTGAAGTGTGTGTGGTCACACAGACATGACAGTATAACATTTACCAAAGTCATTCCTAAAACTGTGAAAGAAATGCCTGATACCAAAAATCTGTAAATACAAGATGTCTTGGTGACAATATTTTAACTCATTAACAATTGCAGTACATGTAGTCCTGCTCAGTTTCTCCACTGACATTAACTAGTATATATTTGTGTCTTTTTGCTGCACTTAGATCATCACAGCAGCCAGGACACATCACTCTAGCTTTCACTAGGTCACATGATTTCAGATGAATATGGATGTGTTGTTTGATCATCACACATGTCAAAGTTTGATTAGGTCACATGACTTTTGTCTACAACTTTCAAATTATAAGCTCACACCACCTTCATAAGAACCTTGCATTTTTAACCCTGTGGGCCCCCTTATAAAAAAATTATACTAAACTAAAAAATATTAAATATTAATATATTTCTCTACATTTTTTTGCTTAAATCTTTTAAACAACTTGTACTCAGATTATGCATATCAAATATTCTTTCCTTTTGAGGATTTTCACAATTTATTTGCCATTTTATTTACATGAAGTCACTGTTACTTTAATGGAAAAAAAAAACATGAATTAAGATTAACTATATAATAAATGTTGGATGGATTTTTTAATTTTATTTATCACAGTCTGTGATATGTGAATGATAAATAACAACACCAATTTTGATGCATTATCATGTTTGGGGGCAGTTTCTATTTTTCAATAAAAATAGACACTGTTCCCCTTCAGGACTTTTTTTTGTCTTTGTTGAAAAACAACCATAAAAATATTATTATTTTTTTTTTATTTTTAACTCCTACTCAGACTTTACATACCAAATATTCATTGTGGGTGTATGTATGAGAGAGAAAGACAGGGAGAGAGAAAGAGAGAGAGAGAGAGAGAGAGAGAGAGAGACATGGAGAAAAAAAATAATGTAACCTTAAAGCAACCTGCAGCTCATGATTTGCGATTTTTAGCGACACAATTACACACGCACACACACACACCCACACACACACACACACACACACACACACACACACACACTCCACTCCCTGTCCCTCCTCTCTCTCTCTCCCCCCCCCTGTCCTTTTTCTCCCTTCTCTCCCTCTCTGCATGTCGAGAACTCGACCGTCTATGTCTGTCTGTCTGTGTGTGTCATACTTCTACTGTTATTAGACACATATGATTAGTGTCACATATGTATACAATCAGATATTAATTCAACATTTATAGGTCTTACTATATAATTGTGTCTGTCTGCTGCACTTAGATCATCACAGCAGCCAGTACACATCACTCTAGCTTTCACTAGGTCACATGATTTCAAATGAATATGGATGTGTTGTTTGATCATCACACATGTCAAAGTTTCATTATCTACAACTTTCAAAATATAAGCTCACACCACCTTCATAAGAACCCTGCATTTTTAACCCTGCGGGCCCCCTTATAAAAAATCACACCTATCCCCTTCGGGATGGTGTGAACGACTAAAAAATATTAAATATTAATACATTTCTCTACATTTTTTTTTTTGCTTAAATCTTTTAACCAACTTGTACTCAGATTATGCATATCAAGTATTCATTCCTTTTGAGGATTTTCACAATTTATTTGCCATTTTATTAACATGAAGTCACTGTTACTTTAATATAAAATAACAAACATGAATTAAGATTAACTATATAATATATGTTGGATGGATTTTTTTGTTTTATTTATCACAGTCTGTGATATGTGAATGATAAATAACAACACCAATTTTGATGCATTATCATTTTTGGGGGCAGTTTCTATTTTTCAATAAAAATAGACACTGTTCCCCTTCAGGACTTTTTTTTGTCATTGTTGAAAAACAGCCATAAAAATATTAATATTTTTTTTTGATTTTTAACTCCTAGTCAGACTATACATACCAAATATTCATTGTGGGTGTATGTATGAGAGACAAAGACAGGGAGAGAGAGAAAGACAGAGAGAGAGAGAGATGGAGAAAAAAAATAATGTAACGTTAAAGCAACCTGCAGCTCATAATTTGCAATTTTTAGCGACACAATTACACGCGCAATCACACACATACACACATGCACACACTCCACTCCCTGTCCCCCCTCTCTCTCTCTGTTTCTCTTTCTCCCCCCTCTCTCCTCTCTCTCCATTCTCTCTCTCTCTGCATGTCACTAACTCGGCCGTACTGCATGTCAGTAACTCGGCCTCTTCTCCAGAGCCTTTGTGCTCCACTGTCTCACAGGTTAACTTCTATCACAGCGGTGCCTGGATAGTGTGACGTGTTAAGTTGTGTTGCTGCTGTGGTGTCAAATGCCTCCTGCTGATTCTGTTATCATTAGTCATTAGTCAAACTGAGCTTCAAGTGCCTGTGCTGTCACCTAAGTACATGGTCATTAATTAGCATAACAATGGCTTCACTCGGACAGACACAAGCCTGTGTGGGTTTGTGTGTGTGTGTTGTTTGATCATCACACATGTCAAAGTTTCATTAGGTCATATGGCTTATGGCTTATGTCTACAACTTGAGCTGGGGGACGACGGCGAGGGGCCGAGGTCCCTCCCAACGCTGCTTGCAGCTTTAATTATTATTATTGTTTGTTTCTTTCTTTCAGCGTACGCGACTTTAAACTTGAATTTGACCCCCTGAACATGCTCAAAAACTCACCAAAATTGGCACGCATGTCAGGACTGGCGAAAAATTTTATAAAATGAAAAAACTAATCTGAAAAGTGCCAAAATGGGCTCTCTAGTGCCACCTAACTGTTCAGACCACTAAAATGGCCGCTGCAGCCAGTAGGAACGTCGTAGGAAGATCAAACCAATACAGGCGTGTTCGTCTCATCAAGACCTACAAATCACGTGCTCGCACCTCTGGCCTAAACCCAACAGGAAGTGAGCTATTTCCTTTCAAAGTAAGATTTTTCCTCAAAAAAAAATATTCCTTAAAAAAACATCTTCTCCTACACCGTTTATCGTATCGGCTTCAAACTCGCACACGTTATTGTTCAAAGTGTCCTTATCAATTATTGTGCGTAACTTTTTCAATCCTCGAATGGTTTGGATGTAATGGCGCGTTTCAGGTGATGTGCTCCAAAACCTCCTGAGGATTTCTTGTGCCACCTAGACACACTAAAATGCCCGGTGCGATGGCTAGGAACCACTTAGAAAGACCAAACCAAAACTGTCTCGTTCGTCTCATAAAGATCTACAAATGCCGCGCTGCAACCCCTGACCTAACTCCAACAGGAAGTGCGCTGTCGGTCTTTGAATGTAAAGTGACGTTTTGGACAAATTCTGTCGAACAAAAATTATTTGCTCCTACACCGTTTATCATAACTGCTTCAAACTTGCACAAATTACAGCTCTACCCCTGCTGAACATTACTTGTGAAGGACTTTGTCATAACTTGAACGGTTTGGATTTTAGAAGCGTTAGAAGGTGCAGGACACAACTCCTCATGATGATCTCTGGAAGAAAAGATGAGGGTCAACACACTGTAAACTTGTGATTAAGGTGACATTTTTCAGTCCATAGACATACAAGCTTTATATGTTTGCGTTCAGAACAAATTTATCTATCTGGTGATGCTTTCAGATTGAAGATGGGACCCATGGTTTGGAATCTGGAAGGATTTGTTTGAGAAAGTTTCAAGCCATTCTGCTCTCTGTGTCAGCTGCATGCAGTCCTTCATTAGCATAACAAAGGCTTCACTCTGACAGTCTGTGTGTCAGAGTGAAGTGTGTGTGGTCACACAGACATGACAGTATAACATTTACCAAAGTCATTCCTAAAACTTTGAAAGAAATGCCTGTTGTTTGATCATCACACATGTCAAAGGTTCATTAGGTCACATGGCTTGTGTCTACACCTTTCAAAATATAAGCTCACACCACCTTCATAAGAACCCTGCATTTTCAACCTTGCAGATCCCCTTATAAAAAATTATACTAAACTAAAAAATATTAAATATTAATATATTTCTCTACATTTTTTTGCTTAAATCTTTTAACCAAATTGTACTCAGATTATGCATATCAAATAATCATTCCTTTTGAGGATTTTCACAATTTATTTGCCATTTTATTTACATGAAGTCACTGTTACTTTTATAATATAAAATACAACATGAATTAAGATTAACTATATAATAAATGTTGGATGGATTTTTTTATTTTATTTATCACAGTCTGTGATATGTGAATGATAAATAACAACACCAATTTTGATGCATTATCATTTTTGGGGGCAGTTTCTATTTTTCAATAAAAATAGACACTGTTCCCCTTCAGGACTTTTTTTGATTTTGTTGAAAGACAACCATAAAAATATATTTTCTTTTTTGGATTTTTAACTCCTACTCAGACTATACATACCAAATATTCATTGTGGGTGTATGTATGAGAGAGAAAGACAGGGAGAGAGAAAGAGAGAGAGAGAGAGAGACATGGAGAAAAAAAATAATGTAATCACAGCGGTGCCTGGATAGTGTGACATGTGAAGTTGTGTTGCTGTTGGGTGTCAAATGCCTCCTGCTGATTCTGTTATCATTAGTCATTAGTCAAACTGAGCTTGAAGTGCGTGTGCTGTCACCTAATTACATGGTCATTAATTAGCATAACAAAGGCTTCACTCTGACAGTCTGTGTGTCAGTGAAGTGTGTGTGGTCACACAGACATGACAGTATAACATTTACCAAGGTCATTCCTAAAACTGTGAAAGAAATGCCTGATACCAAAAATCTGTAAATACAAGATGTCTTGGTGAAAGTATATTAACTCATTAACAATTGCAGTACATGTAGTCCTGCTCAGTTTCTCCACTGACATTAACTAGTATATATTTGTGTCTTTTTGCTGCACTTAGATCATCACAGCAGCCAGGACACATCACTCTAGCTTTCACTAGGTCACATGATTTCAGATGAATATGGATGTGTTGTTTGATCATCACACATGTCAAAGTTTGATTAGGTCACATGACTTGTCTACAACTTTCAAATTATAAGCTCACACCACCTTCATAAGAACCTTGCATTTTTAACCCTGTGGGCCCCCTTATAAAAAAATTATACTAAACTAAAAAATATTAAATATTAATATATTTCTCTACATTTTTTGCTTAAATCTTTTAAACAACTTGTACTCAGATTATGCATATCAAATATTCATTCCTTTTGAGGATTTTCACAATTTATTTGCCATTTTATTTACATGAAGTCACTGTTACTTTAATGGAAAAAAAATCATGAATTAAGATTAACTTTATAATAAATGTTGGATGGATTTTTTATTTTATTTATCACAGTCTGTGAACAAATAAATATAAAAACGACAGAGGTTTGATTTGAGCTGAGGATAATTCATGCAGTGTAATATTTGAACGTTAAGACAAAAAGTGATGTTCAAAGAAATGACTGATCTGCATAAATTCAGTGACTTAACACAGTCCTGAGTAACAAACAAATCTGCAGCAGGTTAACTTCTATCACAGCGGTGCCTGGATGGTGTGACGTGTGAAGTTGTGTTGCTGCTGTGGTGTCAGATGCCTCCTGCTGATTCTGTTAACATTAGTCATTAGTCAAACTGAGCTTGAGGTGCCTGTGCTGTCACCTAATTACATGGTCATTAATTAGCATAACAATGGCTTCACTTGGACAGACACAAGCCTGTGTGTGTGTGTGTGTGTCTTTGTCTGTTTGTGTGTAGGGGTGTGTGTGTGTGTGTGTGTGTGTGTGTGTGTGTGTGATACCTCTGTTGTTATGATGCACATATGATTATTGTCACATATGTATACTATCAGATATTAATTCAACATACATTCAGGCTGATTCGCGCCGTCTACGTGAGCTGGGGGACGACGGCCAGGGGCCGAGGTCCCTCCAATGCTGCTTGCAGCTTTAATTTTAAAATTAATATGTTAAAATAACGATGAGTCAGTTTATTCAGAACGCTTCATGACTATTGAATCTGTATTTTGTTTTTATTTGACCTTATATTTTTATTATTATTTACTCTTCATGTATCAGTTCTTTATTTATTTGAATTGAAATTTATCGGATTATTAACTGTTATTCATTTTCAGTATCTTTAAAAGAATATATAGATTAGTAATTATAATCAGAATGTTAATGACTTATTTGTTTGTTTGTTTAAATTAATATTATTATTTCATGTTTTAATTATTGAATTGATTTATAGATTATTTGATTCAATCAAAACAAAAGTTTTATTTATTCCTTTGAATTTTAATTTCTATTATTTTTTACCGTTGATACTTAATATTTATTGATTTTTATCAATTTGAATTTAATTTTTCATTATATTTACCAATAATAATTCTCTATTTTGGGCGGCACGGTGGTGTGGTGGTTAGCACTGTCGCCTCACAGCAAGAGGGTTGCCGGTTTGATCCCGGGCGTTGGGGTTTGCATGTTCTCCCTGTGTCAGCGTGGGTTTCCTCCAGGTGCTCTGACATGTTCTCCCTGTGTCAGCGTGGGTTTCCTCCAGGTGCTCCAGCTTCCTCCCACAGTCCAAAGACATGCAGGTTAATTGGTGACTCTAAATTGTCCGTAGGTGTGAATGTGAGTGTGAATGGTTGTCTGTCTCTATGTGTCAGTCCTGTGATAGTCTGGCGACCTGTCCAGGGTGAACCCTGCCTCTCGCCCGATGTCAGCTGGGATAGGCTCCAGCCCCCTGTGACCCTCAAGAGGATGAAGCGGTTAGAAGATGAATGAATGAATGAATTCTCTATTTTTTAAATAATAGATTAATATATACATTAGTAAATAGGATCAGATTGAGTTTGGATTTTTTTATTTATTTATTTTAATTAAAATGTTTCTTGTTATTTACTGTTATTATTTATTAATATTATTTTTCAGTTTTATCTTTTTTTATTCTTATTTTACATTAAATCAAAGAAGAATGAAATATAATAAATAAAAACCTGCAGTGACATCAAAATGTTGTGTATTGTTTAGTTTTAAATCTCAGCAGCAGGTTGACATCAGTGTGTTGGATTATTGATTATTGATGATTGATTATAGATTATTGCAGTAAAAATCAGATGAGGTGAAACATGATGAGTTTGATCTGTGGCCCTCTGCTGCCTCCTGCTGGTCGCTCACTGAACCTGCTCATTAATGATACTGATGAACCAATCACAGAGCAGAATACTGACCATCATCATCATCATCACATTTATTTATTTATTTTCAGGAGAAGATCTTCTACTTTTAGTGTCTGTGAAGTTAATGTGTGTGTGTGTGTGTGTGTGTGTGTCCTCAGTGCCGTTTGCCTTCGTGGTGCTGAAGGAAGAGTCTGATGTCGACTCTGCCGTCGTCCTCCGGCAGCTCCGAGAGCTCGTCTCCACAAAGATCGCCAAGTACGCCGTCCCCGAGCACTTCCTGGTGAGTCCCCCGGTTACCATGGCAACAACATCATCCACACACCTAAAACAGTATCATGACACCTGAATGCACAGGTGTGTTTGTGTCTGACGGAACACAGGAGACAAAATAACCTCTCCCATTACTTTAGACAGGAACACACCTGTCAGCCAATCAGGAGTCAGTATTTGTGTCTATAATGAAGCAGCCAATCAGGAGTCAGTATTTGTGTCCCTCAGGTGGTGAAGCGTCTGCCGAAGACTCGCTCCGGGAAGATCATGAGGCGGATCCTCAGGAAGGTCGCCATGGAGACATCAGCTGATCTCGGCGACGTGTCCACTCTGGATGACCCGTCTGTCGTCAAGGAGATCGTGGAAGCCCACGAGCAGTACAGGAAGCAGAGAGGATGAGAGAAGAAGAAGGAGGAGGGACTTCCTGTCACCGTCACCTTAAAGCACAGGCAGGAAGTGGAAGGGGCCCAGCAGGCTTCAGGTACAGGTGATATGTTGTTCCTCAGGTACAGGTGTTATATTGTTCCTCAGGTACAGGTGTTATATTGTCCACCCACAACAAGATTCAAGGGAGCACCGACTCACTGTCAAACCAAGTGGAAGATGAAATTTCCCAGAACAGCTTGTGAAGTCAGCAGTTTTTGACTGTCTGATGGTAATGTAGGCGATACAGACAACAGGTGGAGGGACGAGTGTGAACTGGTCAGCAACACAGCGTCAACATATTTAAACAAAATGGATCAGAACTAGAAGACGTCTCCTGTTTTCTGCATTTCTTCTCTGTTGACGAGGACACTCAACACCAAGAGGAAGACTGAAATGGGATCAGGCCTTAGTCCAGGTGAAACAGAGCAGCTGTCACCTGTCGGTCGGTGGGCGGAGCTTCAGGGGAGATCCAGATAACGAAAACATTAACTTCTTTTAGTGTTGGTGTTCCTGGGGTAAAATCTGTTTTAATATTAGATGATCATGTTTCAGACAGTTTGATTAAAATAATAATAATCATATTTTAATGTTTGAATCTGAGTTTAAAAAACACTGCTCACTTTAATTTAATCCACATATATTTTTGGATGAAGCTCAGAAACATCAGAATCAACCTCAGCTGCTTTTTATTCAACAGATATTTATTTTGTGACCACGAGCATATCCATATAGATCCGTATAGATCCGTATAAATCCATATAGATCCGTATAGATCCGTATAGATCTGTATAGATCCGTATAGATCCATATAGATCTGTATAGATCCGTATAGATCCGTATAGATCTGTATAGATCCATATAGATCCATATAGATCTGTATATATCCGTATAGATCCGTACAGATCTGTATAGATCCATATAGATCTGTATAGATCCGTATAGATCTGTAAAGATCCGTATAGATCTGTATAGATTTGTACAGATCTGTACAGATCCATATAGATCCATATAGATCCGTATAGATCCATATAGATCCATATAGATCCGTACAGATCCATATAGATCCGTATAGATCTGTATAGATCCATATAGATCTGTATAGATCCGTATAGATCCATATAGATCTGTATAGATCCGTATAGATCCGTATAGATCTGTATAGATCCGTATAGATCCATATAGATCTGTATAGATCCGTATAGATCCGTATAGATCCGTATAGATCCATATAGATCTGTATAGATCCATATAGATCCATATAGATCTGTATATATCCGTATAGATCCGTACAGATCTGTATAGATCCGTATAGATCCGTATAGATCTGTAAAGATCCGTATAGATCCATATAGATCTGTATAGATCCGTATAGATCTGTAAAGATCCGTATAGATCTGTATAGATTTGTACAGATCTGTACAGATCCATATAGATCCATATAGATCCGTATAGATCCATATAGATCCATATAGATCCGTACAGATCCATATAGATCCGTATAGATCTGTATAGATCCGTATAGATCTGTATAGATCCGTATAGATCCATATAGATCTATATAGATCTGTATAGATCCGTATAGATCCGTATAGATCCGTATAGATCCATATAGATCCGTATAGATCCGTATAGATCTGTATAGATCCATATAGATCCGTATAGATCTGTATAGATCCATATAGATCCATATAGATCCGTATAGATCCGTATAGATCCATATAGATCCGTATAGATCCGTATAGATCTGTATAGATCCATATAGATCCATATAGATCCGTATAGATCCATATAGATCCGTACAGATCCATATAGATCCATATAGATCCGTATAGATCCATATAGATCCATATAGATCTGTATAGATCCGTATAGATCCATATAGATCCGTACAGATCCATATAGATCCATATAGATGTGTGCAGACTTGTAGTTTGCAGCTGAGGTCATGTATTGACAGTTGATTGATTGATGTGACGCTGTGTGTATCAGAAATAAAGATTCACTAACGATGTGTCTGTTTCACATCTTGATTTTTCTGAAAATGAAATCAATTGATTTTAACGTCACCCTGACTGATTTTATGAATTTAATTCTATGAATTATTAAAGGTTTATTTTGGATGAAATATTTTGTTTGTTTGACTTTCTGCTGCTTTTAAAACTTATTGATTGATTTGTTGTTTATTCACAGTTTTACTGCATATTTTACAGTTAAACATAATTTATATATTTTATATGACAAAGCTTAAAAATGACAAAACAATAATTTGATATTTTATTCAGTTACTTATTTTTTTCTTTTTAGGCCCTTTTTTCGTTTATTTTTTCTTCTATGTATCATTATAAATATATAAATATTAATGTGTTAGATATTTTACATTTAAATGAAAGTAACAATTTAATAACATTAAAATCATGAAATTTTAATTTATCATATTGTGTTAACTCTTTAAACTTATTTTTTAATTCTTTTTGTTTTCATATTTAACATATTTTTTCTTTTTGGTATAATTACAATATGTACAAACATAAATATCTCACAGATATTTTAAATTTAAATGGATGTAATTATTTATTTAAATAAAATGATAAAATTGTTATTTTTTAAGTTTATTTTTAAGCATTTTTGTTAATTGTTTTTCTTTTCATGGTTCAGATATTTTTAGTTTTTATTGTCATTTATTATTGTCATTATTATTGTCATTTTATTTATTGTCATTACAAATACACAAAATGATCTTATCACAGATTTATAGGAATAATTTCTTTATACAAAAATGATTAAGGGCGGCACGGTGGTGTGGTGGTTAGCACTGTCACCTCACAGCAAGAGGGTTGCCGGTTCGATCCTGGGTGTGGGAGCACTTCTGTGCGGAGTTTGCATGTTCTCCCTGTGTCAGCGTGGGTTTCCTCCAGGTGCTCCGACATGTTCTCCCCGTGTCAGCGTGGGTTTCCTCCAGGTGCTCTGACGTGTTCTCCCCGTGTCAGCGTGGGTTTCCTCCAGGTGCTCTGACATGTTCTCCCTGTGTCAGTGTGGGTTTCCTCCAGGTGCTCTGACATGTTCTCCCTGTGTCAGCGTGGGTTTCCTCCAGGTGCTCTGACATGTTCTCCCTGTGTCAGCGTGGGTTTCCTCCAGGTGCTCTGACATGTTCTCCCTGTGTCAGCGTGGGTTTCCTCCAGGTGCTCTGACGTGTGCTCCCCGTGTCAGCGTGGGTTTCCTCCAGGTGCTCTGACGTGTTCTCCCCGTGTCAGCGTGGGTTTCCTCCAGGTGCTCTGACGTGTTCTCCCCGTGTCAATGTGGGTTTCCTCCAGGTGCTCTGACATGTTCTCCCCGTGTCAGCGTGGGTTTCCTCCAGGTGCTCCGACATGTTCTCCCCGTGTCAGCGTGGGTTTCCTCCAGGTGCTCTGACATGTTCTCCCCGTGTCAGCGTGAGGTTCCTCCAGGTGCTCCGACATGTTCTCCCCGTGTCAGCGTGGGTTTCCTCCAGGTGCTCTGACATGTTCTCCCCGTGTCAGAGTGGGTTTCCTCCAGGTGCTCCGACATGTTCTCCCCGTGTCAGCGTGGGTTTCCTCCAGGTGCTCTGACATGTTCTCCCCGTGTCAGCGTGAGGTTCCTCCAGGTGCTCCGACATGTTCTCCCCGTGTCAGCGTGGGTTTCCTCCAGGTGCTCTGACATGTTCTCCCCGTGTCAGCGTGGGTTTCCTCCAGGTGCTCCAGCTTCCTCTCACAGTCCAAAGACATGCAGGTTAATTGATAACTCTAAATTGTCCGTAGGTGTGAATGTGAGTGTGAATGGTTGTCTGTCTCTATGTGTCAGTCCTGTGATAGTCTGGTGACCTGTCCAGGGTGAACCCTGCCTCTCACCCAGTGTCAGCTGGGATAGGCTCCAGTCCCCCTGTGACCCCCAAGAGGATGAAGCGGTTAGAAGATGAATGAATGAATGAATGAAAAATGATTAAATTGTTTAATAAGATATTTTTCCCTTGAAAGATATTTCATCAGTTGGTTTTATTTATTTACTTTTTGAATTAAAGATATCTTTTTGTTTTATTCATAATGAGTAAACAAAGATTAACATATTTTAAATTTAAACTAATTATATAAAAATAATAAAACAGTAAAATATTATTTGACTTAAGTTGTTTGTTCTCTCCAAACATTTGTATTTCTTTATTCGTTGTGTTTATATTTCTTCATCAATATATTTATTATGTTTTATTTATTTATTTATTTTTTTTTAGTTTATTTTTAGTTGTTTTTGTTTGTTTTGTATTTGTTGTATTTGTGACCTCCGTCCAGCAGGAGGCGCCCTGCGGAGCTCCCTTCACTGCTGCTGTCGTAAAATCTGCCGCAAAGCAGTGAGCCGTCAGTGAGAACATCACGAGCTGCTCTGTGAGTGTGTGATGATCAATAATCATCAAAGAGTTGATCATAATCGATCGATAATGTGGTCGAGTGTGGAGCAGCTGGTGCTGGAGGAGTTCATGGTGACGGCGGTGACTGAAATCTGTCAGAGACTCAAAGAGACACGCGAAGAAGACAAGACTGAGGTAACACACACACACACACACACACACACACACACACACACACACACACACCAGAGGGGTGTTCCAGGAAGCAGGTTATGTGAGTCAGTCACCATGGTAACAGACTCTGTGAACATAACCTGCTCGCTGACAGGTTTCCTTCAATAAACCCTGAGTGTTTCTCTGTCTCCTCCCTCTTACACGCTGTTTCATTTCCTCATTCATTCAGTCCGTGTCAAAGCTTGTATCCAAGCGCATTCATTAGCGGAGATTTACCGTCTGTCACAGTCTAAATCCTGCTGGATATTAGTTTGTTACT
>JANUFT010000016.1:582471-589971 GCA_037127435.1 Epinephelus malabaricus
GTCCTGAGAGCGTACGGTCAAGAGCCTCAAACACGAGGTCATGACGACCGTCAGTCCTGGAAACGTTCCCTGAGAGCGACTGTCAGAGGTCTCAGGGGGTGGAGCCTATCTCTGCTGTCATTGGGTGAGGGGCGGGGCTCTGTGCCTTGCTGTGAGGCGATGGTGCAAACACCACTGCACCACCCAACACTGAAGTCTTGGTTTGAGAGACTCTTAAGAGACAGTTATGACTCATGTTGAAGCTGAACGTCCAGAGAAGAAGAGAAAACATTTAAACATATATTTTGTTTTGTTTTTAAAGCTGCAGCAGACGTTTGTCAGAGAAACAGACTGCACGACTCAAGCTGCTGTTCAGATGTGTCACTTTACAGAAATATTCTCAGATAATAGTCTCAGATGTTTTTATTCCTCCATGCTGCATGTGTGATCTGTATCTTTCTCCTGAGAGAGATCAGATCTGAGTCCACGATGAGACACGTCCTGTTTCACACCTTCTTTATTTACAGTTTAACGTCATCCATGAGGTCACGTGTCCGTTTGTTGCTTTCAGACTCTGACAGGAAAAATAAATCATCAGAGTTGTGTTCAAACTCTGAACCTGCTGGTTTCATACTGCAGGAGGAGAATAAAGATGGAAACTGACATCATCATCATCATCATCATCATCATCATCGCTCACACTGAAACATGTTTGTAACATGACTTAAAACCTGAAATAAAAAACACGTTCAATGTTTAAAGTCTCTTTTTTTATCTTGTCCTTAATCTTGTTCAGCAGTCGAGGCACCCAGAGGCTCAGTGGGCGGGGCAGCGACACGTGTACAGAGGCCACAGTGGCCGCAGGTTGCCGACTGTCAGCCCGTCTGTCACACATAAAAAGCCTAAAAATAATCAGTCATCAGTCCATTCTGTGTGTAAAAGACTGGCCACTTTATTAGGAACACCTTGCAAGTACTGGGTTGGACCCCCTTTGCCTTCAGCCCTGCCTTAATTCTTCAAGGTGCGTTATCCTGCTGGAAGTAGCCATCAGAAGATGGGTACACTGTGGTCATAAAGGGATGGACACGCTCAGCAACAATACTCAGGTAGGCTGTGGTGTTTAAACCATGCTCAGTTGGTACTAAGAAAATCTCCCCCACACCATTACACCACCAGCAGCAGCCTGAAGCGTTGATACAAGGCAGGATGGATCCATGCTTCCATCTGAATGTGGTTTTTCCAATCTTCTATTGTCCAGTTTTGGTGAGAAAACCCGTGTGAATTGTAGCCTCAGTTTCCTGTTGTTAGCTGACAGGAGTGGCACCTGGTGTGGTCTTCTGCTGCTGTAGCCCATCTGCTTCAAGGTTGGACAAGGTGTTGTTGCTTCAGAGATGCTCTTCTGCACACCTTGGTTGGAACCAGTGCTTATTTGACTTCCTGTTGCCTTTCTATCATCTTGAACCAGTCTGGCCATTCTCCTCTGACCTCTGGCATCAACAAGGCATTTTGGCTCACTGGATATTTGCTCTTTTTGGGACCATCCTCTGTAAACCCTAGAGATGGTTGTGCTGAAAATCCCAGTAAATACTCAGAGCAGCCCGTCTGGCACCAACAACCATGCCACGTTCAAAGTCACTTCAATCACCTTTCTTCATCATTCTGATGCTGCGTTTGAACTTCAGCAGCTTGTCTTCATCATGTCTACATGACTAAATGTAAATGAGCTTTGGAGCCTTTTGTAATATTTCTTACATTTTTATTTTGTTTAATATTTTGTATTACTTTTTAAAACTTTTTTCCACATTATATTTTTTCTTCTATCTTTATCTTTTGATTTATTGTTATATTTGATATATATATATATAGTATTTGCCGAGTTTTTAAATTAAATTTTAAATGTTTTTTTCTATGTTTTTATTGTATATCTTTATTATATTTTATTTTTTGTTATTTTGATTGTTTTCTTTCTCTCTTTTTTTCTTGGCTGATGCGTGTGACCGGGGTCTTTTATTTTGAAGTCTCACACCGGAAGCTGTCAGTGGCTGGGTGTAAACACCCCCGGTGGGATGGTGACTGGGTTCTGTCCGGGTTTAGTCCCTCTGTACCCGGGTTAAACGTCAGCACGGTGACCCGCTCCAGCTCCAGACCAACACCTGATCCGAGCCGAGCCGAGTTGAGCCGAGTGAACCGTCCGAGAGCAGCATGAATGAGACGGAGGGGCTCCGGTTCCGGCGGGTGCACCGACCGCAGGTCATCACCGACGAGCTGCCGGAGCACCGCTACAAGGGATCCGGGTAAGAAACGGAACCAGGACCCGGGGCGGACACTAACACACGATCACCGAGCGGAACAGGACCGTTACCGTTACCGTCTCCGGTTCCGCCTCAGCAGCACCGTGAGGCAGCAGCCGGATGTTTCAGGCTCATTGATTATTGATCAGACAACCGGAAGTGATTCTGTGTGTTTTATTGGTCACAACGAGCTGATTGCAAACAGGAAATAAAACCGATCTGATTCAGAAACAGACTTCCGGTGTTGAAATTCGTTACCTGCCGAGTATCTGAGCTGATGACGTCACAAAGTTATTACTCCGTGAAGGCTGATTAAATAAAGCAGCAGCTGAAGTAATCGAGTACATACTTACTCACTTACTGAATTAAAGTACAGAGTTGGAGTTTTTGTACTTGAGTATTTTTATTATTCTGCTCTCTCCTCCATCTTTATACTTCACTACATTTATCTGACACTTTAGTTACTTTACAGATTCAGATTATTAATACTAATAATCATTGATATGATTAATAATAAATAATGTTTATAAAGTAGATAAAGACATTAAAATCAGCTCCACCTTTACGAGCTACAACATTAAATTCATCAACACATTAATGCCTCAGTGATTACAGATTACAGATTACTCTGCACACTTTGGTACTTCATAAGTATTTTAATAATATTACTTTTGTAATTAAGTACATTTCTGAACGTGGTATTGTTTTATTACTGCTTTTACTGAAGTACATGATCTGAGTACTTTTCTCAACACTGGCTAAATCTTTTCACGATGGACGAGAAGCTAACTAGCTTAGCATAAAACTAAATAGCTTTGCAGATCTCAGCAGCTACCAGCTCATTAGTTAATTTTAAATTGATATATTGATTTCAGTACCGTTATTGATAACAATACTCTGACTCTAAAATGAGCCAGTAAGAAAATTTACACTGGATATTGAATATATTGTAATAAAGCTGGGAATACATATCCAGTACATGCAAACTGTATTACTTACTGTGGTTGAGATGACTACACCGGTCTCCTCCGGTCCATCCTCCTCATCCACAAATCTCAACGGGACTCTCCTGTCCCTCGTCGACCTTCTCGACATTTCTCCTCCAGTATTTACAAAACTATAACTGCCTATGACTGTCTATGAACTATAAAAACACGAACATTTGCAAAAAAGACGAACGATGGCAAAACTACGAACCATGGTGAAAACACGTCAAAAAACACTCAAAAGCTCTCAAAAAAACTCAAATACTATTATTTACAACACTAAATGTTATTTACAAAATAAACACCACCAAAACCCCGCGAAATCACTCCAACTTGCTCCTCGTCAGCTGTCACTCTCCTCCTGCTGTGCTCACTTCCCTCCCCTCCTTCACAGGTAATGACCCTGAGGAACCCCAGAGTTTAAAGAGTAGAGGACCAAGGATTGATCCCTGAGGAGCCCCAGAGAACAAAGTGTTCAGTATTCAGAGTGTCAAGTGTTTCCTTGTTTCTTTCCTCTCTCAGCACCTACAGCGGGAAGGTGTTCCAGGTGACTCTGCTCTCTCTGGGTGGCTTCCTGCTTCTTCCTCTCCTGTTCATCATCCTCATCCTGGAGTCTCCCATCCAGCCTGACGTGTTCAGGTGAGTCAGTCTGCTCACAGCAGAACATTTGATTTGTTTGAACACTGCAGCATTAGTAACCGCCATCTGCACTTGACCTGACATGTTTGGTCACGTGATCAGTTTAAACCCGACAGATTAAATATCTGCTGCCGGCTGCGTGAAATTCTTCTCATTTAAAATGTTTTACATTTTTCCGATGTTAGCGGACCTGTTTTTATTTCAGGTGAAGCAGCTGTCAGTAAACTTTGGTTCAGTTTCTTTTTACTCCCAAAAACATCAAGTGAACCAAAATATTCCAGCAAAGTCAGGACAGCATTCTCTCCTGTCATTAGTCAGATGTGTCAGTGGGGCGGGGTCACAAAATAAACACCAGATATTAAGTGAATGAAAATTGAGATAAGAAATAAGTCGAGTCGCTGTGTGGCTTTCTGCACATCACGTGAACTTCAACATCCACAGTTAAGGGCAGTTTTTCAACTTGGACTCTTTTCTCCTGTGTTTTGTGTCTCTGACTGATGGGAACAGCAGTTTTTGAAATTTCTCCAGTACTGAGAGAGAAATAGGTTATTTTTTTAACCAGAAACAGCACCGAAATCACTATCACCAAACCCACCAGACTGCATTTAAAAAAGCATTTTATCGTCATTAAACACACTTTATGCACAGATGACAGAAACAAAATATAACTCACAGAAACCATCTCAGGGGGCGTCGGTAGTGTAGTGGATAGTGCTGGCGCCCCATGTACAGAGGCATTGCCTCGCTGCAGTGGTTGTGGGTTTGAGTCTGGCCTGCCACCCTTTGCTGCGTGTCAGTCCCCACTCTCTCTCTCTCTCTCTCTCTCTCTCTCTCTCTCTCTCTCCCCTCACACACTGTCCTGTCCATTAAAGGCAAAAAGCCCACAAAAATAATCTTTCAAACAAAAAGAAGAAACCATCTCAGTTCATCTCTTCACTGTTCCAACAGTCACCAGCTGTGTTTGGTTTAAATTAACCCTTAATTCACCAGTTAGATGTGACAACATGCCGCCTCTATACACACTAACATGACTGGTTATTTAAATGGAGTCTGGTGGGTTTGGTGATTTCAGGACTGTTTCTGTTCAAATAAAAAGGATCTTCCTCTTTATCCAAACAGTCTCAGATTGTTCAGGTGTTTGTAAAGTTGTGAGCCTTAAAGGATCTGAAGTCACTGAGGTTAGAAATATAACAATGATAACGTCATAGCACATCGTTAGAATATAGGTTACGGGCGTTGAGTAACATTAGTGCTGCTTTTTCATTTAATTAACATTTTTGGACATTTAAAAAATACTTTTCAGACATTTAATTGATTTTTTGTTCTCAGACATTTTATAAAAACAATTTTGGACATCTTAATAATATTTTTTGGATATATGGGCTACAGCAACACTAAACCCCTGAGCTTGCCTGAGAAGGACTAAATGCACAAAGCTGCTATTTTTAAATATCCCATGGAGAGAGACTCTCACTGCAGCCTGTTCTATTTTGTTGTGAAAATGTGGGCGTGCAGCCTCGTTCTGTGGACGATAAACCAGGTGCAGACTTCCATCTGTGTCACCGCTGATGAGGAAATACAGCGCGTGCTGGACGGAGCAGTGAGTGACAACAACCCCGCCCACATTTAAGAGGACTGTCTGAACACACCGAGGGTCTAGGTACCATGTCTGAAGGGTCACTGCTGGTTCCAAACTCAAACTAAAACATGATGGCAGTCGATGACATCATAGCGTTAATGACTGAAGAGTTGTGATATTATGGTGAGTTGAATTAATAATATCTAAAGTAAATGTGATAGTGACTCCTGTCAGTTTAGAAACTTCACTCTACAGCAGGAGACGACTGTTTCCCCCTCGCTGACCCCGCCCCCTAATTATGACCTCACAACAACAGAACGAATCAAGCTGATGTTTTAAATGTAGGGTTTTATATGGTTCAGATGATCCTGGAGGCTGTTACCACCATAACGTCTGAACATGTCCATATTCAATATGTTTATTAATGATTGTTCAATAAATAATAATCCATCAGGTGGTTCATCCTGCAGAGTTGTCATGGAAACCATGTCTGTGATGTAAACTTGACTTCCTCTTACATCATCCTGCTGAAATGTTGAGACATGGAGTCCCAGATGTGTTTGTGGTAATAATTTCACATCAGATGAATCTTTGTCGACATGACTGTAACGTGTCTGTGGTTCTTCAGTCGGTCGTCTGTCAGAGCAAACTCACTCTGATGAGTCTCTGACGGCTGACTGTGAACATTTCAACTCTCTGCTGCAGATATGTGAACATCTGCTGACTCTCCCGGTTAATGATTTATCAGAGGAAGTTCTAACAAACATCTGAGAGTCTGACAGTTTTGACACACAACTTCATCATTTCACAATACAGTTATTACACAGCAAAGACAAATCATCCTGTGTCAGGAATGATCAGGTGACAGGTGCCAGTATCAGTAAAGAAAACTCTTGAGTCACTTTGTGTCGGACAGGATGAAACACGTCAAGATTTCAAGTGTCAGCTCTTGACTGAGATATCAGACAGAGACCACGATTGGGAGGAGAGTCATTTTATGATTAAGATTTTATTTATTTAAACATAAAGTTGTAATATTTTAAGAACGAATGTACCTCTAAAAAAGTTATATTTTCAAAACAGGTTGTAATAGGCAAGGCAAGAGTAAAAATTATGTCTTATTTCAGAATAAAATCACATTATTTTGAAAATTTTAAAATTTTTAGAGGAATGTAATATGTAGAGAAAAAAGTTGTAATATTTCAATGTAAAAGTATTTAGAAAAAAATATTAAATTTGAGAGAAAAGTTGTTTATTTGTAAAAAAAAAAAAAAGTAATATTTTAAGAATAGACGTACATAAGTTTGAATATTATGAGAGTACTATTTGGATGATGTAATATCAGTACGTTTTTTAAAAAGTTGTGTTTTGGTATAATGCAGTGGGTGTTTTTTAGAAAATATTCAAAGAAAATATAGTAATATTTAGAAAAGTGTTTAGAATCAAGTTGTTAACTTGAAAGAAAATTCATTAATTTGGAAATAAAATTGCATTATTTATAGAAAAATGTTTTAAAAAAATACAATATATATATAAAATATAAACATTTTGAAAATAATATGTAATATTTTAAGAATTAACATACCTAAGTTTTAGTATTATTATATTATTTAAAATATGTAATATTTAAAAAATAAAATCACATTATTTCTAAAACTTTTTTGTAAAATGTTATATTTTAAGAAGAATAGAATATTAGGGGAAAAAAGTTGTTTTTTTAACAATAAATAGTTGTAATAGTAACATTTGAGAATAAAGTTGCACACATATATATATATATATATTTTTTTTTTTTTTAAATTTGTCCTATTTTAAGTATAAAATCATAATATTTTGAAAATAAAGTTGCATTATTTTATAGAGAAAGTATTTTAAAAAAATTGTGTGTAATATTTCCAGAAACAATATTTAGTTGTTTTTTAGAATGAAGCTGTAAATTTGATAAAAAGATTTTCCATAATAAAGTTCTGATATTTTGATTATTTTTTTTATATAGAAACAACTCATCGTATTCAGTGAATAAAGA
>JANUFT010000016.1:594971-637471 GCA_037127435.1 Epinephelus malabaricus
TCAGAGTGTTGGAGTACGACACGGAGAGCCGGGAGCTGACGGTGGTGATGGAGAACCTTCGATTCCCAAACGGGCTCCACCTACTGCCTGACGAGGAGTCGGTGCTGGTGGCCGAGACCACCATGGCTCGGATACGCAGGTAAACACACCTGATCCTGAACCACCTGAACCTGACTGAACCACCTGAACCTGACTGAACCACCTGTCTGCACATGCCTCCAGGATTTATTATTCTGTTAATTCAACAGTCGGCAGAATAAACACATGTATCCTTCTAAATTCAGATGAAACAAAACCAGCTTACTGTAAGCATGTGACCTGGAGTCAGCAGGTGTCAGCTCAGGTGTGTCAGCTCAGGTGTGACAGCTCAGGTGTGACAGCTCAGGTGTAACAGCTCAGGTGTGACAGCTCAGGTGTGTCAGCTCAGGTGTAACAGCTCCGGTGTGACAGCTCAGGTGTGTCAGCTCAGTTGTAACAGCTCAGGTGTGTCAGCTTAGGTGTAACAGCTCAGGTGTGTCAGCTCAGTTGTAACAGCTCAGGTGTGTCAGCTTAGGTGTAACAGCTCAGGTGTAACAGCTCAGGTGTGTCAGCTTAGGTGTAACAGCTCAGGTGTGTCAGCTTAGGTGTAACAGCTCAGGTGTAACAGCTCAGGTGTGTCAGCTCAGGTGTGACAGCTCAGGTGTGACAGCTCAGTTGTAACAGCTCAGGTATGTCAGCTCAGGTGTGACAGCTCAGGTGTGTCAGCTCAGGTGTAACAGCTCCGGTGTGACAGCTCAGGTGTAACAGCTCAGGTGTGACAGCTCAGGTGTGTCAGTTCAGGTGTAACAGCTCCGGTGTGACAGCTTAGGTGTAACAGCTCAGGTGTGTCAGCTTAGGTGTAACAGCTCAGGTGTAACAGCTCCGGTGTGACAGCTCAGGTGTGTCAGCTCAGTTGTAACAGCTCAGGTGTGTCAGCTTAGGTGTAACAGCTCCGGTGTGTCAGCTTAGGTGTAACAGCTCAGGTGTGTCAGCTTAGGTGTAACAGCTCAGGTGTAACAGCTCCGGTGTGACAGCTCAGGTGTGTCAGCTCAGTTGTAACAGCTCAGGTGTGTCAGCTTAGGTGTAACAGCTCCGGTGTGTCAGCTCAGTTGTAACAGCTCAGGTGTGTCAGCTTAGGTGTAACAGCTCAGGTGTGTCAGCTCAGTTGTAACAGCTCAGGTGTGTCAGCTTAGGTGTAACAGCTCCGGTGTGTCAGCTCAGGTGTGACAGCTCAGGTGTGTCAGCTCAGGTGTAACAGCTCCGGTGTGACAGCTCAGGTGTAACAGCTCAGGTGTGACAGCTCAGGTGTGTCAGCTCAGGTGTAACAGCTCCGGTGTGACAGCTCAGGTGTGTCAGCTCAGTTGTAACAGCTCAGGTTTAACAGCTTAGGTGTAACAGCTCAGGTGTGTCAGCTCAGTTGTAACAGCTCAGGTGTGTCAGCTTAGGTGTAACAGCTCCGGTGTGTCAGCTCAGGTGTGACAGCTCAGGTGTGTCAGCTCAGGTGTAACAGCTCCGGTGTGACAGCTCAGGTGTAACAGCTCAGGTGTGACAGCTCAGGTGTGTCAGCTCAGGTGTAACAGCTCCGGTGTGACAGCTCAGGTGTGTCAGCTCAGTTGTAACAGCTCAGGTGTGTCAGCTTAGGTGTAACAGCTCAGGTGTGTCAGCTCAGGTGTAACAGCTCCGGTGTGACAGCTCAGGTGTGACAGCTCAGTTGTAACAGCTCAGGTGTGTCAGCTCAGGTGTGACAGCTCAGGTGTGTCAGCTTAGGTGTGTCAGCTCAGGTGTGTCAGCTCAGGTGTGACAGCTCAGGTGTGACAGCTCAGGTGTGTCAGCTCAGGTGTGACAGCTCAGGTGTGTCAGCTCAAGTTACAGCCTGATTCAAACTGCTTCACATGATGAAATAAAAATAGAAATTATAATTACTATATGTGTAGATAAGGATCTCATAATTATGAGATAAGGTGTCTAATTTTTTTTATCCAGTGAATGCAATGTGCTTCCGTAGTATCTGACAAAGGGTTATTTAAATCTATCTGATCTATATTGATCTATCTATGTGTGTGTGTGTGTGTGTGTGTGTGTGTGTATGTTTATATATCTATATATACAGATGATAAAAATTATGTGGTCATGTGCTAAAGGTCACATGATGTTATATATTATATATTACAAATGTCAATCAACAGTATATATGATGAAAGTTATGTAACGATCTCGATAGATGAAGATGTCGGCTCTCTTTGTTGCCACGGAAACGAGCTGCTGGCCTGGTTCTACCCACATGAAGTGTGTGTGTGTGTGTGTGTGTGTGGGTCAGTGGGAGGTGTGGTGGACTCGTCAGCTTATTTTCATCCTCCCTGCTGTGACAGAGACAGTTTGAACTGTTTGACTGTATAAATATGTTTTAATATTTAACCCCGACCTGTCCAGGCTCTGTGTTCAGAGCTATATATACCTGGTTTATATAAAACACATCAGCGTAGGTGTAAACAGATATGAGGACATTATTACAGCTGTTTAACTGTGTTGTTTTTATTATCTGTTTATACAGAGAAATAAATAAATAAATAAGTTCCAGATAAAGTAACATTTAAGAAAATAGTAAAATACAAACAAAAGAAGATGAAAGGTGATTTGTTAAATACAATATAAATAAAATTAGACAAAGTAAAGAGTTGGTTGATAAATACGCTCAATATAAAATAAACAGTTCCACCATGAAGCACTTTTAAACTGCTGATGACATATTTTATATTATTTAATATTATTTCTGGTCACCAGTCAGACTGTGTGAGGACAGACTGGAGCTGTTATGTCCTCACTGTTCGTCTCAGAGGACACGTCTTTGTGTTTCTGTATTAGAGTCCACGTTGCCGGTCTGAACAAAGGTGGGATGGACACGTTCATCGACAACCTGCCTGGTTTCCCTGACAACATCCGCCCAAGCTCGACCGGAGGTTACTGGGTGGCCATGTCGGCGGTGCGGCCCAACCCCGGCTTCTCCATGCTGGACTTCCTGTCCCAGAGACCCTGGATCAAGAAACTCATCTTCAAGGTGAAAAAACACAGAGACAGAGACAGACCAGGTCCAGGTCCAACTGCTCCTGGACCTTCAGGGAAACTTTCAGGACCCAGAAAGTTTTTATGTCTTAGTTCAGGAGACGCTGGTCTCCAGATCAGCCAATCACTGTGAAGCACCGATCAGTGTAGATGAGCTATGTTCAAAGAGACGATAACAACCTGTAGGTGTCCGCGTAGGGACCATAATGACTAACAGGTGTCCTCGTAGAGACGATAACAACCTGTAGGTGTCCTCTTAGTGACATTAAAAACTCTCAGGTGCCCCATTAAAAACAATAGTGACCTGCAGGTGTCCTCGTAGAGACGATAACGACCTGTAGGTGTCCTTGTAGAGACATTAAAAATTCTCAGGTGCCCTGTTAAAATCAATAGTGACCTGCAGGTGTCCTCGTAGGGACGATAACGACCTGCAGGTGTCCTCGTAGGGACCATAATGGCTAACAGGTGTCCTCGTAGAGACATTAAAAATTCTCAGGTGCCCTGTTAAAATCAATAGTGACCCGCAGGTGTCATAACCTGCATGTGTCCTTGTAGAGACGGTAACTCTGTTCATCATAAGAAACAACAGTCTTGAATGTCCTGTCGTCTGATTGGCTGTCTGTTGTCTCGTGGAGGCGGAGCTTTGAGAGGCTGTAAATGTTTTCCAGGAGTCCTGCAGTTTTTACATCCGACACTTTTCAGACCAGGAAATCTGAACAAACCAAGAAGGTTCTGCAGAGTTTGATTTTCAGATCCTGTGATGTAATAACCTTCTTTCCGTCTTTGTAACCTTCGTCCTGGCTTCCTATCTCCTTCCTCCCTTCCCTCCTCCCTCCTCTGCAGCTCTTCAGTCAGGACGTCCTGGTGAAGTTCGTCCCTCGGTACAGCCTGGTGGTGGAGCTCCATGAAGGTGGCGTCTGCACACGGAGCTTCCACGACCCCAACGGCTTGGTGGTGGCTTACGTCAGTGAAGTCCACGAGCATGATGGGAGCCTGTACATGGGCTCCTTCCGCTCGCCGTACATCGCCAAACTTGACCTGCGCAAGGTCTAAAGACAATAAAGACCAATTGACTGATGGATGTACAGACGGACATGTGTGACTTAGTAAGAAGTCTGAAACCGCGACGTGGTGTTCTTCTTTAACAGTGATGTCATGATGCACCAGGAGGTAAATGAAAACCTGTCACAGGTGTGTTGTCAGACTCGAGCAGCGGTCAGTCTGGGATTTTGTTCCAGAGTGAAAGTTCTCGACACACATGAGAGATTACCCTGAAATTCAAACTCTGTGTCTCCAGAAGGTGAACCCAAGGGACGCTGCCGACAGGACAGCCTGGTAACCATAGTGACAGTCTGACATCATGTTTGTGTTAGAATTTTTCGTTTTGCGGACATCATGGAGCGTGATCAGGCTGGGTATAGAAATTTTATATCTTCTTTGGTACTAAATGTGTCTGTAGCTCAGAGTTTAAAATCAGGTTCTGATAATTGACATCAAATTTACGAAACATGATTTTGTTGACTTCCTGATTTAAATCTTAATTTATCCAGTTTTGGTTTTTGCTTGGCGTCTCGTCAGACATTTAACAGCTGATTTGGTTCAATAAATAAAATGTGTTGGTGGGAAAACATGAGTGAGGAATAAAAAAAGTTTTGGTATCGACCCTTTCAGGGCTGACATCACGATGACATCACAGTGACATCATGTTATCAGCTGGAGGTGCAGCTGCCTCTCCCCCACAGGGCTGTAGGCTCCATAGGAGTGTTAAAATGTGTTTGTCTTGTTGTGTTATTGGGAGCCAGAATAGAAGGAGTCATGGCTCAAAACCAGCCGCCACTGCCCGTCAACAAAAACAAAGACAACTATGGTTAAATGTGATAAGACCAAAGGACTGGACGGAGGCCATCATCAAAAATGCTCACATGTGCAGCGCACACTTCATATCAGGTTAGGGAAAAAGTATTTCCTGTTGTAGGGATGAATAAGGTTATGTGTATTAAGGGTTATCATGTCCACCTCATCAGAAACTGGGGAGGGATTAAGAGGAAGATTGGATTTCTCTGCAACGCTAACTTTTTAGCACATTAGCTAACGTTAGCTTCCATAGCAAAACAAATATTGGATTTCCCCATAACGTTAGCTCTTTAGCACATTAGCTAACGTTCGCTTCCAGTTTGTGTCAGAGTGCGCTCCCACACTCAGAGTGTTTCTGAACGTACCACTAACATCCTTCCTCCATCATCAAAAACAAGACAACAGAAGTTGTTAGCTAGTGCTAGCGTTAGCTAGTGTCTGTGGAGAACTGTTCTGGCTCCATCTAAGCCCCGCCCACCAAAAAACGTCACACTGTTTACTAACAGTTAAAGGGTCTATTAGCACTGAAACTCGGGTTGTGTTCGGCAAACCATTTCGGGCCTAAAATAATGCTCACCTGGTTAAAAGAAAAATTCCCACACCAACCAGCCAAAAAAAAAGATAGCTTAAGCTAATTAACTCGCTCACAAGCTATTTGGCTGATTCACCAGTAGGTTAGCTTGCTAGCTTGGTCATTGTAGCGCTAACTAGCTGCTCCTAGCCATAAACCTGCAGGCAGACGGGATGAACTTCCAACATCAGTGTTTGTTTACCTGTTAATGTTTTGGGCTCCCAGTCTGCGCTAACCTACAGAGCTAACTGGCTTGGTTAGCACTGTTACTGCTACTAGCTGCCATTTCTCACCGTAGTATGTTAGCTAGCCTGAGCCAACAGATAGCATCAGAGTTTGTGCCTGTAGTAAAAGAAATAATTTTATTATTATTTCAAATCAGTAAAAACTGTCAGGCTGTCATAACATCATGCTGCGTGTTCACCCTCGACTGTTTGTAAAGCAGCAACAGAAATATTAAGCCTGAGTTTTATTACTTTGAATGACACTTTTGGTTGACGTAAAGCGTCCATGTTTGTTCGGTTTTCCTGAAATTTCTTTATTAATGAACACCAAGTCAAAGATAGATTCTGAGTTGTAAAAACAACTTGGGTGTAAAAGCTAATTACAAGTCAGAAGGTGTTCTGTATAAATTTTAGCATGTTGGAAAGTTAGCATGGTGATAGAGCCCAGCAGGAATGAGTTAGCATGTTAGCACTTCCTGTTTCCTTGTCTCAAAGTCAGTGTGTTTCTGGAGATGTGTGAAATAAGGACTGTAGTTAACACCAGCTGAGACCCCACTGTCAGATTACAGCTTAATGTGTTTTTAACCGGTGTCTAAATGAGACTACAGAACGTCATCACGCCCAACGCGACTTTACAAACATCGTCCCCCTGCAGAGTTCCAGAGCCACTGTATGAGACGTGCACATGCGCAAGCCCGAGAAGACGGGGTATCTGTCAGTCACAGTCTCCTGTCAGTCAAAACCTTACCAGTTTTTAATTCAGCCAATCACTTAACAGCAGTGGGAGGAGTTAACATTTCAACTAGCTAGCAATGCTAGCACTAGCTAGCATCTGCGTATCAACTCCCCGATCATAATAAAATAGTGCAACTTCAACCACTGCTCATTTTAAAAGGACCACGGCGGGATAACGTGTCCTCTGTTTAAATTATCGTTAACGGACAATAAATCATAGCTGTTTGTTTCTGGCTGCTAGAGTTAGCTAACACAGCTAGCAGAGCTCACTGATGATTCAGCTGCTTTACTTCGAGAAACAAATTTTTCTGATCGTGTTTGTTGTTTTGACATTTTTTTTGTTTTTGAAATGAGGTGCCAAATGTTCAAATTTAAATCTGTGACCAGGATCTTTATTTGCACAAAGATGTTTAACTCTGTTTTAAACATTTCTTTCACAGTAGTTTTGATGTGTATTTTTAGCTTCCTGGCTCGTCGCTGACGACGGACTGATTTCTCTCTGTCAACTCTTTTCCTTCAGTTGTGTTTGAACCTGTTCTGCAGCTTTTCAGCTTCCTTTCAATAAAAACAAATGAATCATGAAATCTGTTCATTTGTTCTCTAAATATTTCTTTAACCTTCGTAACACCTGTTTGTTTTCCTCTTTACCTCAGTGACGTCAGAGTTCATCTGTAGGTTAAAGTCAAAGTTCTTGTGATGATCTCAGATGTTAGGAGCTGTTAGCTCTTTCCTAATAAACATTTCTGTGACAGTTTGAACACACCAGACACGTGGCTGCTGTTCATGATTGTGACCAGCAGGTGGCGTCTGCACTCAACACAACCACAGATTAAAGAGGACACCGTTTCTTCTTCACTGCATCACTGAGTGTTTCTGTACAGGAAATAAATCTGCAGGAAAAGTTCAGTTAAAAATGTTGGTTTTATTTTTCAGTGCAGAGTTGAGTTTGACAGGTGAGCGGAGGCGGAGAGCAGCAGGTGAGGATGATGGGGGATGAAGGTGGGACACAGCCCGTGGTTTCAGGATGAACAGGTGAATTGTCTGACCATGGTCTTGTTCTCCCAGGGAATCACCCAGACCTCCGTGTGACACTGAAACGTCTGAAAGACACAACAGGAAGTAGAATTTTAACCACAAACCCTCTGAACACAGCGTCACAGACGTGTTGTGGTTTAACAAGACTCCAGGAAGTAGTCCAGCATGTGATGTCATCTAACTGAGAAGCAAAGAGTCAAACTGTCCCCGTCCATCCTGCTGAGTCACCTGGTGCAGGTCGTCACCTTCAGGCTGAACGTCACAGTTGGACAGATCTCTGTTGTTGTGTCGTTTACGGCAGACAGTTCGGGTCATGTCCAAATCCACGGCGTACAGAGCTCCCTCAACGACCTGAAATACAGTATTTTTGTCTCCTGTAAATCCTTCACATCTCCTCGTGTCAGATTCAGCCTGTGACATCATGTAAGAGTATTTTAGGTTGACCCGCCTTTGACCTTTGACCCCACAGAAATGATGCGTTTCCTGTGTTGTACCTTCATCTGTGCTCTGGTGATGTTGAGGGGTTTGAAGAGGAAGATGTCATTTGACATGTTGTTGTAGAAGGAGACGGCGCTGTCCACGGCCTGCAGAGGGCCCGGGTCCGTCGTGCTGATATCCCGCCATGTTCCAACCATGGGGCCGCCATCTTGGCTGCCCTCTGCTGACGTCACAGCTGCAGAGGAAGAGGAGGATGGACACAGATGGACAGAGACCTGAACAAGGTGCCAACATGTGTGCTATAGATCAAAGACATAAAGACATGACTGTAAACTCACAGTCTGACCCAGTAATAATATGTTTGGTGATTTGCACTTTAAAAGACGTTGAGGTTAAAATACAGTAGATTTGTAAATGTTGCACATCTATTTGTATCTTGACTCAACAGCATTCAGTGACTTTATTTCAGCTACAAATGTAGTAAATGTAAAGACAGTGAAATGCTGCACCACTGCTCACTCAGAAATATGAACATATAATCCCCAATATTAGGCTATAGGAGTTATGTTCCATCAGTGCAACCAATGACATCAGTGATAGAGATCATTAGTCAGTGATACTACGTGTCTAAAGCTTCATACCCATTTTTAAAATGTAAATAATTAGACCTACACATTATGTGCAATAAACATTTGGGAGCTGCTCTAACAGACTGACAGTCTGATCCTTGTGCACAGTGTTATAAAAATAATAAATATAAAAAGGACAGAGGTTTGATTCTGAGCTGAGGGTGAATTCTCGCTGTGTAATATTTGAATGTAAAGACAAAAGCTGATGTCCAAAGAAATGACTGATGTGCATAAATTCAGTAACTGCAGACAGTCCTGAGTAACAAACTAATATCCAGCAGGATTTAGACTGTGACAGACGGTAAATCTCCGCTAATGAATGCGCTTGGATACAAGCTTTGACACGGACTGAATGAATGAGGAAATGAAACAGCGTGTAAGAGGGAGGAGACAGAGAAACACTCAGGGTTTATTGAAGGAAACCTGTCAGCGAGCAGGTTATGTTCACAGAGTCTGTTACCATGGTGACTGACTCACATAACCTGCTTCCTGGAACACCCCTCTGGAGGTGAACTGGCACCTCTCCAGCCACCAGTCCACACTTGGTCCGGACGGGGACTCGAATAGGCGACCCTCCGGTTCCCAACCCAAGTCCCTATGGACTGAGCCAGTCCAGCGTGTCTCTGTGTCTCTGTGTGTCTCTCTGTCTCTGTGTCTCTGTGTGTGTCTCTGTGCGTGTCTCTCTGTCTCTGTGTCTCTGTGTGTGTCTCTGTGTCTCTGTGTGTCTGTGTCTCTGTCTCTCTGTGTGTCTGTGTGTCTGTGTCTGTGTCTCTGTGTCTGTGTCTCTGTGTGTCTGTGTCTCTGTGTCTGTGTCTCTGTGTCTCTGTGTGTCTGTGTCTCTGTGTGTCTCTGTGTCTCTGTGTGTCTCTGTGTCTCTGTGTCTCTGAGTATCTGTGTCTCTGTGTCTCTGTGTCTGTGTGTCTCTGTCTCTGTGTCTCTGTGTCTCTGTGTCTCTGTGTGTGTCTGTGTCTCTGTGTGTCTCTGTGTCTCTGTGTGTCTGTGTGTCTCTGTGTGTCTCTGTGTGTCTGTGTCTCTGTGTCTCTGTGTGTCTGTGTGTCTCTGTGTGTCTGTGTGTCTGTGTGTCTGTGTCTCTGTGTCTCTGTGTCTCTGTGTGTCTGTGTGTCTGTGTGTCTGTGTCTCTGTGTGTCTGTGTGTCTGTGTCTCTGTGTGTCTGTGTGTCTGTGTGTGTCTCTGTGTGTCTCTGTCTCTGTGTGTCTCTGTGTGTCTCTGTGTGTCTCTGTGTCTCTGTGTGTCTGTGTGTCTGTGTCTCTGTGTGTCTCTGTGTCTCTGTGTCTCTGTGTGTCTGTGTCTCTGTGTGTCTGTGTGTCTGTGTGTGTCTCTGTGTGTCTCTGTGTGTCTGTGTGTCTCTGTCTCTGTGTGTGTCTCTGTGTCTTTCTGTGTGTCTGTGTGTCTGTGTCTCTGTGTGTGTCTCTGTGTCTTTCTGTGTCTCTGTCTCTGTGTGTCTCTGTGTCTCTGTGTGTCTGTGTGTCTGTGTCTCTGTGTGTCTCTGTGTGTCTCTGTGTCTCTGTGACTCTGTGTGTGTCTCTGTGTCTTTCTGTGTGTCTGTGTGTCTGTGTCTCTGTGTGTCTGTGTGTCTGTGTCTCTGTGTGTCTCTGTGTGTCTGTGACTCTGTGTGTGTCTCTGTGTCTTTCTGTGTGTCTGTGTGTCTGTGTCTCTGTGTCTTTCTGTGTGTCTCTGTCTCTGTGTGTCTCTGTGTCTGTGTCTCTGTGTGTCTGTGTCTCTGTGTCTCTGTGTGTCTGTGTCTCTGTGTGTCTGTGTCTCTGTGTCTCTGTGTGTCTCTGTGTGTCTGTGTCTCTGTGTGTCTCTGTGTCTGTGTCTCTGTGTGTCTGTGTCTCTGTGTGTCTCTGTGTCTGTGTCTCTGTGTGTCTGTGTCTCTGTGTGTCTGTGTCTCTGTGTGTCTGTGTGTCTGTGTCTCTGTGTGTCTGTGTGTCTCTGTGTGTCTGTGTCTCTGTGTCTCTGTGTGTCTGTGTCTCTGTGTGTCTGTGTGTCTGTGTGTCTGTGTGTCTCTGTGTCTGTGTCTCTGTGTGTCTGTGTGTCTCTGTGTCTGTGTCTCTGTGTCTCTGTGTGTCTGTGTGTCTGTGTCTCTGTGTGTCTGTGTGTGTCTCTGTGTGTCTCTGTGTCTCTGTGTCTGTGTCTCTGTGTCTCTGTGTGTCTGTGTCTCTGTGTCTCTGTGTGTCTGTGTCTGTGTCTCTGTGTGTCTCTGTGTCTCTGTGTGTCTGTGTCTCTGTGTCTCTGTGTCTCTGTGTGTCTCTGTGTGTCTGTGTCTCTGTGTGTCTCTGTGTCTCTGTGTGTCTGTGTGTCTGTGTCTCTGTGTGTCTCTGTGTCTCTGTGTGTCTGTGTGTCTCTGTGTGTCTCTGTGTGTCTGTGTCTCTGTGTCTCTGTGTGTCTGTGTGTCTCTGTGTGTCTGTGTGTCTGTGTGTCTGTGTCTCTGTGTCTCTGTGTCTCTGTGTGTCTGTGTGTCTGTGTGTCTGTGTCTCTGTGTGTCTGTGTCTCTGTGTGTCTCTGTGTGTCTGTGTGTCTGTGTGTGTCTCTGTGTGTCTCTGTCTCTGTGTGTCTCTGTGTGTCTCTGTGTGTCTCTGTGTCTCTGTGTGTCTGTGTGTCTGTGTCTCTGTGTGTCTCTGTGTCTCTGTGTCTCTGTGTGTCTGTGTCTCTGTGTGTCTGTGTGTCTCTGTGTGTCTCTGTGTGTCTCTGTGTGTCTGTGTGTCTCTGTCTCTGTGTGTGTCTCTGTGTCTTTCTGTGTGTCTGTGTGTCTGTGTCTCTGTGTGTGTCTCTGTGTCTTTCTGTGTCTCTGTCTCTGTGTGTCTCTGTGTCTCTGTGTGTCTGTGTGTCTGTGTCTCTGTGTGTCTCTGTGTGTCTCTGTGTCTCTGTGTGTCTGTGACTCTGTGTGTGTCTCTGTGTCTTTCTGTGTGTCTGTGTGTCTGTGTCTCTGTGTCTTTCTGTGTGTCTCTGTCTCTGTGTGTCTCTGTGTCTCTGTGTGTCTGTGTCTCTGTGTCTCTGTGTGTCTCTGTGTGTCTGTGTCTCTGTGTGTCTCTGTGTCTCTGTGTGTCTGTGTCTCTGTGTCTCTGTGTGTCTGTGTGTCTCTGTGTGTCTGTGTCTCTGTGTCTCTGTGTGTCTCTGTGTGTCTGTGTCTCTGTGTGTCTCTGTGTCTCTGTGTGTCTGTGTCTCTGTGTGTCTCTGTGTCTGTGTCTCTGTGTGTCTGTGTCTCTGTGTCTCTGTGTGTCTGTGTCTCTGTGTGTCTGTGTGTCTGTGTCTCTGTGTGTCTGTGTGTCTCTGTGTGTCTGTGTCTCTGTGTCTCTGTGTGTCTGTGTCTCTGTGTGTCTGTGTGTCTGTGTGTCTCTGTGTCTCTGTGTCTGTGTCTCTGTGTGTCTGTGTGTCTCTGTGTCTGTGTCTCTGTGTCTCTGTGTGTCTGTGTGTCTGTGTCTCTGTGTGTCTGTGTGTGTCTCTGTGTGTCTCTGTGTCTCTGTGTCTGTGTCTCTGTGTCTCTGTGTGTCTGTGTCTCTGTGTCTCTGTGTGTCTGTGTCTGTGTCTCTGTGTGTCTCTGTGTCTCTGTGTCTCTGTGTCTCTGTGTCTCTGTGTGTCTCTGTGTGTCTGTGTCTCTGTGTGTCTGTGTCTCTGTGTGTCTCTGTGTCTCTGTGTGTCTGTGTGTCTGTGTCTCTGTGTGTCTCTGTGTGTCTCTGTGTCTCTGTGTGTCTGTGTGTCTCTGTGTCTCTGTGTCTGTGTGTCTCTGTGTGTCTCTGTGTCTCTGTGTGTCTCTGTGTGTCTCTGTGTGTCTCTGTGTGTCTCTGTGTCTCTGTGTGTCTGTGTGTCTCTGTGTCTGTGTGTCTCTGTGTGTCTGTGTGTCTCTGTGTCTCTGTGTCTCTGTGTCTCTGTGTGTCTGTGTGTCTCTGTGTGTCTGTGTGTCTCTGTGTGTCTCTGTGTGTCTCTGTGTCTGTGTGTCTCTGTCTCTGTGTCTCTGTGTGTCTGTGTCTCTGTGTGTCTCTGTGTCTCTGTGTGTCTCTGTGTCTCTGTGTGTCTCTGTGTGTCTCTGTGTCTCTGTGTGTCTCTGTGTCTCTGTGTCTCTGTGTGTCTGTGTCTCTGTGTCTCTGTGTGTCTGTGTCTCTGTGTGTCTGTGTGTCTGTGTCTCTGTGTGTCTCTGTGTGTCTCTGTGTCTCTGTGTCTCTGTGTGTCTGTGTGTCTGTGTGTCTGTGTCTCTGTGTCTCTGTGTGTCTGTGTGTCTGTGTGTCTCTGTGTCTCTGTGTGTCTCTGTGTCTCTGTGTCTCTGAGTATCTGTGTCTCTGTGTCTCTGTGTCTGTGTGTGTCTGTGTGTCTCTGTCTCTGTCTCTGTGTCTCTGTGTGTCTCTGTGTCTCTGTGTCTGTGTCTCTGTGTGTCTGTGTCTCTGTGTGTCTCTGTGTCTGTGTCTCTGTGTCTCTGTGTGTCTGTGTCTCTGTGTCTGTGTGTCTGTGTCTCTGTGTGTCTGTGTCTGTGTCTCTGTGTCTCTGTGTGTCTGTGTGTCTGTGTGTCTGTGTCTCTGTGTGTCTGTGTCTCTGTGTGTCTGTGTCTCTGTGTCTCTGTGTCTCTGTGTGTCTGTGTGTCTGTGTCTCTGTGTCTCTGTGTGTCTCTGTCTCTGTGTGTCTGTGTCTCTGTGTCTGTGTCTCTGTGTCTCTGTGTGTCTGTGTCTGTGTCTCTGTGTCTCTGTGTCTCTGTGTGTCTGTGTCTCTGTGTGTCTGTGTCTCTGTGTCTCTGTGTGTCTGTGTGTCTGTGTCTCTGTGTGTCTGTGTCTCTGTGTCTCTGTGTCTCTATGTCTCTGTGTGTCTGTGTGTCTGTGTCTCTGTGTGTCTGTGTCTCTGTGTCTCTGTGTGTCTCTGTGTGTCTCTATGTCTCTGTGTGTCTGTGTGTCTGTGTCTCTGTGTGTCTGTGTCTCTGTGTGTCTCTGTGTGTCTCTGTGTCTCTGTGTGTCTGTGTCTCTGTGTCTCTGTGTCTCTGTGTGTCTGTGTCTCTGTGTCTGTGTCTCTGTGTCTCTGTGTGTCTCTGTGTCTCTGTGTGTCTCTGTGTGTCTGTGTCTCTGTGTGTCTGTGTCTCTGTGTGTCTGTGTCTCTGTGTCTCTGTGTGTCTGTGTCTCTGTGTGTCTCTGTGTCTCTGTGTGTCTCTGTGTCTCTGTGTGTCTGTGTGTCTGTGTCTCTGTGTGTCTGTGTCTCTGTGTGTCTGTGTCTCTGTGTGTCTGTGTCTCTGTGTCTCTGTGTGTCTGTGTCTCTGTGTGTCTGTGTCTCTGTGTGTCTCTGTGTCTCTGTGTCTCTGTGTGTCTCTGTGTCTCTGTGTCTCTGTGTCTCTGTGTCTCTGTGTGTCTCTGTGTCTCTGTGTCTCTGTGTCTCTGTGTGTCTGTGTGTCTGTGTCTCTGTGTGTCTCTGTGTCTCTGTGTCTCTGTGTCTCTGTGTGTCTGTGTGTCTGTGTGTCTGTGTCTCTGTGTCTCTGTGTCTCTGTGTGTCTGTGTCTCTGTGTGTCTGTGTCTCTGTGTCTCTGTGTCTCTGGGACGGAGGAGTTTGACTCAGCAGAATTTTCTTTTCATCATGAACAAAGTTTTTCTTCAGAAACTAAAACAGCTGTTTTTAATAAATTCACCTTAAACTGAAATATGTACATAAAAATACTAAAAATCAGTTTTATTTAAACAAATAAACGTTGTGTCTCAGTCTAAAAACTGTCCCCGTCTTTGTCCACTATGTCTCTGAGATGGACAGAAGCTGATCAAAAACCTGACCAGGTGAGAAACGAGAATCTTCTCAACTTGTCTTTAAACCCTGAGAAAGGAAACAGGAAGTCTTTTACCCAGGACGGTGAGCAGAGAGACGAGCAGCAGTGTCTTCGGTCCCATCATGTCCTCTGTTTGTGTCTCTGTAAGGACACGTCTGTGTTTCCTGTGAGGCGGCGACACTCTGACCTCAGATCAGTGTGAACTACCTGTCATGTTTGCTGCAGGACCGGTTTGTTTAACTTCTTTTGCAGGTCACTTCCTGTTGGTGTGAACACTTCCTGTAGCTGCTGAGTCATGTTCACTGAGTCAGGCTCCAAACCTCAGAAGAACTGTGTTTCCCAGCATGCACTGCAGCTGAGCTCTGTCCCAGCTGACAGCCATCAGCACTCACACAGGTGTGGACAGGTGAACCAGTCTGTCCAGTCTGTTTGTCTCACAGTGGAGTGAAATACAAAACATTTTAAGTCAACAAAATTTGAAAATGTTTTAAGTCAGTGAAAATGAAAAACATTTGCATCGATAAAAATTCAAAAAGTTTTAGTCTAAAAAATTAAGTCGATTAAAATTAATTATGTATGACGATAACATGTTTATTGACCCGTCTGCGTGTGACCCGTCCAACATGACATGAATGTAACACGTTTATTGACCCGTCTGCGTGTGACCCGTCCAACATGACATGAATGTAACACCTTTATTGACCCGTCTGTGTGTGACCCGTCCAACATGACATGAATGTAACACGTTTATTGACCCATCTGCATGTGACCCGTCCAACATGACATGAATGTAACACCTTTATTGACCCGTCTGTGTGTGACCCGTCCAACATGACATGAATGTAACACGTTTATTGACCCGTCTGCGTGTGACCCGTCCAACATGACATGAATGTAACACGTTTATTGACCCGTCTGTGTGTGACATATGGCGGTGTAGTTTCCGTCCCTGCAGCACTCACACTCAGTTTCACTTTCAGCCTCACGTTCACCTCATGTTCAGACAGGATATAATCTCACTGCTGCAGCTTACAGCTTCATTACAGCCAGACCAGAGCTGATCCATCACAGTTTGTGGTGAGTCTGACTTTATTTCTATTTATTTACCATATTTATTTATGTGTTTATTTATTCTGAAATAAAGAGGAGGATAGTGGGAGAACAGTACAGGAGGAGGACTGAGAGGAGAGGAGGACGACGACAGAGACAGATGTCCTGGTCGTCCCCGCCTGAATATTCTCTGTACCAGCTGACATGTACTGACGGTGTAGCTCAGATATGGAGGACTGAATCTGTCCATATTCTTATCACTAATTAATTATAAAATAAATGATGAAATAAAAACATCAATTATTTAATAAATGTTTAAATTATTTTAAAAATCAAACACATGCACAGAAACAGAAAAATAAATTAAATGTATTTATGTATGTATTTATTTTCATGTTAAGTTATTACCCAAATTATTAACCCTAACTTTACATTAAGTACGCATCTCTACTTTCATAAACCTGACCTACGCAACTTTACATTAAGTACATACCTTTTCTTTACAAACCTGATCTACGTAACTTTATGTTTACTACGTAACTTTACTTTCACAAACCTGATCTACGTAACTTTATGTTAACTACGTAACTTTACTTTCACAAACCTCACCTACGTAACTTTATGCTAACTACGTAACTTTACTTTCACAAACCTCACCTACGTAACTTTATGTTAACTACGTAACTTTACTTTCACAAACCTGATCTACGTAACTTTATGCTAACTACGTAACTTTACTTTCACAAACCTCACCTACGTAACTTTATGTTAACTACGTAACTTTACTTTCACAAACCTGATCTACGTAACTTTATGTTAACTACGTAACTTTACTTTCCAAAACCTAACTGTTGTAACTTTATGTGAAGTATGTGACTTTACTTTCTGAAACATATCCTATGTAACTTTGCCCTAAGTACATAACTTTACATTACATATGTCACATGAAGATAACTCAGCCTAAAGAACTTTACGTTAAGTCATGTTTGTTTATGAGATTATAAACACTTAAATCTTTCCCTGTATTGTGTGTGTGTGAGTCTATAGATGTGTGTTAAGATGCAGCTCAGAGACAAACGGACAAACATTTATTTTATCACTGCCTTTAAATACAAACATGTTCATATGTGAAAAGTAACATTAGGACTTAAATGTTTATTTCTTATGATTTCTAGAACCTTTCCTTCAGTCTGACTCTGAATCAGTCCCAGCTGAGAGACATGGCGTCCACGCATGAAGCACAGAGCCTTAGGCGTCCAAATCCGTCCACTGCATCTCCTCCAGCTGCCAGACGCAGCAGACTAACAGGTAACATGTTTCTGTACCAACACGTGCCATCTGAGCTGAAGCATGTTCACCATACATGTGAAAATAATCCCAGCAAAACATCAGCTCAGGATTTAAAGCATCTCAGGCTGCTGTCAGCCCCAGAGTCGTCTGCTTTGGTCTGAATCAGGGACTCATGTTGTTCCAAAGTTGTGTAATTGCCAAGCTGTGTGTTGCGACCTGGATGTGAAGCAGCTGCAGTCACATGACACATTGTTTGGGTTAAACATGAGCATGTTACAGTCCTGGAGGATTATTAATGTGCACCTCCTCCTGTACTGCCTTAATATGCACATTCAGCACATCCAATGCATCAAAACATTGTTTTCTAGTTGGAGCCGCGCCTCGTTTTCAAACTGTATGGTTTGACTAAAATGAACAATGACAGCAATATAGTCCACGATGAGCAGCGCTAAAATCAACCTGCGTAGTTGTCCCTCCATTGTGACATTAGAAAGTGTCACATTTATCTTGCAAGTGTACTCTTCTTCAACGTTTGCTTTACTTCCTGGATTTTTCCCACATGGAAATTCTGACCAATCAAGAGCAGCTTTCTCACACAAGGCATTTGATCTGGTCCTCTTGTAAATGCTGCCGTGAGAACACCAACCAACTCTAGGCAATTATACAACTTTGGAACAACATGAGTCCCTGATTCAGACCAGAGGAGACCACTCTAGGGCTGACAGCAGCCTTAGCTTCACTCAGACAGCGGATGAACACCAGCGTTGGGACTGACGGGTTAATGTCAGACCGAGGTTCACAGGAGCCACACCTAAATACACAGCATACATGTTAAACTACAGTAACCACAGCAGCACAGCCACGAATCGAACCTCTCTTCAGCCAACATGTAACCATGACATCTGTGTCTGTTCTTCGTCCTGTGTCTCTCTGTCTGACAGATTCCGATGAGCTCAGGCTCGTCCTGATTGGCAAGACAGGAGCAGGGAAAAGTTCAGCAGGAAACACCATCTTGAGCAGACAAGCTTTTGAGTCCGACCTATCTGCAACATCTGTGACAACTGATTGCATGAAAGAAAGAGGAGAGGTAGGAGGGAAAATGGTTGCTGTCGTCGACACCCCAGGGCTGTTTGACACTGAATTAACCAATGAGGAAGTGTTGCCAAGGATCAAGATGTGCATCGGCATGTCCTCTCCTGGTCCTCATGCCTTCCTGGTGGTCGTTCAGCTGGGCAGGTTCACAGAAGAGGAGAAAGAAACAGTCCGAATGATTCAAGAGCATTTCGGTGAAGACGCCGCCAAATACACGATGGTGTTGTTCACTTGTGGGGACAAGCTAAAGAAACAAACCATCGAAGAGTTTGTCTCAAAGAGCAAAGACCTCCAAGACATCATCCAGAAATGTTACGGCCGTTATCACGTCTTCAACAATGAGGTGGAAAACCCATCTCAAGTCACTGAGCTTCTGGAGAAGATCGACAAGATGGTAAGCGTCAACAACGGGTCGCACTACACCACAGATATGTACCTGAAGGCAGAGAGAGCCATCGAGGAGAGGAAACAACAACTCCTCAAAGAGTCTGAGGAGAAGAGGAAGAGGGAGGTCGAAGAGCTGAAGGCCAAATATGAAGGAGAGAAGTTGGAGCTAGAATTAAAAATGATGAAAGAAAAATACGAGGCTGAAGCCAGAGCTCGAGCTGAAAGAGAGAATAATGTTCACCATACATACACACTGAAGGTTGAGTGTGTGATCAGCTGAGCAGCCGAAGCTCTGATCTGTTTAACAGCAACAGAGAAACTTCTCAAATCATTTCTGAGCGTAACATAAAATAACCTCCTTTACTGTGTTAATTAGTACTGTGATATCTAATATTCATACCTCAAATGCTTCCCAAATATTTCACGTTGAAATGTTCCACATCTCTCATATTCCTCTAATTCCATTTCAGCTTTTTAAATATTCAACCCTTTTTGAAGCTCAGTGAAACTGTCCGTCTCAGATTTTTACATTAATGTGTACGGCACAGTTAGAGTGGAGAGGAGCTGTACTTGTTTTAATTCTCTTAAACTTGCTGTTTTTCACACAGTCTTGGCTCTTTATACTGTACATCACGTTTAGTTTAAAAATAGGAAAAAAATCGATGCTATTTCATACAGTGTAGCTGTGGAAGCAAACTGACGGAGCTCACATCTGTCAGTCATTAAATCCAGCAGTTCAGTTTAACATCAGCTTTACAACAGACCTAACAATATTTCACATCTTTCACACACCATGAGTGTTATTCCACTTTTAGAGCTAGTAATCTAGTTTAACGTTAGCTTTTTAAAAATGTTAACATGTTCCATATTATTCAAACATTATTGCTCTTTGTCAACTGTCAGTTTAGCAGCAGTTTAACAAACCTTTCAGTTGTTCACATCTTTATTACATTATGTGTATTTCTTTTACTTTTAAAGCCGACAGTGAGTTTAGCATCAGCTTTTCAACAAACCTTAATATGTTCCATGTTTTTCATACATTGTGCATATTTTATTTATCAGCTTTTATAACTGTCAGTTTAGTTCAGCAGCAGCTTTTTAACAACCCTTATAACACGTGAGGACGCACAGGAGCCCAGAGTGCATTCAAGTACCTAAACCAGCCACCACAAAACACACACTCTCAAGTCAGAGAATGTTTTATGATGCCAGCACATGTTGCTCGTGTGGACTCTTCCTAATGCAACAGAAGAAGACTGAGTGCATCTGTGTTTGAGGAGCCTCAGGTTATCTCTAAATCCGTTAACATCTCCACTTCCCCTTTTTCATCCTGTATGTTCACTTGAACTCTTGACCTGTTCACACTGTGTGAAACCATGTGACGCCTCTGAGTTTAACCAGTTGGCAGTTAATTATTTTGCATGCTGTGCTCATGTGCGCTCTTTGACCATATATGAAGATGTTTCACCTGCAGTTCAGTTTTTTGGAAACCACCCCTCAGCTGTGATGCATGAGACGACAGAGGAAGTGGTTAGTGATGTTAGACTGAGATAGACATGGCTCCTCTTCTCACACAGAGGTTTTATTCTTTCTACTTTAGTTTGTGATTGCTTGTATTTTGTCTCGTCGCAGACGTTTAGCTTTTTCATTTTATCATGTTTGTCCTTTTTAATCATCCGTAACTGTTTATCGTTTTCACTGAATAAAAACAAGTAGACTGTGGTGGTCCGCTGAAAGACAGCAGTTTCTTCTGAGGTTTGTGCATCTACCAGATGATGATGATGATGATGATGTATTGCTCGATTGCTTGTGTTTTGAGAATACTGCTGATTGCATTGTTGTGGTTATTGTTATTCAGTATCCAGTGATTAGAGACACAGGTAAAGACATTTAATCCTGCTCACACCGGGTGTGTGACTGCTTCCTAAAGAATCCTAAAGTAGGGGCGTCGGTAGTGTAGTGGTTAGTGCTGGCGCCCCATGTACAGAGGCACCTTCCTCGCTGCAGCAGCCGCGGGTTTGATTCCGGCCTGCGGCCCTTTGTTGCATGTCACTCCCCACTCTCTCGCTCTCTCCGTTACACACTGTCCTTTCCATTAAAGGAGAAAAACCTATAAAAACATCTTAAAAAAAGAAAGAAAGAAAAGAGTCCTAAAGTAATCCTGACAACCCAGTCGCTGGGCACGCAGCCCTTTGTAACTCCAGTTGCAGTCTTGATCTCAGTCTACGTACTCATCCCCACATCTGGCACTCAGCTCCTTCCACATTTTTCAACATTCAAACATCAAATCATTCAGCTTTTCACCAGAAGAATTAGTGCGCTCTCCTCCAGAATTCATACTGAAATATTTCATGTTTTCCACACTCAAATGTGCTCGACTGGCTCCCACTGAAACTGAGACTAGACGCTTATGGAGAAAAGCATGAAGTGCCAGTTTTCTAACCTGTGTCACAAACTGGCTCAGAGTATGTGACAAGAAGGGAGTCCACACAAAAGATTAACTTAAAGCAAGCCAAATTTATTAAACTAAAATGAACTTATAATCAATGGAGTGTGTAGATCAGCAAAGTCAGTCATGAAAGCCATGCATGGGTGAGTGTCAGGTGTTCTGTGGAGGTGTTGAAGGTGCATCCCAAAACCAAAGCTGCTCAGTGGATGTCAGCTGAAAGGAAGGGAGAGACCAGGTGAACAGATTAGGCAGCTTTTATAGCTTGGAGGCCCAGGTGAGCGTAATCATGGTAACGACCCTCCCATGTCAGCCAGCTGCCTGATGAGACTGGCTGAAACATTAGGTTCGTTGGAGATGAGCCAGGCCTGCGCAGATTCGATCACCGGCGATCGGCGCACAATGCATGCCGGTTAGTTTTGTGTCCGACTTCATCCCGACTTGCTCTCACGTATTACAAAAGTGGACGGTGATAAAATGGCGAGAGCGAGGCGGCCGCAGTTGCTCTCCACCGACTGCAGCGCCTGGCTCTCACCTGAACTAACAGCTGATTGGTTCAGATGTCGACTCAACAAGATGACGTTTTAGATAAACTACTCATTTTTGTTGAATTCTAGAGATTAAGATTGTATTTGTCTGATCTGAAGGTTTATTCTGTGAACAGAAACATGTTGTGTGACTGATGGTGAAAACAAACTGATATATGGGTCTGACCACTTTTTTAATGAACTGACCTCATTCCAGACAGGATGTGAGTGTGTCTGTGACTTCCTGTACGGACTGAAGGCTGCTGGAAACTGTCGGGAAACTGTCCGACTTCACCGCAGCTTTTTGTCACCGCCCCCCGCTGCAGCCGCCTGCTCTCGTCTACTTTTCAGGGGAGGCGCAGTTCATCTCGAACGAGCCTATTCTCAAAGACATAGGGAGGGGCGTCACACCTGTTCCTGTCATCTCATTTTTGACATCACAGTTTTTGACTGATTTTTCCATTAGTGGGTACAGGACAGAAAGTTCAGAGCTAGAGTGGATGACATCACAGTTAGAGTGGAGAGGAGCTTTAAAATTATAATTTTTAATCTAAAACATTGATGCTATTTCATACAATGTAGCTGTGGAAGCAAACTGAAGGAGCTCAAATCTTTCAGACATTAAATCCAGCAGTTCAGTTTAACATCAGCTTTACAACAAACCTTAAACTCGATATTTCACATCTTTCATACACCATGAGTGTTATTCAACTTTTAGAGCTAGTGCTTGTAAACTTCTTTTAAACTTACTCTTATTCACACAATTCTCACTCTTTATTTGGTAAAGAGACACATTTTACAGTACGTTTTAGGTCAAACTGTAGGAAAATCTTTGTTATTTCATTAAATGTAGCTGCAGAAGCAAAGTGACAGATTTGACATCTTTCATACATCATGGGCCGGATCTACTAAAGGTGTGTGTGTATAACAACATGTGCATAAAAACTCATTGCACACGCAAAAAAATGTACAAACTGATTTACTAACAGTGTGCACTAAGGGTTGCATCTTTCAAAGGTGCAAAATAGCGCGTCTGCATCCAGTTAGTACGTTTGCTGCAATGAATATGCAAAATGGGGCGTTTACACACAATTGTGCGTGTGCTGGAGGAGAACATGTAAATATATTAATTTAGCACACACAAAGTGATTTATCAAACCTGAAAGCAGCTTTGCTCATAGAAACGGCATCTATATTTAACATGTGTCAAAGGGAGGTGCAAACGGTTTGCATGCGTAATTGCACATGGCTGCGGTTATTGTTGCAAGAAGGAGACATCGAAACGATGAAATAAGATGCAGAGAACACAGGTTTCACCCTCGTGTGAACATTTTTGGAATGACTGAGGAAACAATCATTAAAACATATCACCTATCCAGCATTACCATCTTGGAACTGACCCGGGTCAGTAGTGTTCTTTTATTCTGAGAAACAGTTTTCTGTTTTCCAAGTTGCGAGATGGCGAGTTTTTAGATGGCTGGCTTGTAGGTGAGTCACTTTGTAAAATCCTTTGTAAAATAATTACATTAAAAATAAGAGGGTGTTTCATATTGATTCATATGTGTTTAAGGTGATAGTGCATACCTCCTACACCCCTTCCTCCTGACACCTGTTCTCAACCCGACCACTGCTGGAGAGAGAAGGTACAACGAGGCGCATATCCGCACACGGAATATTGTGGAGCGCACCTTTGGAATCCTGCAGAGCGGGTTCTGTTGTTTGGACCGCACTGGAGGAGCACTGCTGTACAGGCCAGAAAAAGTGGCCCAGATTGTAGTGACCTGCTGCATGCTACATAACATCGCCAAGCAACACAGGCTGGAGCATAATGCCATGACGGAGGAGAACGCCGACATTTATTGAAAAGAAGATGATTGAAATCACTTTGTAGATTCCAAACATGATTATCAAACGAAACACTCAGTCTCATTAACGTCTAATTATGTTAAGCCACGTAACATCATATTAAATTGTTTCAGTCACAAAATATATCAGGCTATAGCTCTAACATTTATTGTGGCAAAAAACTAAACTGAACAGTTGTTTATCGTATAGCCTATCTGACACAAAATGAATATTCACAGCCAATATAAGAAAACTTAAACATGACAGTTGAGTGTATTATTTGTGTTTCCTTTTACACAGGTGGAACTCACCCGCCGTGCGCACCTCTCGTCCCTCTCCAGTCTCTGGCTGTTGGTCACAGATTTCTTCCCATATAGCGTTCCTTGGTGAGACAGTCAGGTTTCTTTGCTGTAGCTCATTTAAGTGTCGATTGGCCTCATCTACCAACACCTCTAATTCCATAGGGTCGAATTTCACTTTGCGCTTTCTCTCCAAACTTGCCATGCTGCAAACCATAAAACACGCAAAACCCTCATTTAAATAGGGTGTCTCCAACACGTCTGAACCTCTTGTCATTTACGCAGTCACTCTTAGTAAATCACCCGCAAACTGCGGTTCAGCCCCACACGCAAAAGTCTAGATTGCGCATGCAAATTAGTACACGCAAACTGGGATCTTAGTAGATCCGGCCCTATGGGGATTTTTTCAACTTCTGTTTTTTCCTGTGAAAACAGAAGTGTGTTTTGAAAACAGACAATGCATGTAACAGGCTGAAGTTGACATGGCGTCCCAGAACGTCAACAACCAACACACCCAGGGTACCTTGGACGCCATATGTGGACGTGGAAAGTCCATGACCAGCCCAGTCATGACGGGAAGTTTAATTCATTTGACTGATTTTGATTTGAAAGTTTATTTTGAACATTAAAAAAGAAAAGAAAGCAACAACAACAGACAATGAAAAGATTGTTCAAAAAGGAGTGGGAAGAAGTGGAACTTTCATCCCACCCCTTCATAAGAAAGAAACTGATCATTTGCAGACACTTAATAGCACCATTAATTAGTGCCAACATTTTGTTTTGTTGGAGGAAATGATCCCTGTTAAAGATAATGGGCCTAACTGACAGCTTTGCTGCTGGTGGCTTCTCTTCCTAGGAAGTTTGAGCGATCTGCATGAAACTGGGTGAACATAATCTAGGGACCAATATCTAAAGTTCCCTCTTGGCAAAAGTTGGAAAACTTACTAAAACTGAGCTTCTATAAGGCAATGAATATTGCGGAGGGCGTGGCTCATCACATAAAGGTGTATAACATCTCAAGGGTTTCACCCATCACCACGCAACTTTGTAGGCATATGACCACACATAATCTGAGGGGACCCCTCCATTATTGACCCCATCAAACAAAATGGGGGCGCTAGAGAGCTCATTTCTTATCTAGGCCTAACCGCCATATGGATTTTTACTAAACTTGGTAGATATGTAGAACAGGACGCCTCAAGGTGACTGGAGAAATTTAACTCTAATTGGCAACTGGGTGGCGCTATAACAACAGAAAAATGCTTCAAAATGGCTAAAATGCGACCGATCGCTGTGGCTCCCCCTGTGGACCAATGTTGGTGTTTGGTATGACTAAGTCATGAATTCAAATAAAACACAAGAAGCTTGTGCTCTAATAAATGGATCAGCACTCAGTGAATAACCTCCTAAGCCCTATGATAAGCTATTATGGCAAGGCTTAACTATACAGACCAGTGAGCAGTGATAACTAACATGTCTTTGGGGTCATCGGGTGGGAACCTCCTTTCACCAGTGCACCTCCTTTACCTTACTTACACATGGCTTTCTCAGCCCAAACAGCACTGCCACCTTCAACAAACCCAGGCTCCGTACATGCGAGCGCCAGGTAGAAGCAATGCTGATACTACCTTTCCTAGCACATTCACCATACTCTATTTCACATGCTACATAGCATAACTACAATATAAGCTAAAGTTAAAGGAGCTAAATAAACTCACAGGATCAGCAAACACACTCACCTTGCCACATGGCCTCAAACAAAATTGATTCAAATAGGCCACTCCCACACTTAAATAACCTTCCTCTTCCTGGACTTCCTCCTTATTTACACATGGCTTTCTCAGCCCAAACAGCACTACCACCTTCAACCAAACCCAGGCTCTGTACATGCGAGCTCCAGGTAGAAGCAGGGCTGATACTACCTTTCCTATGGTATGGTATGCTGCTGCAACAAGGGCTAGCTGCACCTTTCCCATGTGAACTACCAGTGCGCCCCACTGTGAAGTCAATACAACATATAAACACTTTAACTATCTGCCTTTCAACGTGCTACCTCAACTACTAATGTACAGTTTTAGCCCACTAACTATCCCACTATTGGCAATGGTACTACTGTACTTTCAATAAAGCAGTCGTACTATCAAACTCACAAACACTCTGTCTGAATACATTGCTCTTCTTAATGGGTTCAGTTGACTATTTAATCTGCAATTTCCTATGACCTGTATCCCAAACACACACCATGTGAAACTGTACGTGGACAGCTGTGCACTCAATGAGTATGGACTAGTACATATATATATATATGTATATGTATGTATATGTACATATCGTGTGAAACGCTGGAAGGGAGATGCACATCTGGACTTTATTCTGCTGTCCAGACCAGAGTCAGAGGATGGAGGGATGTTCATACTTAATGAATGAATGAATGAATGAATGAATGAATGAATTAATGAATAATTGTTATTTCAGTTACATAAATCTGTAGAAACAAATATTATTCCACACAAATTTTCTCACAGTCAATAACTAAAAAAGGCAACTCATCCTCACTGTGACCTCGTCACATGTCCACGTTTGGTCATGGACTTTCCACGTCCACATATGACGTCCAAGGTACCCTGGGTGTGTTGGTTGTTGACGTTCTGGGACGCTGTGTCAACTTCAGCCTGTTACATGCATTGTAAAATTATGTATCTATCATAAAAATATACAGTTTAGGTTTCAGAAAAGAAACACGGTTGGGCGTTACATTACTTTAAGGGGGTTACTTTGAGGTTACTTTAAGAAAACATGCGTACTTAATGTCAAGTTATCTAGGTTAGATTTAGGAAATGAAACACGGTGAGGTTGAAACTTAAAATGACTCGAAGGTCACTTGTTTACAAACGGCACAGGATCACCGGTCTCCCAGAGAAAAGTCACGTGCACTTTCGTAGAAAACAGCCTGACTCTTCTCTGATTTAATTTTCTGTCTTTTTTAGAATGTACCTTTTGCTCTGACTCCCTAAACTGAGTTAAAGCGTGTCAACGTGTTTTATGTCACGTTCACCTGAAAATAATCAGAACAAAATATCAACTAATGATTGAAAGGATCTCAGATCATCTAGAGATTCATGAAACACTACAGATCACTGCTCGTCTCACCTGACTGTTTCACCGCCAGGACAAAACCAGTGTTTTAAAAATTTAGATGGCACCATGATGACGTTGTCTCAGTCAGACCAGTAACACATGAACAAAATCTGAACATTGCTGTAGCTTGAACTTCTGCCCTTCAATTTTTAAAAACTCAAAACATGCATTCACATTCAGGGCTCAACCTCCAGCACAGAAAGACTCTTCATCACTTTCAAAACACAACTACAACTTCTCTGAGGCTGAGTTCAGCCGCCTAACAGGGGAAACTCATTTTGGCTGCTTGTATCAGCGTCTGATTCTTTTGGTAACTGCCGGAGGTTACAACCACAGCTAAGGGCTGCAACATAGATTAACTGGTAACTAAAAAGCTCAGCTCAGCTTCTTCTTCGCCATGACTGTCCAGTACAACGGCTGCATCACTGCTGATAGCCCACCGATCTGCCTGTCGACCTCTATTTGACTGTTCCTTATGAACAAGACCCTGAGATACTTGAACTCCTTCACTTGAGGCAGTAACTCTGTCCCAACCCAGAGGGAACAATCCACCATTCTCCAGCAGAGAACCATGACCTCAGACTGGGAGGGTCTGACTCTCGTTTTTAAAAATGGGAACCACCACCCTGGTCTGCCACTCAACAGGCACTGTACCCGACCTCCGTGTGACACTGGAAAGGTGTCAGCCAAGACAGCCCAACACAGTCCAAATCCACACCTGGTGCTTTGACGCTAAGGAGCTTTTGACTACCTCAGCGACATCTGCCGGGGATGTTGGTGAGGCTTCCCTTTAGTCTTCAGACTCTTCTTCCTCCACAGAGGACATCACGGCCGGACTCAGGGGTTCCTCAAAGTGCTCTTTCCCCCGCTCAACAATATTCCCCGTTCAGGTCGGCAGTCCTCCTCAGCCTGAGACAAGTCCTGCTTTCTCCTCCTGAGGCATCTTATAGTTTGCCAGAACTTCCTTCAGGTTGACAAAAAGTCCTTCTCCATAGCTTTCCTTCTCGCCATTCAATACCCATCTGCTGCTTCAGCAGACCCCTGGGACAACCAGCTCACAATGCAGCCGGCCCCAATGCTCATCCCTGGTGTGCCGACAGGGTGGCTGCTCTATTAGGTTCTGTCAGCCTGTGGCCTCCACCGTGATATAGTGCGATTCTTGGAGTTCCTGGATTTCTTCTTATTACAGGTGTGTTTTTTCTACCTGTCAGTGTGGACATTCTGAACAACTACAGACATAACATGTCGTACAGTAAAGTCCTGTGTCTCTCTGTCCGACAGGTTCTGGTGAGCTGAGGCTCGTCCTGAATGGGAAGACAGGGGCAGGGAAGAGTTCAGCAGGAAACACCATCTTAAGCAGAGAAGCTTTTGAGTCTGAACTATCTGCAACGTCTGTGACATCGAAATGCAACAAAGCAAGAGGAGAGGTCGGAGGGAAAAAGGTTGTTGTCATCGACACTCCAGGGCTGTTTGACACCAGTTTAGCCAATGACGATGTGTGGAAGAGATCAAGATGTGCATCAATCTGTCCTCTCCTGGTGATAGTTCAGCTCCAGCTTTATAAAGATGCACCAATTGATCTGCTGGTGACCGGACTCAGCCGGTCAGTCTCAGATATGACTTCCTGTGCCAATCACATTTACATGCATACATCACAAACAGCAGCACCCTGTTTTCAACTGTATTAAATCCCGCAGGCCACGCTTGGTTTGAAAACCACTGTGTTAAGCTAAGTAGCCGACTGGGGTATACCACCCAAATCAGTATTAGTCACTGATGGCAGAGCTAATGCTAACTCTTTCATGTAAGTGAATGGAAGATGCTAAAACACGTAGCTTCTTAGTCAATGTATACCGCAATAAAAACCCTAGTATGGGTGGTCCACAGAGAGTTCGGTGGTTTAATCTAGCAATCTAACAAACACACATTAAACACACACACATTAAACTCACAGTAAACAAACACACATTAAACACACACAGTAAACACACATTAAACACACACACACATTAAACACACATTAAACACACATTAAACACACACATATTAAACACACACATTAAACACACAGTAAACAAACACACATTAAACACACACACATTAAACACACATTAAACACACACATATTAAACACACACATTAAACACACAGTAAACAAACACACATTAAACACACACACATTAAACACACATTAAACACACACATTAAACACACATTAAACACACACACATTAAACACACATTAAACACACACATTAAACACACATTAAACAAACACACACATTAAACACACATTAAACACACACATTAAACACACATTAAACAAACACACACATTAAACACACACACATTAAACACAAACAACTTTCACTGGATTACTTTGATCGACTTTATAAAAACGTCCTCACTCTGAAGGGTATGATTCAGGTCCCCACAGTGACATGTAGACAAACACACACTGTTTCGATAAATGTTCCCTCCCATCTGATCAACAACAACCATAATGCATCAGGTTAATTACCCATCAGCCCCCACCAGCTCTGCCTCTGTAACAGCTGCTGTTTATCATATCAATCTTTATCTCCAAACTGAGCACGCTCAGTGCAACGATGACTCAGAGCTGAGTGACCCTCAGTAACATCAAACCATCCTCAGAGACAAACGTCTGTCTGTCTGCTCTGTTTCATCTGATGTTAAAGTTCAGATGAGTTACAGGCTTTTATTCTGGCGAGATCCTTCGTGTCAAGAAAAACAAGGACTCACATGACAGGAAGTAAACATTAAAAATCACAATTCACAGTAAAATACAAGTTAAAAATAGTTGAAATAATTAACGGTATGCTTTGATTAATAAGATGTTTTTGGAGGGATGAAACGTAAACACACAGATGATGCTAAATTCTCACAAATAATCAAAACTAAACATGAATTAATGTAAAATCATCAAATCATTTAAAAACACTTAACTCAATAAACTGTGTTTGTTAATAAACCAATGATTTAAAAAAAAGTACAGTTAATAAAAAATACTCAAAGACTAAGAATTTACTCAAAATGTAAAAAATATGCACCAATTAATTTAATAAATGCTTTGATTAATAACTCATTAGTGACCCGACCTGATGGAGAATGTATGAGTTTAATTTCCATGTCTTTGTGTCTGTGTTTATGAATGTATGAATCGAGTGTTCAGAATAAAAGCATGGGTAATGTTTAATTAAATTGAGGCACCAGTGAAACTGTCGTGATGCCGTTGTTTGTCTCTTGTTACCATGGTGACAGGTGGGGGTTGTGATGGAGAGCAGCTGAACAAACATCCTGATGATCTGCTGGAAACTATTTTAATATTCAAACACTTTTTATGAGCAGATCTTCATTAATAAAACCTGCAGAGCTGCTCTGAAAGGACCTCCATACAGGACTACAGTACCCAGAATTCCCTGCTGGAGGTGGAGACTGAAGGAGGAGAGTGGCGAGGCCGCTCAGTCACCAGAGCAAAATGTTGGGATTGTACGTTTCTGTGTTTTGAATGTTTTGAATTTTCTTTAACTAAAACGTGAACTTCCATCGACTAAAGAATTCAGGCTTTAATTAACAAATTTAATAAAATCTGCAGAGCTGCTCTAAAAGGACCTCCATACAGGACTACAGTACCCAGGTGATACTGAAACATAGATGCCTCATTGGCCGCTGGATTGTATGACAACGGCACTGCCATACTGGAGAGAACAAGACGACAGTAACCCAGTGAACGTTTAGCTGACGAGCTAAAAATAGATGTTGATGATAAAAACGAGACGTGATGTAAATGTTGGCGGTGGACTGATGATCAGTCACTCTGAAAACTACTCGTTCAACCTGTTCTCACGTCACACGTCACATAGTGACACACCTTTAGCTGCAGAGTGAGACGAGCCAGTGGCAGCATTTGTTGTGGCTCTTAATAACTACCATAGCACAGACCCTTCAGGGCTGACGTCATGACGATCCAGCCTCTTGTTTAGGGTCTCATGTACCCACACAGATCTCTGTTTATCTGCTGACAGCCTCTCACCCTCAACCAGAGCTACAGACAGTACCCTCTGCCTCAACATGGCAGCAGCTACACACTGATTACTGCAGGATAGACTGATCACACCGGGAGGTTGAGGTGAGGGGTTGATGGGGTGGTTGCCTGGCAACAGTAGAAAGGAGCAGCAGGTGTTTTGTTTTTGTTTTTTCACTTGTGGCATTCAATTTTTCTTTTAAAAGGCAACCTGCAAACCTGTGTGATGGAGGCCTGAGGCGGCAGTGCACCTGAGTAACACAACAGCTCCTCTGTCTGTGTTTGAAGAAAGGTTTGTCGGTGCTGAACGCAGCCTTGATCAGCTGTCCTGCTGACTGACAGCTGCTCCCAACCAATCAGAGTCCTGTAGGAGCGTCAGCTTCCTGTTCCACAGGATGTCCAAATGTCCTGGATGAGATGTTTGCAGCTGCACAGTGAGTTCAGGTCAATTAAATGTAGAATTTAAAGTGACTACAGTTAAAGTTCATGTTGACTGAGTGAGGTGAAGCTCTGAGAGCGGGTCAGGTGAGTCTGGACTCTGTGTGTCATTTAACATGTGTGTGGTCGAAAGACTGCAGCGTCTGTGAAGGTAACGTTCAGATGATCCTGTCGGACAGAGGACGAACAGTGTGAGTGTTTCAGGAGCCGCAGTGTAACAGAAGCTGGTGAGTTCATGTTCATGTGTTCATGTTCATGATGTTTTTAAATCTGCAGACAAAAACTGAAGTGCAAAGTTGGAGCTTTTTTATTGTTTTGAAGAATTTCATTAAACAACACAAGAAATCATTTTGTGAGTTTCTGATAAAGATCATTGAGACAGAAATCAGTCATGGTGACGTTAAACAGCTGCTCTGTGGTATATGTGTATTAATATTCATGGTAATGACAGGAAACAGGTCACTTCCTGTCTGTTCACTTTTTATGCTGGATGTTAAAGAGGCAACAGACAGCATCTTTTCCTAAATATATCATGATGAAAATAATGTGGGTTGCACAGGGTAGTGTCCACAGTAAAATCAGACTATCAGTGTTTACATAGGTTACTCAGTGGCTTTGCAATCTTTGCAATAAGCTTCTGCCACCGGGGACGAAATTTCGTGGAAAAAAATCTGCTTTACGGCAGGAAACGCGTCATGTATTGCTAAACTGGTCGGTCAGCCAATCAGGGACTGGAGCTGGTCCTTATGAGGAGTTGGGCATGAGATAGTTGAGTCACGAGCACAATGGCAGACGGACAAAGTTTGGAGACAAGTTAAAAACGGCCTAGCAAAAGAAAAGGAGCTCCTCTGTGTGAGGAGGCAAAGAAGAGCAAAAAGGAGAGTGATAAAAGAAGAGGAAAAACAAGAGTAAACCTCAGTCAGGCGTTCAAGAGATAGAGGGAGCTCCGTGACCAAAGAGGCTTCAAAACCCATGTCCAGCTAGCTTTCTTTCTAATGGATCAGTAAGTAACACGGCTAAATGTTAGCTAGACCAGAGAGGACTGTACTGTACTGGCTGCTAGTTCATTCCTAGCTGGCCAGCATCGCAAATCGCCGCAACCAGGGAGCGGGTAGCGAGTGTTGGTCGGCTGACATCCTGGTTGCCATTCTACGGCAGCCCTCGGACAGTGATACCCCCCTCCCTTCCTTCTGTTCTCTTCTCACGGAGGCAGCTATCCACGGACATCGCCCAGCTAAGTTACGCCCAGCTAAGTGAACACTGGACTTTGTTTCCCATTCAATTTGAGCTCCAACCGGCCGCATGGTTTCCATACGGTAGCGTTTATTCTAGAATGGGGACTGTTTCCATGTGCATATTGGTATAATTCCACTGTGTCTACTGTTGTTTGTACTGGTACTGTACATATTGGTATCATTTACTGTGAGCTGTTTGTACTGGTACTGTACATATTGGTATCATTTACTGTGAGCTGTTTGTACTGGTACTGTACATATTGGTATCATTTACTGTGAGCTGTTTGTACTGGTACTGTGCATTCTGCTATAATTATTTGCATTACTATTTGTTTGTTCTTCAGATAAATCTGATAATTGTTGCTCGGTCTCTTTACTCATTTATTTAGTAGAGTGTCCACACACCTTCTCATTCTACATATACACAGAGGTATACTGGCTCATCTCCAGGACTGATCACAGACTGAAATCAGTTTCAGTTGGTTTGAAAGGCTTTTTTCTTTACATGTGATGTCTGAAGCCTGACATCAGGACGTGCATTTGTTGGTAAAATAACCACAAAAAGTTTCATCTTCATCCAAATTTTCAGGAAACAATCGACAATAAAAAGCTGCAAAAGTCACCTAAAAATCAGCTCCGTCTCACAAACTTATTTCACAAATATGCAAAACACATTAACGAGGCATGATGCTGGATCTTTGCTGATATTTTCCATCTCACTTTGGCTGATTGCCGATGCTGATGCAGTTACCAGTGTACCGTAAAACATCTGGTCTCTTGTACCAGCCTGGTGTAGACAAATAAAGGCCTGTCTCTGTTAGAGGCCTGCTCTGGTCACCAAGCAGTTCAATTTTATAGAAGTTCTTTAGAGCTAACTTGAGCTAACGTTAATTAGCCGTTTAGATTGCACATGCAGATATGAATGTTTCAACTTGTGTCAGTATGGAGGCGCTTCACATCGTTAGCTCGGTTCATTTTACTGAAACCACAAGCACCGCAGAATCATTCACTCAGATTTACTGGCATGACGAATAAACAGGTGTTGACTCCCTACGTTTCCTCTGAAGCTGTCATAAAGTCAGATTATTCCTGGATTACCCTGTAAATTATTCATATTCCTTCAGACCGTACAGGTCCTCAGATCAAAAGGATCAAAAGGGTTTTTTATTAACAGGATAACGTGGTGCCATCTCTGCCAAGTCAGTCTGCAGCCGACGCCAACACAGAAGTGGACAGGGTCCGAAATCTGATCACATTTTATGGTTGAGACTCGTTTATGTGCGATTAATACAGTAACAAGCTGCTAATTAGGAGGCGCTCGTTTGAGGACACTAAGTCTCGTCATCTCAGGTGTGACAGAGCGTCTCTACAGACAGAGGACGCTCCTTGCTGTGATAGGAAACAAGGACAAAGAGTTTTAGATTTGTTGCGTTATTTGTAATTTAGTTTTTGCACAACAACATTCAGACATCTAAATAAACAGCTTTATACTTTATCAAAAATGAACCCAAGTCATTTCTTTCTAAAACTACTTCCTGTTCAAAGACGAGTTTAGTTATACTTGTCAGGTTCTGCTGATCCCAGTCATTATACATGTGTCCCAAACAGCAGCTGAGGTCTCAGGAGGACAATATAACACATCATTGATCTGTTATCTGAAGTCTAATTTTATACAGTCATATTCAAACTGGTTTACCTGGTTTATCTTTATTTGCTGGTTTAGCGTGCATCCCTGCAACATCGTCTCACTCACAACTCGTCACATATCACCACTCGTTCAGTGGACCTTTAATCTCTACATACGCCAGGTATCTTAGGTGCGTTAGTTGTTGATGCCTGATCTTCTACGTGCGTTGTATCTTTTTTAAAGAAACTTCTGTTTCACAGGAAGTGCACAGTTTCTGCTCATTAGATGCAGACAGGCTTTTTCAAAATAAACTTACAGCTGATTGATAAAACACCTTGTTTATATGGTTTTTTTCTCTTAACTTAGGCGACAAAAGCGTGTGGTTAGATTTAGAATAAAACATCATGGTTTGGCTTAAAGTTCAGGCAGGAGTTGGTTTGATCCGTCCACCTGTGTATGGACCTTCTCACTCTTCAGATTACAGTAGCTGCTGGTGGCGTTACAAACCGCCACCAGCTGGGGCGTATCAGTGAAAGGTTCCTCTGTGCTTTTGTCTCCAACGCCAAAATCACCAACACATTATTAGCCCCAACTCATCACATATCGCCGCTCATTCAGTGGACTGTGACATCTATATGTGACATGCTAGATATCCTGGATGGGTCTGTTGTTAACGTTCTGGAACGCCGTGTCAGTTTACGCCTGCCACATGAACTGTGTCTTTTCAAAGTCTGCTCATCAGATACAAACAGTTTTTTTCAAAATATGTTTGTAAAACACCTCGTATTTATTTCCTTGTGCAACAAAATCACGTGATCTGGTTTTGAAAAAAAAAAACATGGTTTGGTTACATTTAGCCAACACACATACACACACACACACACACACACACACACACACACACACGTGGTTGGGTTTAGGAAAAGAGAACAGGGTTTGGCGTTACAGTCTTACAGGAAGTGAACACCGGCCTCCTGGGTGAAAGTTGGTGGTTGTTGAGTCGAGCTCACACTGCTGCTACTTTTCTCTGCAACATTCTAAAACAGTTTCATCTTGATGCCAATCTTTGGCCTGAACTGGACTTTATATATTTTTATTTTTATTTATTTATCTTATTTTATAAATTAATATAGTTAACATAGTGCCTGACTCGCACGCCATTCTGTTTGTTGTATCCTCAACATTTGTTTAATAAGTAACTGATTACTCTACACAGAGAGTGATTCTGTAAAGTAACTTATTACTTTCAAATGAAGGTAACTAGTAATTCTGAGAGTAACTCACCCGACGGTATCTGACGACTTCAGAGCGTGCTGAAATAAGTCTGCGGACAGCGGAGATGATTTCAGTGTGTATTTTTGCAGTTTTTGTCACATTCAGAGAAAAATAAATAAAAACATGAAGCTGTGAAATATTTGTATCTGTTTAAAGTTAAAATCACATCAAAATCTGAATGAAAAGAAAAAAGTCACAGGAAACATCCGTCGACTCAAGCTGGATCCGAGATTGACGCCGCGTCTTGTCTGGTCAAAGATCCTGCCGTCTGATTGGTTTAAAGGTTTCAGGTTCCAGTCCTGAAAAACACCTGACAAACAGTCAACCCGTTGAGCTTCATCCAGACGTCACCGTGTAGAATCACAAGCGTCTCTGCATCTGCAAACAGGAAGTTGTCCTCCAGCTCGTTGCCGTGGGCTGACCTGCCGAGGAAACGCTCACCTGAGACTCCAGGTGAAGACCCCAAACACATTCCAGGTGCCTGATGGGTAATTTTTCCTCCCTGACAACAAGGTTTACCAGTGGTGGTTCTTGGAGAGGTAGGCGATGAGCGCCACAGCCACGCCCACGTAGATACCTGTCCCAATGGTGATGGACAGCACGGCCAGGAAGAGAGCCCGCCTCGAACTGGAACTCGCCAGATGGAAGTCTCCTTTAGACACCGCCTTGTTGGTCTGAGGGGGAGGAGACAAAAAAGGGAACAGGAAGTTAGCCGTTAGTGCACAGGAGCTAAAACATCACCAGAACACGACGCTGGCAGCTCTGAAGCTGGAGTCAGGCTGCGTTCAATGTCAGCAGAATGGATTAAACGACTCCTCCCTTCATTCCAATGCCACATCTACACAGAAATATATAAATGTATATTCACCCTCAAGTTAAAAACAAATTCTGTCCACACGACCTTTAATGTACAAAATATCTCCGTCAACACTGGAACACAAAAACAACTCCAAACACTCGTGAGCAATAGAAACTAATTATTTCTTAATTTGTTAACTCTTCACATCCCAGTCTCACACTGAAGTTGTCGCATACCGCTGCTCGGTCAGTTACTTCCTGCGTCAGACATCGATGAGAAAAGCCGTCCTTTCATGTCGACGTGATATGTGGTCAGTCTCCGTTATTATTTAATGCCACCAGGTGGTGTCGGGGGGGGGGGGGGGGGGGGGGGGGGGACACGTCAGGACAACAACATTTGAATTAAACATTCAAATTTTCAGTTTTAATTTTACATTTAGGTTACTAGCAGTGTTGGGCAAGCTACTTGGACAGTGTAGTGAGCTAAGCTACTAGTTACTCTAATATTAAATGAAGCTTCACTACATCAAAGCTATCACCCTCAGAAATGTATCAAGCTAAGCTACAGCAAAATGAAAGTAACTAGTGCAACTACATCCAAGCGTTTTACTAAACTGAACCAACTTCGTGCCAAGTCAGTGTTACCTTACTGATCAATAAAACTGTCAGTCAAACAGATAGGCAGGTAAAAAAGTTAAGTTCAGTTGTTTATTGAACAGTGAGCTGCACTAACTCCCAACACGACTCAAAACACAACAGCAAGAATGAAGACCTGCTTCATGGTCAAAAACATACATGCGTGTATGTATGTGTATGTACACTGCAAAAACTCAACATCTTACCAAGAATATTTATTTCTAGTCAAAACAAATCTCATTACAATTGAAATAAGACTCATCACCTAAAAAGTAACTTGTTTTTAGACAATTTTCACTTGTTTCAGGAAAATTTTCACTTGAAATAAGCAGAAAAAAAAATCTGTCCATGGAGCGAGCAAGTTTTTTTTTCTTATTGTTTTGACTAGAAATGAGGCTAGTAAACACATTTTATTAAACACATTTATAGTGAGCAGCATACACATGTCCCCTACAAATCCCAACCGTGTTTACAAAGTTTGAATGAACAAGACGGACGCAAAGGAAACGGAGGCTGCGCATTGATCCTTTTGTCTCTGTCTGCAGGAACGAATATAAATCCCATTCATGATGGAGTCAAATGGATCATGTGCATTATTAACCACAAAACAAGCAAATACTTCATCTTAATGACATATAACACTCATTATGCTTCAGCTGAATCCTCTAAGCAAATGACCATGTTGAATTGAAATTAGTTTATCACGTTAAATGTCCGAAATTGTATGAAATTGCTCCAATGCGTTAACCAATCTTTGTGCATAATCATACAGCCTGATATGCCCTGCAAACACAGTGGGACTGCTGTACAGACCGTTTGTCTTTCTTCCTCTAACCCTGGATATTTTCTGAAAGCACAGAGCAAAGAAATGTCTTTTTTTTCTCCCCTGGTCTGCTGTCAGCAGGAGCGGCGGCTGCAGCGGGGATTTCAGCACCACGGACGGCGCGCGTAAAAAGACTTGACAAGCGTCTCCTTTTAAATGTGTTTGCTGCTGCTAGTGAAATTATACATAATAAATGACGACAGTGACACATTTTCAATAAAAAACAATGAGTTGAACGTTCATTTCAAGCTTTTGTAGTACAACGAGTTTCAGAATTGTGCGAGTGCAGCCGGAGAGGGGGCGTCAGTGTTTGATGCAGAAAACTCGATATGGACTTGAAAATCAATTTCGGAACGGCGGGGTTTCGGAATGGAGGGCTGTCCCCCGTCAGGTTCATGCGGAAGTGACTCTGTGTGGTAGCGGTGACAGTTTTATTTCAGTCCATAACAGAAATCCCCGCGTCGTTTGAGCTTCAGAAATGATTTTGGAAATGTAGCTTGTGTGGACGCTACCGCGCTAAGTGATCAATAAAAGAGCTTAACTACTGAGAAGTTACTTGATTCAGAAAACAGCGACGCTACCACCAAGCTACTGAGAAATGTAGTTAAACTACAAACGTCCGCTACTGTAGTGACGCTACTGCCCAACACTGGTTACTAGATGTATTTTTAGGTTTAACATTTAGATTTAACATTTAAATTGAACAATTAACTTTTAGGATAAAATTTTACACTTTTAATGTTTAACATTTAGTTCAGAGATTTAACTTTTGATGTAATTTATTTAACATTTAGATTACTAGATGTACTTTTAGATTTAACACTTAAATTTAACATTTAACTTTTAGATTTAATTTTACACTTAGGTTACTAGTTCAACTAAACACAAGAAGTTTGTGAGAAAGGATCAGCACTCAGTGAATAACCTCCTAAGCCCTATGATAAGCTAATATGGCAAGGCTTAACTATACAGACCAGTGAGCAGTGATAACTAACATGTCTTTGGGGTCATCGGGTGGGAACCTCCTTTCACGTCAGCTCGCTTTCTTAAGAAAGACATAGGTGTATTTGTGAGTGTGTCAAAATGTTGTTTAAATGAGGTTTTTGTAAAATGGCTTCTATAGTTTTCCTCAAAAGACAATAATTGAAAGCCTCTGGTCGATAGTTTGACACTGATCATGGAGCTCAGTGTAGCTGCTGATCTTCTTAACTCATGTAGCCTTATTTCAAAATAAGAGCACAGGATTATTTTAACCTGAATGAGTTAAACTACATCAGTCTGAAGCCAGCTGACGAATCAAATCGACGTGATGAATCAAGCTTTGAGCTCAGAGGGAGAATCACACGGATTCAGACTTCATGACGTCAGAAGACAGAAATAAATACAGGAGAAGAAATGAGACCATAAATCGGAGAGGACGCATCAGTCACTCCGCTCTGTAATCAGCTTTTAATAATGTTGATGTGATCAGGAAGAAAAACATCCTGCTGCAGATAATATCTGTTACTGATCTATTTCTGCTGCTCAACAGGAGCAGGACGGACGAGTCCTGAGGACGGCTGCAGTGTCCACTTGCTGTTTGAGAAGTTCTCAATCAGCTGTTGTGTTAATGTTCTTCTTCTACTGTAATGGAGATAAAAACAGGATCATTCATTCCTGTCATTTCTAGAGAAGCAGTGTGAAATGAGTGGACGTCCCAACAGCGTCTGACGACAGGAGGCAATACTGTGTCAGCCTGGATGTTGGATTTGTTGTTGAGTTAGTGCGTTTTTATTTGGTCCATCTGAAATGATAAAAGCTCAAAAACACACCCAACACTTCTGCATGTCTCTGTTTAAAACTATTAATCTAAAATATCTCCCTGATTCAATCACGGACAACTTCCGATAAAATATTTATTAATTTATTATTGGTCACATGGAATCATGCACGGTACGACGACGTGAAATGTCCTCCCATCAGCTCCTTTGACCTGTGTGATGTCATTAAGTCGCACAGTAGTTTTATAGTAGTTATATATTTGGACCACAACAAGATGGCCGCTCAGTCGCTCTTCCTGAACGCGGGCAGCATCTCGGCCTCTGAACGGCATACTGCGGTGATCCACAGTGTTTATTTCCCCCCCCGTGTGGCAGGTTCAGCAGAAACAGGACGAGGCGGTTTTAAGATTAAACATGTTGTTGTCCTAGGAAGCCTGAATCAAGCTGTAACAAGCAGAAACACAGGTCCTCTTTAACGAGCTGAATTAACTGTGTAAACACGATTAACGAGCTCATTGGCAGGAAATGACCCGCTCTAATCACTGCTTCACTTCCACTAAAATTTAATTACACTTTGAGACCAATCAGACATCATGACCCTGACATCAGCTGAGCCACCAGGGGGCGGGGTCTCCTTTAAATGGTCCAAATGGAGACAATGAGATGCTCGCACACTTCCTCCTGAATACAGAATGACAGCTTCATAGATCCAAGCAGAGTTATGTAAAGAGCTGTGTGTGTGTGTGTGTGTGTGTGTTGCCCTGCAGTCTAAAGCACCCAGTTAGATTAAAAAACAGATTGTTTCACTCTGCCACCGGCACAGTTTACTGTCAGGACCTTTTTCACTATGAGGACATTCCTGTCAGGACCTTTTCAATAGAAAACATTACTGTCAGGACCTTTTCACTGTGAGGACATTACTGTCAGGACCTTTTCAATAGAAGACATTACTGTCAGGACCTTTTCACTATGAGGACATTACTGTCAGGAACTTTTCACTATGGGACATACCTGTCAAGATCTTTTTAACTATGAGGACATTACTGTCAGGAAATTTTTCACTATGAGGACATTCCTGTCAGGACCTTTTCAATAGAAGACATTACTGTTAGGACCTTTTCACTATGAGGACATACCTGTCAGGAACTTTTCACTATGAGGACATTCCTGTCAGGACCTTTTCACTGTGAGGACATTCCTGTCAGGACCTTTTCACTATGAGGACATTCCTGTCAGGACCTTTTCACTGTGAGGACATTACTGTCAGGACCTTTTCACTATGAGGACATTACTGTCAGGAACTTTTCACTATGAGGACATTCCTGTCAGGACCTTTTCAATAGAAGACATTACTGTCAGGACCTTTTCACTATGAGGACATTACTGTCAGGAACTTTTCACTATGGGACATACCTGTCAAGATCTTTTTAACTATGAGGACATTACTGTCAGGAACTTTTTCACTATGAGGACATTACTGTCAGGACCTTTTCAATAGAAGACATTACTGTCAGGACCTTTTCACTATGAGGACATTACTGTCAGGAACTTTTTCACTATGAGGACATTCCTGTCAGGACCTTTTCAATAGAAGACATTACTGTCAGGACCTTTTCACTATGAGGACATTACTGTCAGGACCTTTTCAATAGAAGACATTACTGTCAGGAACTTTTCACTATGAGGACATTACTGTCAGGAACTTTTTCACTATGAGGACATTACTGTCAAGAACTTTTTCACTATGAGGACATTACTGTCAAGAACTTTTTCACTATGAGGACATACCTGTCAAGATCTTTTTAACTATGAGGACATTACTGTCAGGAACTTTTTCACTATGAGGACATTACTGTCAGGAACTTTTTCACTACGAGGACATTACTGTCAGGACCTTTTCACTATGAGGACATTACTGTCAGGACCTTTTCACTATGAGGACATACCTGTCAAGATCTTTTTAACTATGAGGACATTACTGTCAGGAACTTTTTCACTATGAGGACATTACTGTCAGGAACTTTTCACTATGAGGACATTCCTGTCAGGACCTTTTTAACTATGAGGACATTCCTGTCAAGATCTTTTTAACTATGAGGACATTACTGTCAGGAACTTTTTCACTACGAGGACATTACTGTCAGGACCTTTTCACTATGAGGACATTACTGTCAGGAACTTTTCACTATGAGGACATTACTGTCAGGAACTTTTTCACTATGAGGACATTACTGTCAGGAACTTTGTCACTATGAGGACATACCTGTCAAGATCTTTTTAACTATGAGGACATTACTGTCAGGAACTTTTTCACTATGAGGACATTACTGTCAGGAACTTTTTCACTACGAGGACATTACTGTCAGGACCTTTTCACTATGAGGACATTACTGTCAGGACCTTTTCACTATGAGGACATACCTGTCAAGATCTTTTTAACTATGAGGACATTACTGTCAGGAACTTTTTCACTATGAGGACATTACTGTCAGGAACTTTTCACTATGAGGACATTACTGTCAGGAACTTTTCACTATGAGGACATTCCTGTCAGGACCTTTTTAACTATGAGGACATTCCTGTCAAGATCTTTTTAACTATGAGGACATTACTGTCAGGAACTTTTCACTATGAGGACATTCCTGTCAGGACCTTTTTAACTATGAGGACATTCCTGTCAAGATCTTTTTAACTATGAGGACATTCCTGTCAGGACCTTTTTAACTATGAGGACATACCTGTCAAGATCTTTTTAACTATGAGGACATTACTGTCAGGAACTTTTCACTATGAGGACATTACTGTCAGGAACTTTTCACTATGAGGACATTACTGTCAGGACCTTTTTCACTATGAGGACATTACTGTCAGGACCTTTTTAACTACGAGGACATACCTGTCAGGAACTTTTTAACTATGAGGACATTACTGTCAGGAACTTTTTAACTATGAGGACATTACTGTCAGGACCTTTTCACTATGAGGACATTACTGTCAGGAACTTTTTAACTATGAGGACATTACTGTCAGGACCTTTTTAACTATGAGGACATACCTGTCAGGACCTTTTCACTATGAGGACATTACTGTCAGGAACTTTTTAACTATGAGGACATTACTGTCAGGACCTTTTTAACTACGAGGACATACCTGTCAGGAACTTTTTAACTATGAGGACATTACTGTCAGGAACTTTTTAACTATGAGGACATTACTGTCAGGACCTTTTCACTATGAGGACATACCTGTCAGGAACTTTTTAACTATGAGGACATTACTGTCAGGACCTTTTTAACTATGAGGACATACCTTTCAGGACCTTTTCACTATGAGGACATTACTGTCAGGAACTTTTTAACTATGAGGACATTACTGTCAGGACCTTTTCACTATGAGGACATACCTGTCAGGAACTTTTTAACTATGAGGACATTACTGTCAGGACCTTTTTAACTATGAGGACATACCTTTCAGGAC
>JANUFT010000016.1:642471-729971 GCA_037127435.1 Epinephelus malabaricus
ACTGTTGGGGATTTATTCAAAATTGAAGGCACACTGAACCAGCATGGCTACCACAGCATCCTGCAGCGACATGCCATCCCATCCGGTTTGCGTTTAGTTGGACGATCATTTATTTTTCAACAGGACAATGACCCCAAACACACCTCCAGGCTGTGTAAGGGCTATTTGACCAAGAAGGAGAGTGATGGAGTGCTGCGGCAGATGACCTGGCCTCCACAGTCACCGGACCTGAACCCAATCGAGATGGTTTGGGGTGAGCTGGACCGCAGAGTGAAGGCAAAGGGGCCAACAAGTGCTAAACACCTCTGGGAACTCCTTCAAGACTGTTGGAAAACCATTTCAGGTGACTACCTCTTGAAGCTCATGGAGAGAATGCCAAGAGTGTGCAAAGCAGTAATCAGAGCAAAGGGTGGCTATTTTGAAGAAACTAGAATATAAAACATGTTTTCAGTTATTTCACCTTTTTTGTTAAGTACATAACTCCACATGTGTTCATTCATAGTTTTGATGCCTTCAGTGAGAATCTACAATGTAAATAGTCATGAAAATAAAGAAAACGCATTGAATGAGAAGGTGTGTCCAAACTTTTGGCCTGTACTGTATATATATAGCACATCAGCTTCATGTTGATTTAAGTGTCTTGTAAGCCCATGAGGGCTGGGCACCTTTGGTGTATAACACTTGGAAATAAAAAACAAACAAACAAACATATATACTTTCAACATATTGTACCACAGTAGCCAGAACTATAACTATATTATTATTACTTCATTAATGTTGTTCTAAGCTACTGTCATTACCTGCATCTCTCTCTCTCTCTCTCTCTCTCTCTCTCTCTGTCTCATTGTGTCATATGGATTACTGTTAATTTATTATGCTGATCTGTTCTGTACGACATCTATTGCACGTCTGTCCGTCCTGGACTCAGGTGTGACAGCTCAGGTGTGTAAGTGTGTCCTCACCTCGTGTGACAGGTAGAAGGCGGCGATGCCGAGCGGCCAGAAGCAGCAGAGCATGGAGAAGACACTGAGGCCCAGGTGATCTCTGGGAGGCATCAACAGGAAGGCATCCTCACTCTCTGATTCGCTGGAGTAATCACTCTGATCACACTCACACACACACGCACGCATGCACACACACACACACGCACACACGCACGCATGCACACACACGCACACACGCACGCATGCACACACACACACACGCGCACACACACACACACACACACACACACACACACACACACACACACAGGTGAGTTTACGCTTGTTTACATGCAGTGTGGGGACCCAGACACAACACTCCTCGTCTGATCTCTGACTCCTGTTTGTCTTCTTTGTATTTTCCTTGTGATTCTGTTCCATCTCTCTTTCACAGTTTTAATGGTGATACTTGACATTTCATGGCGGCTGTAGTTAAATGTGTGTTCTAACACTAGTGTGTGAGTAAAAGCAGGTTTGCACGCTCTGTCAGTAATCCGTCCCTCTCTCTGGTGTTTGAGGGACACAGTAGATTAAAGCTGAACTTTACAGACACAAAATCTCAGCTAATCGCCTCTAAAGCGATTGGCTGTTAGACGGCCAAGTGTGTCGCTCAGAGAGCCGCTGATCACTAATCTCATTCTGCTGGAAGCTCACAGCTGGATGGAGAATGGAGGTGTAGGGTGGAGGATGGAGAGTGGAGGATGGAGGGTGTAGGGTGGAGGTGTAGGGTGGAGAATGGAAGGTGGAGGGTGGAGGCGTAGGGTGGAGGATGGAGGGTGGAGGATGGAGGTGTAGGGTGGAGGATGGAGGGTGGAGGATGGAGGGTGGAGGATGGAGAGTGGAGGATGGAGAGTGGAGGTGTAGGGTGGAGGATGGAGGATGGAGGGTGGGGGGCCGAAGAGTCGGAGGGGCATTGCAGAACGTGGAACTAAATCGTCTAAACAGGTTGCCGGTCGGACCACTTAAAGCGACGCACCCACTGGTTCATGAGGAACACCACACAAGGAGGAAAAGGGAGCGAGTTTTCTAGTGAAACAAAGGTGAGTAACGTAAAACTATTTATTTGTACAATTGAAAATTCAAGACAAGATGTTCATCTAAAATGTTGAATGAACGTTGAACTCGAATTGAGTGAAACAAGATTGAAATGATTTCAGCACCGTCATTTTTGACATATAGTTGTAAAGTCATCACTGCAAACTTACATTACAACATAATTCAAGCAATCCAACAGCAACAGTACCGACTTAATATTAAGTGCTGTGCTCTTCTGCTTAACTGTCCCATTAGTTTTTGCTCTTCAGTTCTTAAAATGAAGAGAAAGGGGGACATTATGTCCTATTTTGTCCCCCGCCCTCAAACTATAACAGCTTGCAGCGGAAAAGGTGGTACTGATGCAGAGACAGAGCAGACAGACAGAGAAGACAAGCAGCATGAAGTTGAGGTACTTGGAGGGACAGGTGAGGGACAGGCAGGAGAAGAAGGAGGGACAGATGAGGGACAGGCAGGAGAAGAAGGAAGGACAGATGAGGGACAGGCAGGAGAAGAAGGATGGACAGATGAGGGACAGGCAGGAGAAGAAGGAGGGACAGGCAGGAGAAGAAGGAGGGACAGGCAGGAGAAGAAGGAGGGACAGATGAGGGACAGGCAGGAGAAGAAGGAGGGACAGGCAGAAGAAGAAGGAGGGACAGATGAGGGACAGGCAGGAGAAGAAAGAGGGACAGATGAGGGACAGGCAGGAGAAGAAGGAAGGGACAGATGAGGGACAGGCAGGAGAAGAAGGACGGACAGGCAGAAGAAGAAGGAGGGACAGGTGAGGGACAGGCAGGAGAAGAAGGAAGGGCAGATGAGGGACAGGCAGGAGAAGAAGGAGGGACAGGCAGAAGAAGAAGGAGGGACAGGTGAGGCACAGGCAGGAGAAGAAGGAGGGACAGGTGAGGGACAGGCAGGAGAAGAAGGAAGGCCAGATGAGGGACAGGCATGAGAAGGAGGGACAGATGAGGGACAGGCAGAGGAAGAAGGAGGGACAGGTGAGGGACAGGCAGGAGAAGAAGGAAGGGCAGATGAGGGACAGGCAGGAGAAGAAGGAGAGACAGATGAGGGACAGGCAGGAGAAGAAGGAGGGACAGGCAGAAGAAGAAGGAGGGACAGATGAGGGACAGGCAGGAGAAGAAGGAGGGACAGATGAGGGACAGGCAGAGGCTTGTGCTTCTTCATCTACACTCAGAGGTTTAGGCCCAACCCCAATACCCCCCCCCCCCCTTGCCCACTACCCCTTAGCCCTTGGCCCTACTCCTTAGCCCTACCCCTTGTCCACTACCCCTTAGCCCTTGTCCAGTACCCCTTAGCCCTTAGCCCTTAGCCCTACCCCTTGTCCACTACCCCTTAGCCCTGAGCCCTACCCCTTAGCCCTACCCCTTGTCCACTACCCCTTAGCCCTTGGCCCTACCCCTTGTCCACTACCCCTTAGCCCTTGTCCACTACCCCTTAGCCCTTGGCCCTACCCCTTAGCCCTTGGCCCTACTCCTTGTCCACTACCCCTTAGCCCTTGGCCCTACCCCTTGTCCAATACCCCTTAGCCCTACCCCTTAGCCCTTGGCCCTACTCCTTGTCCACTACCCCTTAGCCCTTGCCCACTACCCCTTAGCCCTTGTCCACTACCACTTGGCCCTCAAAATGAAGCAACAAGGGGTAGGGGTTGAAATCTTTCCCTAGGAATTGGGACACCACTCACTACGTCACCGCTTTGGTTACGTTCACGCATACGTAACTATTTTAAACAAGAAGCTGCGAGCCATCTACATTTCCAACAGGCATCTACAATGGAGTCTCCAGTTGAGTTCATCCTACCGATCGTGTTTGCTGTGTTCATCATGCTTCGTTTGATGAACGACAGACGACAGGGGAGTTCTGCTAGCTAGCTAACCAGCTAACATCACGAGGCAGCATAGTTATACTAGCTGGTGTGTTATCGTAATGTGAAAAATCCGACATTTTTCCAGAACAGGACAGATGACAGATGACAGATAGTGCGAGTGAGCTAGCTAACAAGCAACCTGACAGCTGTAAAGTTAGCTATGTATGACCTTTTTTCCCCTTCTCTTGCTCGGTGGTAGCCATGGCGACGTCTACCCCTTGCTGGCAAGTCAGCACCTGAAATCCCTCGCTCTGAAGGGCTAGTTTCATACTGACTACCCCTCGTTATGCCCCCTACCCTTACACGCAAAAAAGAATTGGGACACCACTACCCCTCGCGGGAATGCGCAAATGTAGGGGTACAGTCAAGGGGTAGGGCTAAGGGGGGGTATTGGGACGGGCCCTAAGTCTTATGGTTTATTATTAATCAGATGATCTAATTTCATCAGTCTGTTGCTGTTTTCTTTATTGCTCTATTATATCTATTTGTTTGTCATTCTCCAGATATCAGCCATGTTTGGTCAGAGGAAGAAAGCTCCCTTTCATTCAAGATTTGTGAACTTCTGTGTTTACATTGGATTGTTCTTTTCTTTTATCAAAGAATGAAATAAACTGAGCTAAACTAGCTAACAGAGTTGTGTTGTTGTATCTAGGTTTGTAATGTTTACATTTTTGTCTAAAAAGGTGAACATGTAAGAATCACTTTAGGCCTGCAACAATGATAAATTAAAATAAAAATGTTACACTGCAAAACCTCAAAGTCTTACCAAGAGTGTGTTTGAATTCTTGTCACAACGTCTCATTGACGTCTCATAAAATAAAACAGTCTCCAAAAAGACAATTTTCACTTGGTGCAAATGAAATTTCACTTTTTTTGCTGCATATTTTCACTTGTTCCATTGATTGAATTTCTACTTATGACAAGTTGTTTGTTGCTTGTAATTAATCATTCAAATCAATCGTTTTGTCTACAGAGTTCAAGAAATGGTGAAATATTCATGGAAAGGAAGAGGAAGATAGTAGAGAGAAGAGGAGAGAGGAAGATAGTAGAGAGAGGAGAGAGGAAGATAGTAGAGAGAGGAGAGAGGAAGATAGTAGAGAGAGGAGGAGAGAGGGAGAGGAAGATAGAGAGTAGAGAGAGAAGGAGGAGGAGGGAGAGGGAGAGGAAGATAGAGAGTAGAGAGAGAAGGAGGAGGAGGGAGAGGGAGAGGAAGATAGAGAGTAGAGATAGGAGGACAGAAGTAGGATTTGTATTTAATTTTTTTTTAAATTTCAATTTTTTCAATTTTGCAAATAGTTTTTTCCGCATTGTATTTATTCACTATACCGATTAGAGAATATGTATATTTATGTATATATATACGTATACATATATATATATATATATATATATATTATGTATACGTAAAAAGATTCTCAACATTTCCTATTCAGTCGGCTGTATAATGGTGAACTGAAATAATATAAAATTGTGTAATTCTTGTAACTGTCTATTAATCTAACTACGTTTTTTAAGATGTAATTTTGTACAAAATTATTATGCTCCAATTGGAGAAATGTTTATATTTTTTGATATATGTTAATGCACTGGAGAAAAAATAAGTGAACTAGATGATATTTTTCTATTCAGTTGGTTGTATAATGGTATCAATTTCAACGATATAAATTGTATAACTCTTGTAATTTTTCATTAATTTTGATTTTTTTATTTTGTTTTATTTCATGTTGTACAACTTAGAAAAATGTTATAATATTTTGTTTTTGGAAATTTGTTAAAGCACTAAAAGAAAAAAGAAAAAAATGAAGTGAACTGACTGACAATCAAGTCACGTGAGTCATGTGTATTTATCACACCTGTGAATGTCCAGGTAATTGTGATGAGTGAACCTGAAGAAGCCACAGGCGAAAGGCGTTGTTCACTCTCAATAAATTCACAGTAATAGTCTATTCAGTGTGTGGTCGTCTATTTTTGATATGTTACTTAAAGGGATAGTGCACCCAAAAATGTAAATTCAGCCATTATCTACTCACCCATATGCCGAGGGAGGCTCAGGTGAAGTTTTAGAGTCCTCACATCACTTGCAGAGATCCAAGGGGAGAGGAGGTAGCAACACAACTCCACCTAATGGAGGCTGACGGCGCCCCAGATTCAAACGTCCAAAAACACATCATTGAAACCACAAAATATCTCCATACTGCTCGTCCGTAGTGATTCAAGTGTCCTGAAGCCCCGACATAAAAAGTTGTTTGGAAAAACCTCATTTGAACTCTGTTTTTAGCCTCATTGTAGCCTGTAGCTCTGACTGCCTCTCTGCACTCCATGTTCACGTGTGCGCGCCTGCGCATGACCAGCGAAAGCATGAGCTTTGCTCACCCGTGTTTACATCACGTGACACGTGCACCGCAGGGAGAGACAACAGTAACCACAGAGCTAAAAGATAATTTGCAATACGGTCTTTTAGCAAAGGACAGCCCAACATGTCTGAAGACTTTGAAACTGAGGAGGAACAGCATTTCTTTGTTGAGCCGTATTTGTTTGAGCCCGAGTATACGCACGGAACTCAGGCTACTGGACGAAGCAGCCGCCGCAGCTCACGAGCCTAACCCTCAGCCAGCCGCAGAATACCGGAGTCGAGCACTGGAAACCTGGTGGTGTAGTTGTTTCAAATGCAAAGCAATGCCAACGGATGAGGAAAGTCTTTGCTGCTCAGACTGGGAATTAGCGATGCCTGCACTTGAGAATCTGGACATCAGTACTGACGAGACTGCTGCTCTTCAGAGACCGTGCATCACCGATCACCCTGAGCGCGCACACGTGAGTGCAGAGCACAGAGAGGCAGTCAGAGCTACAGGCTACAGTGAGGCTAAAAACAGAGTTCATATGACGTTTTTCCAAACAACTTTTTATGTCGGGGCTTCAGGACACTTGGATCACTACGGATGAGCAGTATGGAGATATTTTGTGTATTCAATTTGTGTTCTTGGACATTAGTCTGGGGCGCCGTCTGCCATTAGGTGTGCTAGCCGCTCCGCCGTCGATCTCCGCAAGTGATGTGAGGACTCTAAAACTTCAGAGCCTTCCTCAGCATGAGGGTGAGTAGATAATGGCTGAATTTTAATTTTTGGGTGCACTATCCCTTTAAGACGTTCCTGCGATCGTGTGTGTGTGTGTGTGTATATATATATACACATATATATATATATATATATATATATGTATATATATATGTATGATGACTTCCTGTTCTACATGATGATGACTTCCTGTTGTCACAGTCACTCTAAATAAACAAACAGAAGTGATCTTCACCTCGAGCTCCTGGAACTCATCGTCGTCGTCGATGTCGTACGACAGCGTGTGAATCTTTGCGTCCTCTCCAGAGAAGTCCAGAAACTTCCTGTCAGTGAACAGCAGCGCCTCCTTCATGGAGGAGGAGGCAGCAGAAGCTGAGGAGGAGGCGTCGGGGCCGAACCCCTCGATGAAGGTGGTCTCACAGCAGTCTCCTCCTCCCGCCTCCCCCCACGCCCGCAGAACGCTCTCTGGACACAGGAGGAGGCCGGGGGCGGGCCTGAGGCGGGGGTCCGACATCGTCTGGTGGGGAAGGAGAGCGCTGGGGTTGAGGAGCTGAGGAGGAGCCCCACCTCCTCCTCCCCCTCTCCCTCCTGCGCTGCTCCTCTCCTGCGGAGTGTTCACCACCACATGACCCTGATACTGAGGAGCTGAGTACACCAACAGCAGCGCCTCCCGAGGCTCCGCCCCCAGTCTGTGGGTGTTGATGAGGCCATTTTGTCTGCAGGTGTCTTCTCCTCCTCCACGACCTCCAGCTCCACCTTCTCCTCCTCCTCCACCTCCAGTTCCTCCTCCTCTACCTCCTCCTCCATGACCTCCAGCTCCACCTTCTCCTCCACCTCCAGCTTCTTCTCCTCCTCCTCCTCCTCCTCCTCCTTGTCCTCCTCCTCTTGGTGAAGCTCTCCCCAGTTTGGAGGAGGTCTCAGTCTCTTCTGCTCGACCTTCCTCCTCTTCTCCCTCCATCCCTGCTGGGAGCTCTGCTGGTTGCTCCTCCTCCTCCTCCTCCTCCTCCTCCTCAGAGGTGTCTCTCAGAGGGGTCAGAGGTCAGGCATCGCAGCGGAACTCTCCTGAAAAAACAGAAAACATTCGAACTGAAAAAAACCCACATTTTCTTTCTCCATGAATTCAGGTCCTCTGACCCTCAATGCAACCACACGAGTCATTTGTTGCAACCCTAATGACCACGCGAGTCACTTGTTGCAACCCAAACGACGATATGAGTCATTTGTTCCGACCCAGACGACCACATGAATCCTTTGCTCCGCCCCTCAATGCGACCACACGAGTCATTTGTTGCAACCCTAATGACCACGCAAGTCACTTGTTCCGACCCACCTGGGGGATGTAAATATCGGCCATAATATTATTTAGCATCTGTTAGCTAGCTAACCTGCTCTTTGCTAATGCAGCACATTTTCAGCAGCGTATAGGCGTAGGTTTGGTTCTCATGTGGGCGGAGATAGCGTCACATGATGCCGATGACGCTCCTCCGTCTGTTTGTAATTCACTGTTTAAAAAGGAGACGAAGAAGAAGACGATGAAACATCAGTGTGTGATCAGAGATGACACGACACTGCTGACATCAGTGCACTGCACAGGAAGTGTCCTGACAGAAGGACGTGTCCGTCCACGTGTCTGTGACGTCACACTGAGGTCCAGCTGGGGACAAACTGTATGAAGTCAAAATGTCTCCACCTGCAGCTCCATCACCAACATGCTGCTCCATCACCAACATACAGCTCCATCACCAACATGCAGCTCCATCACCAACATGCAGCTCCATCACCAACATGCAGCTCCATCACCAACATGCAGCTCCATCACCAACATGCAGCTCCATCACCAACATGCTGCTCCATCACCAACATACAGCTCCATCACCAACATGCAGCTCCATCACCAACATGCTGCTCCATCACCAACATACAGCTCCATCACCAACATGTAGCTCCATCACCAACATGCAGCTCCATCACCAACATGCTGCTCCATCACCAACATACAGCTCCATCACCAACATGTAGCTCCATCACCAACATGCAGCTCCATCACCAACATGCTGCTCCATCACCAACATGCTGCTCCATCACCAACATACAGCTCCATCACCAACATGTAGCTCCATCACCAACATGCAGCTCCATCACCAACATGCTGCTCCATCACCAACATGCTGCTCCATCACCAACATGTAGCTCCATCACCAACATGCTGCTCCATCACCAACATGTAGCTCCATCACCAACATGCTGCTCCATCACCAACATGCTGCTCCATCACAAACATACAGCTCCATCACCAACATGCAGCTCCATCACAAACATACAGCTCCATCACCAACATGCAGCTCCATCACCAACATGTAGCTCCATCACCAACATGCAGCTCCATCACCAACATGCAGCTCCATCACCAACATGCTGCTCCATCACCAACATGCTGCTCCATCACCAACATGCAGCTCCATCACCAACATGCTGCTCCATCACCAACATGCAGCTCCATCACAAACATACAGCTCCATCACCAACATGCAGCTCCATCACCAACATGTAGCTCCATCACCAACATGCAGCTCCATCACCAACATGCAGCTCCATCACCAACATGCTGCTCCATCACCAACATGCTGCTCCATCACCAACATGCAGCTCCATCACCAACATGCTGCTCCATCACCAACATGCTGCTCCATCACCAACATGCAGCTCCATCACAAACATACAGCTCCATCACCAACATGTAGCTCCATCACCAACATGCTGCTCCATCACCAACATGCTGCTCCATCACCAACATGCAGCTCCATCACAAACATACAGCTCCATCACCAACATGTAGCTCCATCACCAACATGCAGCTCCATCACCAACATCTAGCTCCATCACCAACATGCTGCTCCATCACCAACATGTAGCTCCATCACCAACATGCTGCTCCATCACCAACATGCTGCTCCATCACCAACATGTAGCTCCATCACCAACATGTAGCTCCATCACCAACATGCTGCTCCATCACAAACATACAGCTCCATCACCAACATACAGCTCCATCACAAACATACAGCTCCATCACCAACATGCTGCTCCATCACCAACATGCTGCTCCATCACAAACATACAGCTCCATCACCAACATGCTGCTCCATCACAAACATACAGCTCCATCACCAACATGCAGCTCCATCACCAACATGCTGCTCCATCACCAACATGTAGCTCCATCACCAACATGCTGCTCCATCACCAACATGCTGCTCCACCCTGCACACAGTCACAGTGCTGTGTGTGATCACTCAGTCATGGTGACGGCGACGTCACTGTCCTGTGTATATGACGTCATGGTATGTGATATTTACTGTGTGTTTGTGTTGAGCTCATCACATAGACCTGCAGCTGCCTGGAGCACGCGCACGCTCATACACACACGCGGGCGCGCGCACGGATGTTTACAGGCCGCATACATAAACACAGATGTCTTTAAATCTCATCGTGGCTCCGCTGAATACCGACACTGTCACCGGCTCTGACGTCATCGCCACCCCGGCGATGCTAAACATGTCGTGTGATCACGAGAGGACAGAACACACACGCATACACATGTCCGCACGCGCGCGCCTACTCACCTCCCAAGGTGAGACATGAGACCCTGCATCCAGGCTTCACACCGACCCTCCTCTGTCCTCTTGCCGCCCTCCGAGCGCTCTGAGCGGCGTACAGGAGCCCGGAGTCCCGCTGTGATGGTCCGGTGCTCCGAGAGAAAAGGAGCCAAGAGCGAGGGGCGACAGGCGGGCAGGCAGGTGTCCGTCTGACCGGAGGATGGTTCTCCTGCAGAGAAGAGATGAAGAGGAGGAGGAGGAGGCATGTGTACTGAATACAGAGGAGGTGTGTGTGTGTGTGTGTGTGTGTGTGTGTGGCTGCAGAGATTCCCTCCTCATGGTCCTAAAGCCCCTCCACACTGATCAGTCTCATGCAGGGGACATGAAGTCTTTACCCGTCGTTTAGTCTCCATGTGGTCAAAGTGTGTCCACTGAGCCGAATGACGTGTGAGCAGCTCGTGTCTGCAATGACGTCATGTTGTTTCTGTGAACCTAAAATCAGGGATTGTCAGGCAGGTTCTGCGGCGTCTGTTTTTAGGATTTCTAAGTGTATTTATGGGCATTTATTTTGGGTGGACATCAGAGACAGTGATGTCCTGTGGAAGAGGAAGTCTCACTGAATCTAAAAATATGAGGAGGAGGAGAAGGAGGCTGGTGACGCAAACTGCGGGTCAAACTACAGTAAGACTGTCCCTGCGTTCCAAATCGCATACTTCTACTATATACTTTCAGTATGTGCTGCAGCTGCCCTTAAAAAGTATGTAGTGTGCATGCAGTATGCATACTATTGGGACACACTACATCCGCCATCACATCGCTCTCTGAACTATGACCCTCTTGCTCACTTCTGCCGCACTATATTCTGTCTGCACGTGAAGCAGCCTTACATTCACATTACTTTTATTTGTAGTGTAACATACCTGCACATTCTTACTACATTACTTAATATGTGTTTGACTTTTACTATTCATATATTTACTAGTCTATACTGCTCATACCTGGCCCATAGTGTATTCATATTTAGTCACATTCATTCATTATTTATACCACACTTACACCACTGCCTGTACTGGTAGAATCTTCTATATTGTAGTCATAGTTGAACCCTAACATTGATTATACTATAATCACAATAAAGTTGAATGTTGTAACCGTGTTCTTGCAAAACTGTATGATATGTGACAGTATATAATCAGATCATTGCAGTCCTAATATGTAGTGTCTTAGTATCTCAAATTAAATAAACCATGTATGAAAGGAGGTGTGGGCGTTGGTTGTACACGCAGCTCAGTCAGTGTGACGTAACTTCCGCTGTGCAAAGGATTGTGGGTCAGAATGGCCAAAGAAGCATGCTGACATGCATACTGCGAAATGTGACCAGATGTAGTAGAACATCCTGGTACTTTTGGCATACTGCATCTGACATACTATGTATTGGGACACACTAATTCTTTTTCTGGCATACTAAATAGTATGGTAGTATGGGTATTGGAACGCAGGGTAGTTTTCACCTCCTGCAGCAGCTCCGCCTCCTCTCTGACTCTCTGGCACCTCCTGTGGAGGAGTTTCTCTTTTCTCCTGCTGAATGTCCATGTCTATTACAGACCATAATAACCTGTATATCACCATGGTTACACTGTCCTGAACAATGAGTTAGATTAAAGAGGAGAGGCTTTCACCTCCTCCTGACATGTTCACAAAGACACGTGTGTTTTAGATTCTCGTGCTCGCCGTGTCGTCGTCGTTACGTTTGACCTGTTTGTAAACGAACTGATGTTAAAGATCGTTTGTTGTCTCGCTGTTCGTCTGTTAAAGTCTCTGCACATTTCTGTTTTGATTGTTTTTCATAAATCTCTTTCATGATAATCTGTCAATTAACGTTTGTTGTTTGTAGATTTTTTTTATTCCTCAGTATGTTCTTATTACTGATTCATATATGGCTCCACATGTTACTGTGTGTTGTGTGTCTGCAAGGCCAGCTGTTCAAACACGTTGGGATTAATGAGGCCGTCACATTTCACCAATTTTTTCTGTCTAAGATTTTGTTTTTTTCAAAGTGTAGGAGAGAGGACGACATGCAGCGGGGGCCACAGCTAGAATCAAACCCACGGCCGCTGCAGCAGGGACACCACCCCTGCACATGGGCCTGCTCCACCCACTGAGCCACTGAGACATCATCTCATTAAAATATTTTACAGGCCTGAAAAAGAAACGATCAGAGACAAGTCACGTGTTGTTTCTTTTTCTTTCCTTCTTTATAAATTATTTTACAACCTCTCAGACTCAACTGACACACTGATCAGAAAAACAATCAACAACAATCAACAATAATAATTAGACATATACAAACAATTATTATAACCTGACACAGAGGGCTGATTTATGACACCAGCAACAATCTGCTGCCCCCCCCCCCCCCCTTCATTATTTATTTATTTATTTGGATTCCCATCAGTCACTACCACAGTAGCATCGACTCCTCCTGGGGTCCACACAAGCAAACATGACGTCATCGTGTAAAACAAATATATCATTAAAAATCAAAGGCAAAAAAAGCAAAACAATAAACAAACAAAGAAAACTACTAATGGCTCAAATCACAGCAATAAGTTTCTGAAGTGTAAGAAAAAAACAAACAAAAAATAGTAATAATAATAATAATAATAACTCCCAGATCAAAACATGAAAGTAGCAGAGGACTTGATAAAAACGTCCTCATTAACAGCATGTGATCTTGTAACTGTCAATAAAATTGGTCAACTTTGTTGCCAGATCAAACTGCAAACATCATTAATCATAAATAAAGTTTGAACCATAACATGTGATCAGGTTTTGTTCACGTCTGTCTCAGGATCAGCTGCAGACTGACTCTGCAGAGATGGCGGCCATCTTGTTTTTACATGAATAGTGCAAGGTGGTCTTATTACCAGCAGGTGGGACAAAAAGTGTCCACGATCGAGGACAACAGGACTGAGTGAGGCAGAGTGGAGTAAACGGTGCAGTAAAGCCATGAGGACACGAGGACATGAGGACGCAGGTCTCAGGAGGACAAAGTGGTGGTTAAGAATCAGCAGCAGGAAATGAAGTGTTTGATGTTTCAGTGTTTGTGTTGGAGGAGCAGAGTCCCAGCAAGGGATCTGCATACTGATCCAAAACCCATCCGTCAGCAGGTGACAAGTCGCCATGACGACCACAAAACAAAAGGTGCAAAAGTGACACGTGTAAACAAAGCGACTGTAGCCAATCACAGCCTCCCCTCAACGTCTGTCCTCCATGTTGTCTCCCTCCCTGAGCATCACATGAGACGTATCGTGTCCTCAGCTCCTCATCAGCTGTTTCCTGTCCTGCTGGAGCTGATGGAGGTGAGACGTCAGCGCCCTCTGCTGTTCATGAGAAATCGCTGCAGGTCTGCAAACCACACACACACACACACACACACACTCAAACAGATGTGCGTTTCAGTTTGAACATGTTGGGTAAATTGGTGACATCATCACTGATGATGACATCATGCACATTCACTGAGTGTGTCTCAAACTTGAAGTTGCTGTAATTTGTTTCGGTGCTGTCTTAATTCACGTTGTAGCTCGTTACAGAGATCATGTGTGATGGACACAGGCAGCAGGTCGTCCAAACATTATTTGATCACATTGGCTCAGAGCGGGGGCAGCTATAACAAGTGTTCTTCTTCCTCTTCCTTTCTGACCACGGAGGGTGTAAATTGAGGGTTGCACTGTTGTTGTATTTTGTCCAGGTTGGAACAAATAAATCAATAAATGAAATGATGCTGCGTCACTAACGTCCAGGTCCAAACTGAGTCTCCAAGCTGCCTGTTATGTCGAGGATCCTGGAGGAACCTGTTGATGCTCAGTTAAAGTTCTTCATGGACGAGCATGAATTCCTGGAGCTCTGTCCGTCTGCCTTTTAAACACTGCAAAGCACAAAGTCCGCCTTATTAAGAGTTTTTAATGACACCCTCCTGCAAATCACTCTGGTGACTATGTGAATCTTGTTCTGCTGGACTTCACAGCAGCCTTTGATACTGTGGACCACAATATCTTGGTGGCGCAGTTACAGCACCTAGTGGGCATTTGTGGTAGTGCTCTGAAGTGGATTAGGTCTTACCTGGCAGACACAACTCTATGTGTAAGCATTGGTGGTCCTGAGTCCTGCTCTGCTCCGCTGTCATATGGGGTTCCACAGGGTTCACTTTTAGGGCCCCTGCTTTTCTCACCGTATTTACTGCCTCTGGGCTCCATTCTTAGAAAGCAGGTATTTATTTCCATTATTATGCTGACGATAGTCAAGATATCTGAGCCGCTGCAGAAGAAAGATACTTTCTTGCCTAAACCTCTTGTGTTACGTCTTGAAGACATTAAAGCCTGGATGAAGTGATGGTGTTGGGTCCCAGTGGCTCTTGTGGACCCCCCCCCCCCACCCAGAGGTGGAAAGTAACTAATTACATTTACTCACGTTACTGTAATTGAGTCGTTTTTTGTGTAATTTGTAATTTTTCAGTAGTTTTATAAATCTGTAATTTTACTTTCACTTAAGTAAATTTTGACTGAAGTAGGCTACTAGGCTAGGCTAGTACTTTGCTACATTTGAAATCACATCCATTACTAAGTAAAAAAAAAAAAAAAAAAAAAAAAAAAGTTTTCGGCTATATAGAAACCAAAGGGGTGAATCTCGGAAAATCTCGGAAATCTCACGTGGAATTGAGCCAGAACAAGCGGCTGATGCCGGTGAGTTACTGGAGAGAGAGCTGGAGGAGGGTGGGAACACTTCAGCAGAAGAACAAGCAGACGCAGCAGCTGAAATTAATGAAGAGATGAACGAAACCAAAGAAAACCCCGTGTGCACAGTGCCCGTTATAATTGTCGGTCAGAAAAATGTGGCCCGCGTTCTTGTGTGCTCACCTGTGTGTGTGCGCATCGGGACCGAACTCTGACGTGTGCAATACAGAGAGCAGAGGAGGATTGTAAAGGTGCGACCATGTAGACAGAAATGACATGCTGTCATGTAAACAATATGTCATCATGTTATAAAGTGAAACGTTTCAGTGTGTAACACGATAAATAGTATATTGTTATGTTATTATATGAAGCGTCTGTTGCTCAAAATAATTTAACTTTAGTTTATGAAGAGATCAGACGGAGCCCTCTCCTCTCCTCTCATATGCTCTACACACAAGTGTGTGAATTAACCTAGATATGAAGCGTCTGTAGCACCTAATAATATAACGGTAGTTTCTAAACAGCAAATAAACTAAGACTAAATCAGCAGCAGAGGTCATATTTCAGCAGCAGAGGTCATATTTCAGGAGAGGTCATATTTCAGCAGGAGAGGTCATATTTCAGCAGGAGAGGTCATATTTCAGCAGCACCACCTGCTGGTTCCATATATGGAAAAGACTGTTGCTCGGTGGATTTGTTCTGTTGTGGAATACACAGTATTCTTCCAAATTAGTTTTAGTGTATTTTAATATTCAGAATTTCGCTTCAACAAGCTCTCTCTTTTTGACCGTACACCTGTTTGCATCCCTGAGAATAATGCCCAACAACATTGCTCAAAAAGTTGCTCTGTGTATCATCAGTCTAACAGTTGTGTTGGTGAGTCAAAATGAATGAGGGCTGCACAATATTAGACAATATATATATATATATATATATATAGAGAGAGAGAGAGAGAGATGGAGAGAGAGAGAGAGAGAGACATGCAGCAGGGGGCCACAGGCCGGAGTTGAGCTCGGGCTGCTGTGGCAACAGCCTTGTACATTTTATTGTTTTATTGTTTTTATTGTTTTTAATTGTTTGTTTTATGTCTTATGTTTTTATGTTTATGTACAGCACTTTGTTTCAGCCGTTGTTGTTTTTGTTTTTTTTGTTTTTTTTTGGTTGGAAATGTGAGAGATAATATTCATTTATGATGACAGTAGTTTCTGAACCAAAATAACCTCTCACACACATTCAAACCTAAAATAACCTCAGCAGGTTAAAAGAACTGTTGAGTAGATTTGAGTCGAAACTTTGAGTCAGAAATTTGATTTAATCCTGAACACGTCAAGAAAAACTGTACACATTTGTGAGAAAAGTCACTCTGTCCGTCTCTCGGACATTTTATCAATATGCGTTCTGACATTTAAATAATACTTTTTGGACATTTTAATCAACATATTTTTAGACATTTTATTGATAGTTTTTGGGCATTTTACCAACTTTTTCCTTACTTTTCATTAAAACATTTTGGCCGTTTTATCAACATTTCTTTTTCTGACATTTTATTGCCTTTATTTTAGACATTTATATAATATTTTCCAGACATTTTATCAACATAATTTCAGACCTTTTTTTTCATAATTGTCAGAGATTTATCAACATTTTTTCTGACATTTTATTACCATTTTTTTAAGACATTTAAATAATATTTTTCGGACATTTTATCAACATATTCCGAGACATCTTATTGTGATTTTATGGATATTAACTTTTTCCTGACTTGTTATTAAACATTTTTCCAGACATTTTACTAATATTTTTATGACATTCTAACAACTTTTTTTGGGCCATTTTATTTGTATTTTGGGGACATTTAAGTAACATTTTTAATACACTTTTTAATAATAATTTTTTATTTTTTTCAGGCATTTTCATAATATTATTAATGATAATAATGTTATTAATGTGCCCCTCTATGTTGGTCATCACAGTTGGAGATGTAACTGTGCAGCACCCTCGTGCGTGAAGTGTGTGAAGCGTTGCACGTTGTAACCTGTTTCAACAAAATGAATCAAGAATAGACATGAATGAAAATCAGTGTGTTTAATTAGATAATTCTTCAGAAAATGTGCGGTACCAAGAGTAATTGTCTTCATGTAAGTGATCAAGTGGGAAAGTTTTATTGTGATATTTATCTGTTACAATGTGTATCCTTTTCACCTGTAGTGTCTCCAATTAAAACAATTAAACCATTTGTTTTTGCTTGTTCTGAAATTTTACCTCTCCCATAAAAAACAACTATTCACCTTATTTATTTATTTTTATTTTGTTATTTTATTTGTTTTAAAGTATTTTATTTTAAATTATTTATTGTATTTTTGTATTTTATTTTATTTTATGTTATTTTGTTTGTTTTAATGTATTTTATTTTAAATTATTCATTGTATTCTTGTATTTTATTTTATTTTATGTTATTTTGTTTTGTTTTATTTACTCATGGATTTAATTTAATTTAATTTAGTTTTACTTTAATCACATTTTATTGATGTATTTTATCTTAATCATGTATTTGATTTAATTTAATTTTAATTATTTTCTTTTCTTCTCCGATGGTTTAACGAGGCGTCTGTACCCTCCCATCCAGCAGGGGGCGAGATGCTGATGTCACGACAGTTTGCGAGCTGCCAATAAACACCCAGAAGAAGAAATCTGAGCAGTAACCGTAGAAGAAGAAGCAACCCTGATGCTGCCCCTGTCACAGTGCGCAAATGCGCATCCAACAGCAGCACGGACCTCCGGTGGACAGCGACAAAACAAACACCAGCAGGCTGGGCAACGACACGTTAGGGCGGAAGAGAAAACAGCGCTTCAGGGGAAAGACACATCCGAAGGGGAACGTCTGTGACACGGCAGGTAAGCCGGACTCACCTGGCGTGGAGCCGTCTGTCCGGGCGGGAGTGTGTGTGTCAGCGGAGCCGCTCTCCTGGCTGACCTGAGCGGATATCTGGGCAGGCCCACCTCGGCTCCTCAGCGTGACATCCATCGGTACTGTACACAGTGTCAGCGCCGAAATGTCCCGTCAGAGATCAGACACCAAACTGCGTTTCGAAACACGCCCATTAAGCACAATTACTCACATTAACCGCAATATGTCACCCAGAACATTTCATCTGACATGTTTAACGTGTACACTGGACACACTCTTCAATTCGGCCAGCATATAACCGATCAAACAGCAGGTACTGCGGCAGACAGGCAACTTTAAAAACTGTTTTGCTCGTTGTTTTTTTTTTGTTTTTTTTTTGTTACAACATTATTGCCCCGTTGAATAGCGTCAGAATGAAGAACGTGACAGTTACTCCAAAGTACACAAGTTGTCTTTTATTCATATTAATACAGTTTGTTAAGAAGTGTGTGCATGCCGAATTTACCAGAAGGAGCTATGGAGTCGTGTCATGTTGTTTAATAACGTTTAAAGTTTAATTTATCTCGGCTCATAATCGATGGAAGCTTAAATTTGGAGATTTCGACAGGGACTTTGGTTTGACAGAATGTGACAGTTACTCCAAAGTGTACAAGTTGTATTTTATTCAGATAAATACAGTTTGTTAGGTAATGTGTACGCGCCGAATTTACCAGAAGGTTCTGTGGTATCATGTTATGCTGTTTAATGATGTTCAAACTTCAAATGATCTTTCTTTATAATCGATGAAATCTTAAATCTGGTCATTTCCAAAGGGCCTTTGGTGTGACGTCCTACCGTACTGTAACGTTACAGTACAGCGTGCATATGGCTAACTATCAGTAACGGTCGGTCCTGTGAGCCGGTTAGCTCGCTAGCTAACGAGATAAAGAAACTACAGGGGTGTTAAAGTGAACACAAGTGATCTGATAGCGTTAATTTAAACCACACAGCAGCGCTAACGTTAGCAGCTGTGGTTAGCTAACGTTACAACATCATGGGGCTGGGCTATTTACTGACACGAGACAACTCCACAGCCGTTAGCAAACCGGCAACAGCAACAAGAGCGACGCAATGTCAGAAACCGGTGACGTAGAGTCTGATCTATAAAGTTGTTTTGATGTCAGCACGGTAGAGTGAGCGGTGGCGGCTAAGTAGCGGTGGTTAGTGAGTGTCTTCAGGTATTAGACTGAGCCCAGGTGAAGCTAACTGTCAGCAGCAGCTCGTGTTTCAGAGAAAACAAAACACCGATACCGGGACGTGCCGAGAAACAGGAAGTGAAAATAAAAGTTTAAAGTCACACTGAGAGGCAGCAGAGATAAACACTGCGGCTCAGAATCAATCAATAACTGATGATCAATCATTTCATCTGTCCTTAATTATCCAGAGAAACAGTACAGTATTAATCAGTGATGGAATGTAATAGATTACATCTACTCTATTACTGTACTTGAGTATCTCAGCGTTACGCTACTAGAGATGTGAATCACAATGCGATATCATCACAACACTGAAGTCACGAGACATTATTACAGTGACATCAGATAAGTTACAGTGTGCTGAGTGTTGTAGTGACGACCCGATCAAGTCTTCAGTCTGATTACATTGTTCAGCCTGGTTACAGCGCGACGCAGCGTCGTGCGGTGTCGGCTCAGATTGTTAATGACACGTGTCGTATACGATAATCCATGTCTCATCTGGTGTAGTGTGTCATAGTAGACGACAACTGACGCCACGTCTGAGACGCCTCATGATGTCCCAACAGAAAGTCTTGCATGTTTGATTTTCTTCTCCTGTCACAGCCGTCACTTTGACCAATAGGAACACAGACCGATCTGTTGCCATGGAAACTAGGACAACAACAGCCCAGCCCAATCAGTGTTTTTTCAGCATTGGCAGTATAAAAACAAAATCAGGGAGTGCAGCAAAATGCCGCCTACCTACTTTTGTTTATACAGAATGTGCCTTTTTCGGGGCAATGGGGGGCGTGAGCAAGTAACAAAACGTGTAGCTCAGCGTGTGACGTAAACAGTGACGTGGGAGGGAAGCCGCGGCTGGTCAGTCCTTTGGTGATTCTCTCATAAGTCGGCCCGTTCTTCACCGTCCCCGTCATCTGACGGTTAATGGCCTCTTCGTTTGCGAGGACAAGGAGGGCGCGCAATTCCTTGTCTCCCCAGTTGCTCATCTTTACAGTGTCTGTCAGGTTTGTGTTTCCCTCTTGCTACTAGCTGCTCGCTAATTCCTGCTATCAGCTGTTTCCTGTTTATCCACCGCCAGTGGCTCGCACGTGCGGCGTCATCAACAGCTCCTCCCACAAGTCATCAACAGCTCCTCCCTCAAGTCATCAACAGCCCCTCCTGTTGCAGTGGACCAAAAAGGTTCCACCAATATGTCTACCCTACGAGGCGGAAAACTGGGCACCTCAGATCAACTCACAAATCCGGCTCTGTGTGTCTAAACGCTCGCAGCTTGCCGGCAAAACAGCCCAACATTCACCGACAATCTGACAGTGTAAAAGGGGCTAATGTTTCCATGCATGAATGTAGCTCCGCCCATCTGGTGACAGTGTTACGTTACCACAGTAACAGGTCAGCTGGGACATGAACAGACACAGTGACTGAGATGATAATAATAATAATAATAATAATAATAACAATAGGACAAGAATAACCTGATGACATCACACATGTCGTGAAAGGCGACCAGTGATGACTGGTGTGGACCGTGGTGCAGTGTGTCATGTCTGTCACATATGAGTCCATGATGGCGTAATCTGACATAGGGACTGTTAGAAGGGACAGTGATGTCATGTGGTGTGAACCAGGCATTAAGTTAAATTTGTGTTGTTAATAATTTATATAATAAAGAAATGGATACTTGACACCGTGTGACCATGTGATGTTACCACACTGTGCTGAATTAGAAGAACTGAAGAAATGTGTACTTGTACTGTACTTGAGTATCTCAGTGTTGTTACTCCTCCTCTGCACCTCAGAGAGAAATACTTGTACTGCACTACATGTATCTGACAGCTTCAGCTACTTTACAGAACTAGATTATTGATATAAAATATAACCCAGATTTATAAAAACTAAAGAGTGTGATGATATATGATGTAAATCAACAAGATCCCATGTTCTCAGAGTGGGCGGGGCTTATGTAAGAAGTGGGTGGAGTTTAAATTGAAAGAGCTACCAATGAGAGAAGTATTTACACATCAGCCTCAGCACTGAGCTTCAGATAGTTTTAATCCCAGGAGTAACAGATGAAACATGTTCCTTCATCATGAGTTCAGATAAAGACACATTGACTCGTATGATGCTCGTAACAAGTCTCTTATCTGCACCTGAGACTCGTTTCATTAGAGTACTCGGCTCAGCCCTCAGACGGGGGTTACAGAGGTAGTAAAGTAAACCCTGGTATGAAAAGTGACGGTTATAACGCCGTGTACATTTGCTTATCTACAGCATTTAAATAAATGTGACCTGACGCAGAGTCTCACCTGAGCAACTCCGTTCCTCCTGGACAGGTACACATTGTTTCAAGTTCTGTTCTCAGTCCTTTAAGGCTCATTGGTACTAAAGCAGGATTCAAACTTGTGCATCAGCTTTATGTAGACCCCACTGTGAACACTCAGACCTGCCTGTGTCACTCTGCAGTTACACCTCCACACTAAACACACACTAAACACACTAAACACACTAAACGCACACTAAACACATTAAACGCACACTAAACACACATTAAACGCACACTAAACACACATTAAACCCACATTAAACGCACACTAAACACACATTAAACGCACATTAAACACACACTAAACACATTAAACGCACACTAAACACACATTAAACGCACATTAAACGCACATTAAACGCACATTAAACACACATTAAACGCACACTAAACACACATTAAACGCACATTAAACGCACACTAAACACACATTAAACGCACACTAAACACACATTAAACGCACATTAAACGCACACTAAACACACATTAAACGCACATTAAACGCACACTAAACACACATTAAACGCACACTAAACACACATTAAACGCACACTAAACACACATTAAACGCACATTAAACACACATTAAACGCACGCTAAACGCACACTAAACGCACATTATACGCACACTAAATGCACATTAAACTCACACTAAATGCACATTAAACGCACACTGAACTCACACTAAATGCACACTAAACGCACACTAAACACATTAAACGCACACTAAACACACATTAAACGCACACTAAACTCGCATTAAACACACATTAAACTCACACTAAACGCACATTATAAGCACACTAAATGCACATTAAACTCACACTAAATGCACATTAAACGCACACTGAACTCACACTAAATGCACACTAAACGCACACTAAACGCACATTAAACGCACATTAAACGCACACTAAACACACATTAAACGCACATTAAACGCACATTAAACGCACACTAAACACACATTAAACGCACACTAAACGCACATTAAACGCACACTAAACGCACATTAAACACACACTAAACTCACACTGAACGCACATTAAACGCACACTAAACACACATTAAACGCGCACTAAACGCACATTAAACACGCACTAAATGCACACTAAACTCGCATTAAACTCACACTAAACTCACACTGAATGCACATTAAACGCACACTAAACACACATTAAACGCACACTAAACACACATTAAACACGCACTAAATGCACACTAAACTCGCATTAAACACACATTAAACTCACACTAAACGCACACTAAACACACACTAAACGCACATTATACGCACACTAAATGCACATTAAACTCACACTAAATGCACATTAAACGCACACTGAACTCACACTAAATGCACACTAAACGCACACTAAACGCGCGCTAAACTCTCATTAAACGCACACTAAATGCACACTAAACGCGCACTAAACTCATTAAACGCACACTAAACGCACACTAAACGCGCACTAAACGCGCATTAAACGCGCACTAAATGCACACTAAACTCGCATTAAACACACATTAAACTCACTAAACGCACACTAAACACACACTAAACGCACATTATACGCACATTAAACTCACACTAAATGCACATTAAACGCACACTGAACTCACACTAAATGCACACTAAACGCGCGCTAAACTCTCATTAAACGCACACTAAATGCACACTAAACGCGCACTAAACTCATTAAACGCACACTAAACGCACACTAAACTCACATTAAACGCACACTAAACGCACACTAAACGCACACTAAACGCACATTAAATGCACGTTAAACACACACTAAGAGTGTGCAACATCATGTCATTTAGCCTGATAAATTCTACTCATCAGCCTAGTATGCTTGCAAAGCAACATGGGAGTTCTGGAATTCACGGGGAATTCAGTGTGGGAGCTGTGGCGAAAATCAATTCTGAAACCGAAGTTTTTTGGGCTCCGGTTTCCAAAACAAAATAGTCCACACGAGTGGTGTGATTTAAAAAAATATGATACACATGCCAAAGCAGCAGGTGGCGATGTCACAACGGAAAGGCCATTTTAACCAATCAGAAATCAGAGTCAATACCAGAATAGGGAAGTGCAGAAAATAAAAACAACCCAATCCACAAAAGTAACGCGACCAATTCAGCAGCAGAGACGCCTGAACGATCAACTACACGACCACGAGAGCAGCGACGGGCCTGCCAACGGAGGTTCTGGATCCGGCCGGGTCGGACCACCGTTGGCAGGCCCGTCGCTGCTCTCGTGGTCGTGTAGTTGCGGTAGCTAGCTACTGAAGACCAGCAAAAGTATTTAGTTATATAGTTGTGCTTTGTGATATTGTTTGAGGGAACTGTAACACAAGGTAACTGCATACGAGTGGATGCAACCGTCACTAATGCCAGCGTAGGTCCTCGGGGATTTAAGCTGTTATTACTTTAATTTTGACACTCTGACCTGTGACAACACATTAGCTAAGGCTGTAAGGACTGTAACGGTTGGTAGCTGCTGTTGATTTTGTTTAGATATGTTGAATTATATTTTTATGGGTTATTGTTTGTCGGACGATTGAGCTAAGCTAACTGACGCTAACGTCAGCTGTCACTTGTTGCCATAGCAACGGTAAACATTCACATACGGGCTAAGTGCAGAGTGCAGAATCAAGCTTCACTGTAAATATAGTTAAGACATTGTATTTAACACAGGATGTGGGATTCTAGGAGTTAGTAAACATTTAGAAAAGAGCTATTTACTGTCGCTCTGAAGTCAAACAAGCGCGACAGTTAATAAAATACTGTGGTTATCCTATCTACATGCAACCACTGGCACCGGAGGCTTCCAAAAACTTCACCCTGGACTCCGGTTTCAAAGAAATGCGGTTTCAGGGCCCCAAAAGTGCGGTTGCATGTGGCCAAAAGGCCAAATCGCATAGAAGAATACACGGTTACAGAAGTACACGGGTCGGTGTGGACTAGGCCTAATAATAGCAAGAATGTTTTGTTTGAACTCTTTTTTTTTTTTTTTTTAAAGATATTTTTTTGGCATTTTTAGCCTTTATTTGACAGGACAGACAAGCATGAAATGGGGAGAGAGAGAGGGAGTAACATGCAGCAAAGGGCCACAGGCTGGAGTTGAACCCGGGCCGCTGCGGCAACAGCCTTGTACATGGGGCGCCTGCTCTATCCACTAAGCCACCGACGCCCCGGAGCTGAATATTCTGATGTTTGACTGTGATGATGTCACTGATGATGCCACTGATACTGTTGTCCTTCTTTTCTGACACTACATGTTTTAATAACTGTGGTTTAATCTTGTCTAAAATGTGATGACTTCCTGTTTCCTGTTCTGACCTCTAACAATCTGTCCTGATCACATGACCTGTCCTCAGAGACCATGGTGGGCGAACGCCGCAATGGGAACCTGCTGGTCCAGCTGGGCCCGAGACTGCAGGCGTATCCAGAGGAGCTGATCCGCCAGCGCCGCAACCACGAGGGCCAGACGGAGTACCTGATCCGCTGGTGCCTCGTCACCATTGACGACGGCTCTAGCTCTGGAGGCGGAGCCAGTGAGGCGGGTGGAACAGGTGGCGGCAGCTCCGGGGTGGACGGCTCTGGTGGCTCCACGTCAGGAGAGAGCAAACCGGAGAACATCCTGATGTGGATGTCAACGGAGGACGTGTACGCCAACTGCCCCACCCTGCTGGGGAAGAGGAAGACGGACTCACAGCGGCCCCTGCAGCAGGAGGCGCAGCGGGGCGAGTCATCAGATGGAGGTCAGAGGAGCGGCGCTGAGTTTCCGGCGGACGTCACATTTGACGAGGTGGAGCTGTCAGACATGAAGGAGGATGTGAAGAATCTGGTACGGCGAGCCAGGAAGCAGATGGCCAAGAAGAGCGACTTCTCCATCAGCATCACGCACACCATCCATGTGCTGAGCGCCTACGCCAGCATCGGCTCACTGGTCGGCGTCTTCAAGGAGACGGGCGCCCTCAACCTGCTGATGGAGCTGCTGTGTAACAAGGAGACGCAGACGAGACGCAGCGCCGGGAAGATGCTGCGAGCGCTTGCCTCACATGATGCAGGTAAGCACTAACTTCGTTTATAACACCACCTGGTGGAATGCTGCGCCCTGATTGGCTGGCAGCTGTCTGTTAAAATCAGGGTTTATGACGCTGCAGGTTACCATAGCAACAGCACAGATGCTTCAGCCCTGGTGAAAGGAGCAGTTCAACGTTTTGGGGGAAACACTTTGTTGCTGATAGAAGTTTGGTTTGTGGTCAGATGAAACATGCTAAGCTAACAGTTTCCCTCTGTTTCCAGTCTTTATGCTAAGCTAAGCTATGCTAATCAGCTTTAATCTCAGTCTTACTGTAAAGATGTGAATCTCACCAAACAGACATCAGAGAACTCCCAACTACAAAGGCAGACTGCTGCATCACCTCATGCTGCCGTGTCTTGGCCAAATGATTGCACCTGAATGCATTGCAAAGAGCCGACGGCCAATGAGCACGTACAATCTGTGCCTGCGTCAGAGGAAGTAACTCTCTGCACCTGCAGACAGCAGGAGAACATATTAAGTTTAATAACAGCTGCTGCTGCTCTTCTTCTTCTTCTTCTTTAGCTGCTAACTGCTAACAGCTGGTGTTCTTTCTCTTTGAGTTAGCTGCTTGCCGCTAACTGCTAACAGCTAACAGTTGCCTTTTTTTTAACTCTCCTTTGGTCGGTCGTACACAGCGCGTCGTCAAAATGTCACACCTGTCTCATCCATGATCCCGACCTGTCAGCTGTCACAAACACCAACATGGTTCGGTGTCTCTACCTGCGTTACGGGTTTAAAGCCGAGACAACTTTGTCCCCTCATTCTGCGTTCAAATCTTTTTATACAGAATGGCAGATCACCTGGTTGGTCATGTGACCCTCATCATGTCTGATATCAGAGCAGCAGCGTGTTCACACTGCTGGACATGAACCTGTGAGGATACGATATCCAGTACACATTGTACAATGTTTAGCCAACTGACAGTGGGGCTGGTAGGTGAGCCCATGGCTAAGTAACTTGCTAACGCTAGCTAATGTTAGCAAGGCTAACCTGTTGATCAGTTAACTTTAAGCCAAGCAGACATCACAAACAATAGCTGTGTCCCGTTTTAGGACCCACCCAAAATTGGGACACAGCTGTTATCTGAAGAAACTGGTAACACTAAACAACTGTATGCGAGGCGAAAATGTTTGAAAAGAAACTTACATGGTTCCGTTTGTGGCAGCGTTACGCTTTCGTCCACCATCGCCTTCAGCATTGCAGTGGCTGAGTTTAGAGCTCCGGTCACTTGGCACGCCGGTCTGTCTCCAAGGACCGAGTCCAAGACATCGAAATGCAGATTTCTCCCTGACCGCCCGTTGCCACTTCGGCTGAGGTCCTTCTTTTGGTCCCAGTAATCTTTTTTTTTTTTTTTTTTTAATTAAGCTTTTTAAGTTTGTTGCTGATCTGGTCGACGGTCCTCTCGTATCCTGCAGCAGCCATCTCACGCTGTATTTGGATAAATACCAGCTTTGTTCATGAAGCTCCCTCGAGTTTGTTTTGAACCTCTGCTGACGACCATAAGGCGAGGAGACAGCTTGTTTCCTTGATGGACTACTGTTGCTTTGATGCATCCATGGCTTCACTCCTCGCTGTTTCTTTTTTCAAAATGGCGCTTCACGTGGTCTTGTTTATTGTTGTTGGTCTCAATAACCCCGCCCCCTCCCCCGTGACATATGTGGTTTGTTCTTCGAGTCCAGCAAAGAACTGGTGCCACACTGGAACTGTTTTTTTCTAACCCAGAGCCAGCCGTGGGTGATGGAAAAATCCACCAGCTAAGCAACTTTATTTACAGGCCAAAATATAAGCTGCGTTTTTGTGTCACATAAATATTAGTTACAGTACGTTTTATCGTGATAATTTAAAGCTCCCATCTGCTCAGCAGTGATGAACTGGACACGTCTCAGGATTTTATGTCTCCATGCCAACAACAGCTGAGGCCAGACAGACGCATCCTGTTTTCAGGATGAACATGATATCTCAAGAATACCACCTTGGCGTGTTGGCTTGTTGTAGCAGGTGCTCAGTTCCTGCCGGGCCCTCTGTTTCCATCCTCACAGTGTGCCAGTGTCAGATGGTGGGTCGCTGCTGCTGTTGGCTGTATGTGCTTAAGCCCCGCCCACTCACACACATTCTCATTGACTGATGAATTGGCGCTGGTTATTTATATTATTGTGGCGTATTGATTATGAATACAGTCCATCTGATGCTGGTTTTGTTTCATCACTGTAGCCAGTATCTCACTATTACTATCCTCATTCAGATTTTAAGAAGCTACAACTGAAGCCTTGTTTCCACCAAACACTTTGAGTTTAGAACCAGCAGTAAGCCTTCAGACATGGTACCTAGACCCTCGGTGTGTTCAGACAGTCCTCTTAAATGTGGGCGGGGTTGTTGTCACTCACTGCTCCGTCCAGCACTCGCTGTATTTCCTCATCAGCGGTGACACAGATGGAAGTCTGCACCTGGTTTATCGTCCACAGAACGAGGCTGCACGCCCACATTTTCACAACAAAATAGAACAGGCTGCAGTGAGAGTCTCTCTCCATGGGATATTTAAAAATAGCAGCTTTGTGCATTTAGTCCTTCTCAGGCAAGCTCAGGGGTTTAGTGTTGCTGTAGCCCACAGGAAGTGAGGATTAGAATATATGACCTTCACATAATCCGCTCCAAATTCATCTATATTTTTAAAGTCATTACTAAAAGTGTGTGTCATATAAAAACTAAAGTGATGGTCAAAGTTGTCACAGTGAAATTTAAGGTGCGCTGATGGATTCACGTCATCAACTCATGCATTGAGTAACATTACAAGTTAACGTTCCACCTTAAAGGGCCAGTGTGTTATATTTGGCATGGTTTATTGTCAATCTGAATCTGAATATTCTACCCATTAATATGTTTATACAAGTGTATAATCGCTATAAAATAAAATTTGTTTGGTTTTCATAGCCTTATAATTATGCTTTTATATATACATATATATATATATATATATAGCAAGGGCCTTGCTTTAGAGAGGTCGCCATCTTGCGCCGCCATGTATGTAAGGCAGCCCAAGCGGACAATCCAGCCAGCCAGAGAACGTGTTCTGTGTGTATAAATGAACCAACGAAGACAGCGGAAGGAAGGAAGAAGGAGGAGGAAACAGCAGAGAGTGTTAGTAGTTTGTCGATGGAGAGTAGTGAAAAGTTTTTTTCGTTATAAAGTTTGCGAATGGACCACACTTACCACGCAACGGGAGAGAATGAACCTGAACCGTCATCTGCGAGGAAAAGAAGACGCAGCTTCACTCCTTGTGATGCACTCTCTGCGGCGCTTTTCCTCCTGATGATATATCTCCCCAAACGATGGCAGCAGTAGCACCGAATCCCATTCTGTGCATTCAGCCTCTCTTCTCACCCGCTCAGCATCAAACACATGGAGTTCCTCATCTGTATGCTCCGGCTCAAACAGGTATGGCTCTGGGTCTGTGTCCGCTACAAGAAACTCTTCAAAATCTCGTTCAGAGTCGTCCATTGCAGCTACTATAGTCCGGAGATATTGCTAGGCTAAATAAACAGCTGAGCTCTGTTTACAGGCTACGCTGTCAGTCAGTGTGCGGGCTGGAGATTGGTGGAGCAGAGAGGAGAGGGGGGTCCCCACTTAGCATGGTAAACGAGTATGTGTGTAAAGTTATGAAGTGTGTCTGTTAAGCCAGAAGAGTCAGAGTTTGGGACGGAGTGGAGTGTTACCGGAGTTTCTGGAGTGCTCAAATAAACGGGCCTTTTTCCTGAACGCTCCTCTGGTCTACTGCTCGTGAGGGATTCATTACAATATCGTAACATGGCTTAGATTTCTAAATAAACATTCACCTCATCGCTAGATAGACCTACTCCTGAAAAACTCGTGCGCAAGGCTTTTTGTCCCTACGAGGCCACCGTCATTTACCCGACGGGAGGGGTGAGCGAGTGAGCCCTGCAATCTAGAATTTGACCACTGATGTCACTGTTTTCAACCCATTTTACACACTGGCCCTTTAAAAGTTGCCGGCAGTCGGCCCAGTGAATGAAGTTATTTTTTGTCTCTTTCATTTTATAGTTGTAGTTTACTGATGTATGAACAGAGGTTACATAAAACCAGAGTGACCGTCCTCTACTGACCAGTCAGACTGCAGGGTTGATCAGAGAATAGTTTTAGTTGTCAGGTTGGTGTGATGTGGTGTGACACGTCTGATGAGGACACACTGAGCCGGCTGCTGGTCAACATGATAAAAACTCAAACATGTTGCTATCTGATAAAAAGCTGTGAACAGAGTGACTCTGTAAAACCCTTAACGTCTGCCATCCCTCACTACTTCCTCTTCTTCTTCTCTGTCTCATTCTTCCTCTGTGTGTGTGTGTGTGTGTGTGTGTGTGTGTGTGTGTGTGTGTGTGAAGCCCAAACTCTTTTTACAGTTTCAATAATTCAGAAACAAACAGAGAGGTTTCTTCTTTTTTTTTTTGGTCACATGTGGAGAAAAATCCTGGGAGGGGAGCAGCTGAAAGTTTTTCCCATGAGTCATCGGGGCTGCGGTCTCACACACACACACACACACACACACACACACTCTGACTGAGTTTCCAGAGAACAAACCAGAGTTCATAAAAAGAATCTGTTGGACGTTCAGTCAGAGATCATTTGAATTTTAAACCAATGGGATGTCAGCGAGACAGAGAGGGGGCGGAGCCTGCTGCTCAGGTGTCGCCCTCAGATCTGATCTGAGAGCAGCTTGATATGTCAGTTTATTCTGTGTGATGAGTGAAGCAGTGAAGTTGTGTTTGTAAAACATGCTGAGTCATGGAGGGGACGGACCTGCCTGTGACTAACACATCCTGCACAGTCGCGCGTTAATGACATGAGTCACAGCCCAGCAGGGTTGATGATGATGGTGATGATGGTGATGATGATGGTTCACAGTGAGCCAGTGAACTTTATTTCTACAGCAGTTTAGAGACAAACAGGGCTGATCTCACAGTAAAAACAAAAGGAAGCAGAGAAACAGAAAAGTCTAAGAACAGTAAAATAACAGAGTAATGATCACCTGTCATTGTTGGTCCTGGAGCTGGGGACAGACACAAGCCTGGGGTTGGATAGTCTCAGGTCTCTCACAGTGTGATATGAGGGAGGAGCTCAGTGATGTCAGACGGGGCGGGGCTGTTTAACACTTTGTAGACAAACATCAGAGGCCGGTTGCACAAAACACCTTAAGTTAAGATTTTCCTTAAAGTCCTTGTTAAGGCTTCCTCAAGACAAAATCAATTGCACAAAGACCCTTAAGTCTTCTCCTTAAGGTTTCATTAAAATATTCACTTAAGTATTTATGGTTTTAAAAAACAAAAACCCTTAAAGTAGCTCTGACTCTATCTTAACTGCAACATGACCACAATTTGACACGTTTGTGCCAAATTTGAAGACATTCCCTCATGGTGTTCTTGAGATATTGCATTCACACAAATGAGAAAGACAAGGCCACAGTGACTTTGACCTTTGACCTGTGGCCACTGAAATCTAATCGGGTCATCCGTGAGTCCAAGTGGATGTTTGTGCCAAATTTGAAGAAATTCCCCTGAGGTGTTCTTGAGATACTGTGTTTACAAGGATGGGACGTACAGACGGACAACCTGGACACGTCATTCCTCCGACTGCAGCTATCACTGTAGAGCCGACAGGAAGTTAACAGATGACTCAGGTCAGAGGTGGATGTGACATCACTGTAGAGCCGACAGGAAGTTAACAGGTGACTCGGGTCAGAGGTGGATGTGACATCACTGTAGAGCCGACAGGAAGTTAACAGGTGACTCGGGTCAGAGGTGGATGTGACATCACTGTAGAGCCGACAGGAAGTTAACAGGTGACTCGGGTCAGAGGTGGATGTGACATCACTGTAGAGCCGACAGGAAGTTAACAGGTGACTCGGGTCAGAGGTGGATGTGACATCACTGTAGAGCCGACAGGAAGTTAACAGATATACGTTGGTTCAGGCTCACTGGCCATTGTTGTTAAAATGGCGGCACTCTGCCGTCTGTGGTCTGTCAGGCGAACATCAGGTCAATGGAGGTCGTTCAGCCGCTGGTATAAAGCCCACTGATTCTGACGGACCAAACAGGAAGTCAGTGACATTCAGACAGAGGCCAGGACTGTCTCCTCTACAGCAGGAAATGATGTCATCATCATCATCATCATCATCATCATCATCATCATCGTCAAGGCAGCTTTGTGTTCCTGTTGGAGCGGAGGAATGTGGTCATTCAGCTGAATCACACTCTGAACTTTATCACACAGGAAGTTCAGTCTGTCACTACACCCTGCAGTCACTACTGAGGGAAAAGTGAAACCACCAGGCTCAGCTGGACGGACAGACAGACAGAGGGACAGACAGACAGACAAAGGGACAGACAGGGACAGATTGAGGCTGCAGTTTGTTCACCAGCTTTGAGTCTTCTTCTGAGCAGGATGTGTGTGTTAGATCAGAAGAAATAAATGTTTCAGTTGTTTGAATGTGACGCGTGGAGACAGAGAACAACCTGCAGGTGGCCACCTGTTGTCATGGTTACAACAGATGATGACACGTCACACACACACATACTGCTGAGGACCCACAGACCCACGGTGATGATAACATCCTGTCTGTCAGCTGACCAGTGTTCAGTCAGTGGTCTCAGATTTATGATGCGTGGTGAACAGATGAATCGACGTTTCACACCTGAGAAAGAAAAGGCAAATGGGAGGCAGGTCTAAAGTGGGACAGCACAGAGGGGTCCAGATGGGACTGTGTAGGAGGGGCCTAACCACAGCGTGTTTGAAGGCAGCTGGGACAGACCTGAACTAAGACTGGAGTTAGTAGAGACGAGGACACTTGACCCAACACAATGAAAAACCTTCTTTAAGAATTTGGCAGAATGATATCTAAGGGACAGTTATTTATTTTGGATAAGTAGCAGGGCTGAACATTAACGTTTTACATTGTCCTCCTGTCTCTGACGGCATGTCCTCCTGTCCTCCTGTCCCCTGTCCTCCTGTCCCCTGTGCAGGAAGTCGTGCGTATGTCCTGCTGTCCCTCAGTCAGCAGGACGGCATCGAGCAGCACATGGACTTTGATAACCGCTACACTCTGCTGGAGCTGTTTGCTGAGACCACATCGTCAGAGGAGCACGGCATCTCCTTTGAGGGGATTCACCTGCCGCAGGTACACACACACACACACACACACACACACACTGTGTCAGCTGGTTTCTGTTTGTGTTATAATTTGTGATGTTTTCTTTCACAAAATGTTTGTCTACAGATATTTAAATATATATTCACATAAACAAGTTTAAATGAATGAAGTTTATTAATATAATCATTGATCATTAATATTGAAATAATTAGTAACATTTTTATTGTTATAATTATTTACTGTTGTTGTTGCTGCAGTTTTTATTATATATTGTTAATGTTGATTAAATGAATCAAATAATAATCAGTGATATTGATTAATATTTTAACATTATCGTATTTCATTATTTTCTATTTTTATTATTATTGTCTTTTTATTATTGTTGTTGTTATTATAATGATTGATTATTGAGTACTGATTGTTTATGTGTTATTTATGTGCTGTTGTTGATTACTAATTATGTGTGTGTGTGTGTGTGTGTGTGTGTGTGTGTGTGTGTTTGTGGTGCGTGTGCTCAGATTCCTGGGAAGCTGCTTTTCTCTCTGGTGAAGCGTTACCTGTGTGTGACGTCACTGATGGACAAACTTAACACGGCGGGGGTGGAGTCTAACTCTGACAGACAGGACGCCAGCCCCTCCCCCGCCTCCTCCTCCAGCGGCGCCCACCAGGCAGAGCACCTCCGCGTCCAGCGAGAGTTCGACTTCACCATGGCCATGGCCAACCTCATCTCGGAGCTGGTCCGTGTGATGGGCTGGGACCGCAACCGCCAGCCTCCCGACGGCTCCGCCCACAATCCTGGTGGGGGCGGGGCTTGTGGGGAGGAGCTGGGGGAGGAGGCATCCCGCCCTGTCCTCAGATCCATCTTCCAGCCCCGTTTCTGCGCCTCCCCTGTCGTCCTCACCGCCACCTCTGCTGTAGCCGCTCCCGCTGCTGCCACGCCGCCAAAAAAGAAGACAGGAAACGGATATAAAACACGCTCTGACTTCGCCAGCCGCTCGGCCTACGTGGAGTATGTCCAGGACAACCTGAAGAGCGGCATGATGGTCCGCATGCTGGAGGACTACGAGGAGGTGAGCTCCGGAGACGAGGGAGAGTTCCGCTACAGCAATGACGGCTCGCCACCTGTTCAGGTGAGGAAACATGGCGTCGATACAAAGACTCACACAGACACGTCAGCACAGTGAGCCGAGGTCACTTATCATTATTACTGTGACATGTTGGTGAGTGACTCCTGTCAGCCTGCAGCGCCTCCTGCTGGTTAAAGCAGAGGAGTCAGGTGTTCAGAGAAACCTGATCTGATTGGATCAAATCTTAAAAACAGGTTGTTCAGGAGAAACAGAATGATCAGATCATGTAATCTGGTCCTGATTTTGATCCGGACCAAATCTTCAGTTTGTCCAAAACATGTTGGGAGGATCAGGATCAGGATCAGGATCAGGATCAGGATCAGGATCAGGCTGTGTCTCGTTAACAATAATACTGAAATGATTTTTAGTATCATATGAAAAATTCGTTAAGATCAAAACTTAACTCACTACAGCAGAGACCTGATGATGATGATGATGATGATGATGATGATGATGATGATGATCAGTGACATCAGGAGGGAAACAATGGATATGTGGACATCAGTTATTGGACTAATCAGTTGTTACATAGCAACATAAAATCCAACATGGCGTCCCCCTGATAACGTCCCTGGACCTGTTGAGTCTGGAGGACAGCAGTGTGTGATGTGTCCTGTGTGTGTGTGTGTGTGTGTGTGTGTGTGTGTGTGTACTGTGTTCAGGTGTACTGGAACTCCCTGTCCAGGACGTACTGGGTCCACTGGCACATGGTGGAGATCCTGGGCAGCGGCAGCAGCAGTCAGGCTGAGAAGGAGACGCAGGAGAAGGCCTCCACCCTGACGGAGACTCTCAAACTCACCGCGGGTAAGATCCCATCACACCTGTCGCTTCCGCCTGTCCCTCAGCTCAGGTCAGGTGACCCTGTTTGTGTCTCTGCTCCCACAGTGAGTCAGACGTTCTTCTCCAAGCCGCCCGGAGGGCTGTACTCTCTGCCCTACCTGTCAGAGGGTCTGCAGAGGGAGCCGTTGGCCCTGAGCCGGGCCGAGTGGTGGGAGATCCTCTTCTTCATCAAGAAGCTGGAGCTCAAGCAGCAACAGGAAGTCAACAGCATCCTGCTGCAGACCCTGGACGACCAGGTGAGACATACACACACACACACACCCAGGGGCATGATGGGTAAAAAACTATTCACTCACACCTGTCTGTCTGTCCCACAGGAGACGGAGTTGGACGACTTGTCTCTGATTGGTCTGTCTGTCCCCGGAGACGTGGCGAAGAAGCTGCTTCACTACCTGAAGCAGAAGCTGCCGTCGTCGTGTCTCAGTGACCTGCTGTGTTCACACACCTTCTGCAAACACTACCTGAGGAGAGGAGGAGGAAGTCTGGAGGACGAAGAGCTGCTGGGTGAGGACGCACAAGACGTGTCTCTGTGAGGACGCACAAGACATGTGTCTGAGTTTCTAAATCTGTCTCCATGTCTGTGACCGTTTGTTTCCAGCTGAAGGCTCTCTGGGTTCGTCCAACTTGGCAGGAGGAGGGGGAGGAGGAGGAGGAGGGGGAGGAGGAGGAGGGGGACCAAACTCCTCCTCTTCATCGTCAGCCTTGGCCTCCTCTTCCTCAGCGTTGGGCTCCGTCTCTAAGAAGGCAAAGAAGGAACTTCCTCCTGACTCAGGCTGTGGCAGCCCGGAGACGGAGAACGAGCTGCCTTCAGAGGACGACAGCAAATACCCCGAAGACCTGGAGGACAAGATGAAAGGTGGGAGATGGGGACAGGTGTCCACAGGGACTCTGTGTCCCTTCAGGTGGACAGTAACATCAGAGTCAGAGTCCATTTGTCTGTCCTCCCTGCAGTGTTCAACAACCCGCGGGTCCAGGGGAAGAAGACGGTGCTGGAGAAGCTGGGGGAGGTGGTGGACATCCTGAAGAAGGGCGGGGCGTCCTCAGACCACGCCCAGCAGCTGGCCGCCGTCCTCTTCATCACCAGGCTGCTGGAGGAAAAGGGAGCACAGGAGAAGAACTCCATGAGGAGCGACTCGGCTCAGACCATACGGTGAGACGCCATCATCAGTGGACCGCTCCAGGAAATACACAGAGCCAGAGACAACATATAGGTGTGGTGTATCCCAGGATAGAGTGTGGAGTGTTCCAGGAGATACACAGAGCCATGAGGTAGTTCAGACAACCTGTGATAGATGGTTGTCTCCAGTAAATACACAGTACCTGTGGGTAGTTCAGGAACCCTGGGATAGCTGAGCGTCTCCAGGAGATACACAAAGCCAGAGGGTAGTTCAGGGGAGCTGGGAGAGCAGATGACGATGTGTGTCCTCTGTGTGTCCTCTGTCAGGGACAAGGTGCTGAAGCTGCTGGTGGAGCTGCTGGGCTCGTCCTCCAAAGACCTGGTGGTCAGCACGCTCAGACTCACCCACCTCCTAATGCTCAAATACGAGTGGAGGGTTTCCTTTGCCACCGAGGGCGGAGTCAAAGCTGTCCTGTCCTGCATGCAAGAGTTCTCCGCCATCACTCACGTCCAACAGCTGGCGCTCGCAGTAAGACACACCCCTCACATCCACTGTCCTCAGACGGATGCAGCTACATGCTGCAGCTTTGTTAAACAGCTGCAAACGATCTGAGGATCTGTGACATCACAGACTGTGACATCACAGACTCCCCCTGTCATTAATCTGTAAAACCATGATGTCACAGTTTTAAGATGGCCGTCCTGTGTGACCTGTTGTTGTTGTTTGTGTCAGACTCTGAAGGTCATCACCGGAGCCAGTAAACACGACCTGCGCAGTGTCGGCAGCAGCCTCCCGCTGTCTGAGTCTGGCACTCAGATGATGTTGGAGATCTTTGCCAGCATTGGCTCGGCCACGCCCGAAGGCTCCAAGGGCCTGTTGGGAGCTATCCCCGCTGCCGTTGACCTCATGCTGCAGACTAAAGGGTAACTTCCTGTCGCAGGTTCAGGTGTTGACGTCCTCTGAAGGTTCCTGTTACTGACAGCGGTTTTCTGTGTGCAGCTGCATGCTGTCGGTGAGAAACGGCCTGCTGGTCATCATCATGCTCATCTCCAACCACAAGAGCCTGGCGGAGCAGCTGGTGGCCGCCGACGTCACCGCCGTCCTCAAGAAGTGTCTGACTCTGTCCAGAGCTGAGACCATGCTCGCCATCATCGCCCTCAACCACATCTCCATGGTGCACAAGCTGGAGAGCAAAGGTAATCCCCCCCCGATCACATGACTCCATGGTGATGAAGCTGTAAACTCACCAACATAGAGCTGAACGTTGACGTCAGTACAGTCCATCCTGTCTGTGGGACTGAAGCTTTGTCTGTCCTGTGTGTGTGTGCATGTGTGTGTGTGTGTGTGCGTGCGTGCGTGCGTGCGTGCGTGCGTGCGTGCGTGTGTGTGTGTGTGTGTGTCATTAGAGAGTCGTGAGCAGCTGGACCTGAAGGACACGGAGCTGCAGATGTTGGTGGTGAGTCTGAAAGAGCTGACGGCCACTAAGGAGGTGATCCAGACTCTGGAGCAGCTGCTGTGTGACGACACCTCTCAGCTGGAGGACCAGCGCAGTCAGGTACAGAGTATACCTGTTACCTGTGACTCACCTGTGATTCATCAGAGCTCCAGTGTGTCACAGTCACAACCATGTATAGACCTTTAACACTGTCACTTCAGCCATGCCAAATGACTCTGGATCTGTGTAGCTTGGAGTTAAGCTTCTCTCCTGCATCCTGTTGTGACCTCACATATCTGAGTTAATGTCTGATCTTCACCATCAGCTGAAAACTCATCCTCATCCTGCTGCTTCACAATAAAAGTTTCTACATATCAGAGTAACGGGAGACTTTTATTGTTAAGAGTCTACAGGAAGTGAAATGTGTTCATCACCGAATTAGTGGATTTATGGAGACACAAATACCTGCTGCACTGGGCTGACAGCCCAAACCATGCTGAGCCAAGTCATACCAAACCAAGTTGAACCAGACCAAACCAAACCAAGTCGAACCAGACCAAACCAAACAAAACCAAGTCAGTGTTTGGTTTGTCCGTTCTGGGCTACTGTAGAAACATGGTGGTGCAAGATGTTGATCTCTGTAGACGAGGACCTGCTCCCTGTGTAAATAAACGTCTCATTCTGAGGGAACCAGAACACAACCATGATTTAAATCTGACACACTGGAGTTTTAAAACATGATGATGATGATGATGTCACAGAATATGATGAAGCCACCTCACAGGATACAGTCGTTAAATATTGGTGATTATTGGTTGGTCAGGTGACCCACAGTCGAGACACGTATCAAGACCTGGTTCGTCTGATGGAGCAGCACCGAGCAGACCGGGCCGTCCAGCTCTCCATCCTCAGGTACTGATCCCCCACAGTGTCATGGCGATGATGATGATGATGATGATGATGATGATGATGATGATGATGATGATGATAAAGCAGCTTGTCTGATTGGCTGTTTTGTCTCTGCAGGATCCTGAACAAGTTCCTGGATAACTACCAGGAGGACATGCTGCCATGGCACGAGAGCATCGAGCCCTGCCTGTCCTCCATGACGGCCTTCATCAACGACAGAGAGGTCGGTACACAGCACGCACGCACACACACATGCGCGCGCACACACACACACACACACACACACACATGCGCGTGCGCACACACACACACACACACACACACACACACACTTTCTGTATGTAAACATTTGACCTGCTGTGATTCGTCATGTAGGTGGTCCAGCTGTTCATCCGCTTCCTGTACCGCCTGGCGTCCCTGAACAAAGACTACGCGGTGGTGATGTGTCGCCTGGGGACCAAAGAGGCTCTGGTGAAAGCTCTGGACAAACACAGCACCAACCTGCTGCTGGTCACCGAACTGCGTGACCTCATCACTGACTGTGAGAAGTACGCCAGCCTCTACAAGAAGATGACCACAAGTGTCCTCGCAGGATGTATCCAGGTACGCAGGACACACCGTTAACTCTTCACACCGCCGCCACTGCTGCAGCAAGTCTGCCTGGAAACGGCTTCCTGACAACACCACAGCGACTCAATTTAAAAAACATTATTCGGTTTACTGAACGTGTAAAGATCATAGAAGAAGAAGGGTCCTCTTTTTTTTTTCCCTCCGCACTGTGGATAGCCGTCAAATATCAAAGGTCACTGTGACCTAGCATCCCACTCATTCTCATTAAAGTGTCACCACAAAAAGGGCTTGAGGGAGTTTCCTCAAATTTCGAACAAATGTGCACTTGAACAGAAGATTAAACTGATTAGAATTTGGAGGTCAAAGTCAAAGGTCACTGTGACCTTGCATCCATCACATTCTTGTGAACACAATATCATAAGAACAGCTTGAGGGAGTTTCCTCAAATTTGGCACAAAAGTCCCCTTGGACTCAACAATAAACTGATAACTTTTTGGTGATCATGGATCAGAGGTCGAGGTCACTGTGACCTCACAAAACTTGTTTTTATGCCTCCCAGCTGGTGATAACTGGCTGGAGGCATTATGTCCGTCCTTCTATCCATCTGTCCCATCCTTGTGATCACGATATCAAGAACACCTCAAGGGAATTTCTTCAAATTTTGGCACAAACATTCACTTGAGCTCAGTGATGAACTGACTAGATTTCGGTGGTCATAGATCAAGGTAGCCATGACCTTACCTGTCTCATTCTTGTGAACACAGTATCTCAAGAACAGCTTGAGGGCATTTCCTAAAATTTGATGCAAACGTCCACTTGGGCTCAAGAATAAACTGATTAGAAATTGGTGGTCATCTCATCTGTTTCATTCTTGTGAACGTGATATCTTAGGAATACCGTGAGGGAATTTCTTTAAATTTGACACAAACAACCACTTAGTCTGAAGACTAAACTAATTAGAATTTGGTCGTCAAGGGTCAAAGGTCACTGTGACCTTACAAAACATATTTTTCTGCCTCCGTGTCGGTGATAGCTGTGGCTAGAGGCATTATGTTGTCGTCACTGTGACCTTGTCAGCTTACAACAGTGTGGTGATCAAAGCACAACACTTAGCAGCAACCTCCACCAGCCGATCTTCCCTCAAACAATGAGACTTGCTATATTCGTGGTGGTGGTTCCTGACTGACATTTCGTACAGTAGCAAGGAGCAACAGTGACATCATGAGCACTGCTCTGAGGAGTTCAGAGATTTTAATAAAGAAGTGCTCTGAGCGACTGCAGAAAAGAACGCTGGGCATGTTGCTTCATCTCTATAAGGCAGCGTCCACTCTCTCCATCATGTGGACGCAGGTCCGTCATTTGGAAGTGTTTACAGTCTGACTTCCTGTCATTAGATATCTGACCTGGTCTACTTCCTGTTTCCTGTCAGATGGTGTTGGGTCAGATTGAGGAGCATCGTCGTAGCCATCAGCCAATCAACATCCCCTTCTTTGACGTGTTCCTCAGGAATCTCTGCCAAGGTCTGTATACATTTAATAACATGATTAAAGATAACGCCTCATAACTGGTGTCACTGGTTTAACTGGTGGTGTGTTCAGGCTCCAGTGTGGAGCTGAAGGAGGACAAATGCTGGGAGAAGGTGGAGGTCTCCTCCAATCACCATCGAGCGAACAAGCTGACCGACAAGAACCCCAAAACCTACTGGGAGTCCAACGGCTGCACTGGCTCACACTTCATCAACATCTACATGCACAAAGGAGTCATCATCAGGTAGTACCAGATACTACAGATACCACCAGATACATCAGGTAGTACCAGATACTACAGATACCACCAGATACTTAAGGTAGTACCAGATACTACAGGTACCACCAGATACATCAGGTAGTACCAGATACTACAGATACCACCAGATACTTAAGGTAGTACCAGATACTACAGGTACCACCAGATACTACAGATACCACCAGATACTACAGGTAGTACCAGATACTACAGATACCACCAGATACTTAAGGTAGTACCAGATACTACAGGTGCCACCAGATACTACAGGTAGTACCAGATACTACAGATACCACCAGATACTTAAGGTAGTACCAGATACTACAGGTACCACCAGATACATCAGCTAGTACCAGATACTACAGATACCACCAGATACTTAAGGTAGTACCAGATACTACAGATACCACCAGATACTTAAGGTAGTACCAGATACTACAGGTACCACCAGATACATCAGGTAGTACCAGATACTACAGGTAGTACCAGATACTACAGATACCACCAGATACTTAAGGTAGTACCAGATACTACAGGTACCACCAGATACATCAGGTAGTACCAGATACTACAGGTAGTACCAGATACTACAGGTACCACTAGATACTACAGGTAGTACCAGATACATCAGGTAGTACCAGATACTACAGGTAGTATCAGATACTACAGATACCCCCAGATACTACAGGTAGTACCAGATACTACAGGTAGTACCAGATACTACAGATACCCCAGATACTACAGGTAGTACCAGATACTACAGATACCACCAGATACTACAGGTACTACCAGATACTACAGGTAGCACCAGATACTACAGGTAGTACCAGATACTACAGGTAGCACCAGATACTACAGGTAGTACCAGATACTACAGATACTACCAGATACTACAGATACCACCAGATACTACAGGTAGTACCAGATACTACAGATACCACCAGATACTACAGGTAGTACCAGATACTACAGATACCACCAGATACTTAAGGTAGTACCAGATACTACAGATACCCCCAGATACTACAGGTAGTACCAGATACTACAGGTACCACCAGATACTTAAGGTAGTACCAGATACTACAGATACCCCCAGATACTACAGGTAGTACCAGATACTACAGATACCCCAGATACTACAGATACCACCAGATACTACAGGTACTACCAGATACTACAGGTAGCACCAGATACTACAGGTAGTACCAGATACTACAGATACCACCAGATACTACAGGTAGCACCAGATACTACAGGTAGTACCAGATACTACAGATACTACCAGATACTACAGATACCACCAGATACGACAGATACCACCAGATACTACAGGTAGTACCAGATACTACAGATACCACCAGATACTACAGGTAGTACCAGATACTACAGATACCACCAGATACTTAAGGTAGTACCAGATACTACAGATACCACCAGATACGACAGATACCACCAGATACTACAGGTACCACCAGATACTTAAGGTAGTACCAGATACTACAGGTACCACCAGATACTGATACTGACAGTACTACTAAACATAGTCAACACAAGTACCTGCGGATGTACTCTGTGTTCATCAGCGTACGTCCTCCTTTCTCTGTGGACAAAACCACAGGTCATGAAGTTAATCTGAGGTAGAAGTATTCAGTTCTCTGAGAGTACTCTCAGGTCGTCACTGATACTAATACCTACTACAGTACAGATACTGAAAGTATACTGCAGGTATATGAAAGATAAAGTATGAACCTGTCATGTGTGTAGACAACTGGCCATCCAGGTGGCCAGCGAGGACTCGAGCTACATGCCGGCCCGAGTCTTGGTCCTGGGAGGAGATGACCCGACCAACATCAACACTGAACTGAATACGGTGAGTCTCCTCCTCCTCATCCTAATCCTCCTCCTCCTCCTCTCTAAAGGAGGAAGAGTTGGGCTGGATCACTTGATGTGATGATGTAAACACAAAATAATGACCACATGTATTTATGAACAACCCGTCCAGGTGAATGTGACTCCGTCAGCCAGTCGGGTGGTTCTGCTGGAGAACATGACCAGGTTCTGGTCCATCATCCAGATCAGGGTCAAGAGATGTCAGCAGGTCAGTCTACCATCTCTATGGACTCCACCCCTCTGTATACTGACCCCACCTCTCTATCTACTGACCCCGCCCCTCTAAATACTGACCCCTCCTTCCTCTGACAGGGAGGTATCGACACTCGGGTCCACGGTTTTGAGGTTCTGGGTCCGAAGCCAACGTTTTGGCCGGTGTTTAAGGAGCAACTGTGTTGTCGGACCTACCTGTTCTACAGCACCAAGGCTCACACCTGGTGTCAGGAGGTGATGGAGGACAAGACACAGCTGCTGCAGCTCTTCAACAAGTAAATCCCACGAGATATAATACTGTTAATACTACCAAAATACTGCTATTAATCTTAATACTGTTAATACTACCGTGATACTGCTATTAATCTTAATACTGTTAATACTACCATGATACTGCTATTAATCTTAATACTGTTAATACTACCGTAATACTGCTATTAATCTTAATACTGTTAATACTACCGTGATACTGCTATTAATCTTAATACTGTTAATACTACCGTGATACTGCTAATACTACCGTGATACTGCTAATACTGTTAATACTACCATAATACTGCTATTAATCGTAATACTGTTAATACTACCATAATACTGCTAATACTCTTAATACTACCATAATACTGCTATTAATCTTAATACTGTTAATACTACCATAATACTGCTAATACTCTTAATACTACCATAATACTGCTATTAATCTTAATACTGTTAATACTACCATGATACTGCTATTAATCTTAATACTGTTAATACTACCGTAATACTGCTATTAATCTTAATACTGTTAATACTACCGTGATACTGCTAATACTACCGTGATACTGCTAATACTGTTAATACTACCATAATACTGCTATTAATCGTAATACTGTTAATACTACCATAATACTGCTAATACTCTTAATACTACCATAATACTGCTATTAATCTTAATACTGTTAATACTACCATAATACTGCTAATACTCTTAATACTACCATAATACTGCTATTAATCTTAATACTGTTAATACTACCATGATACTGCTATTAATCTTAATACTGTTAATACTACCGTAATACTGCTATTAATCTTAATACTGTTAATACTACCGTGATACTGCTAATACTACCGTGATACTGCTAATACTGTTAATACTACCATAATACTGCTATTAATCGTAATACTGTTAATACTACCATAATACTGCTAATACTCTTAATACTACCATAATACTGCTATTAATCTTAATACTGTTAATACTACCATAATACTGCTAATACTCTTAATACTACCATAATACTGCTATTAATCTTAATACTGTTAATACTACCAAAATACTGCTATTAATCTTAATACTGTTAATACTACCGTGATACTGCTAATACTGTTAATACTACCATAATACTGCTATTAATCTTAATACTGTTAATACTACCAAAATACTGCTATTAATCTTAATACTGTTAATACTACCGTGATACTGCTAATACTGTTAATACTACCGTGATACTGCTAATACTGTTAATACTACCATAATACTGCTATTAATCTTAATACTCTTAATACTACCATAATACTGCTATTAATCTTAATACTGTTAATACTACCAAAATACTGCTATTAATCTTAATACTGTTAATACTACCGTGATACTGCTAATACTGTTAATACTACCGTGATACTGCTAATACTCTTAATACTACCATAATACTGCTATTAATCTTAATACTGTTAATACTACCATAATACTGCTATTAATCTTAATACTGTTAATACTACCATAATACTGCTAATACTCTTAATACTACCATAATACTGCTATTAATCTTAATACTGTTAATACTACCATAATACTGCTAATACTCTTAATACTGTTAATACTACCTTAATACTGTTAATGCTACCATAATACTGCTAATACTGTTAATATTACCATAATACTGCGAATACTCTTAATGCTGTTAGTACTACCATAATACTGCTAATACTCTTAATACTGTTAATACTACCATAATACTACCAATACTCTTAATACTGTTAATACTACCTTAATACTGTTAATACTACCGTAATACTGCTAATACTACCGTAATACTGCTAATACCGTTAATATTACCATGATACTGCTAATACTCTTAATGCTGTTAGTACTACCATAAAACTGCTAATACTGTTAATACTACCGTAATGCTGCTAATACTCTTAATACTGTTAATACTACCATAATACTGCTAATAATCTTAATACTGTTAATACTACCAAAATACTGCTATTAATCTTAATACTGTTAATACTACCAAAATACTGCTATTAATCTTAATACTGTTAATACTACCGTAATACTGCTAATGCTGTTAATACTGCTAATACTGTTACTACTACGGTAATACTGTTAATACTACAGTAATACAGCTAATACTACAATTTATTATACTGCTAATAGTACCGTAATACTGCTAATATTGTAATATTGTTACTACTATCGTAATATTGCTAATACTGTTAACTGCTAACACTGTTGATATTACCGTAATAGCGCTAATAATACAATATATACTGCCACATTACTGTTTATACTGTTAATGCTACTGCTGGTACACTCAGACTGAACCTTATTAAAGTGTGTGTGTGTCTGTGTGTGTGTTCAGACTGAACAGTGCTCTGAGACACGAGCAGATGTTCGCAGATCGTTTCCTGCCAGACGCTGAGGCGGCCGAAGCTCTGGGTCGAACCTGCTGGGAAGCTCTGATCACCCCCATTGTCCACAGCATCACACTGTCAGGTACACACTCACTAATACACACAGCATCACACTGTCAGGTACACACTCACTAATACACACAGACACACACACACAGACAGACACACACACAGACAGACACACACACAGACACACACACACAGACAGACACACACACACAGACACAGACAGACAGACACACACACAGACACACACAGACAGACACAGTCCACAGCATCACACTGAGAGGACCGACCAAAACGTCCTCACAGTGCTAACGTGTCCTCTTTGCAACGGCTTAGATCTGCTCCCTCTGTGTTTACCCAGAATCCTCTGCATCCAGCCCTCTGGCCTGGCTGCTCAGTGAGTACCTGGACAACGCTGAGTCAGCACGCCGCTGTAAAAGCCGGGCGGCCATCTTTAACTCCAGAGTGAGACGCCTCACACACCTGCTGGTCCACGTGGACACCAGCCGACCGGACGGCGAGGAACTCAAACCGCCCGTCAAATCAAGTGAGTCTGCCGATCCAGTTTAACAACACTGAACTCACCACTTAGGTATTTGAGAGGTGACATCATAATGGTGACATCACTGTAAAGACACCTGAACGATGCTCCAAATGACAGAATAAGACTTGAGTTGTAGATAGGTGGAAACATTCTGTAAACTGATCTTCCCGAATTTCCCTCCACTCGAAGAGAAGTTAAAATGAAACATGTTTCTACACTATGTAAAATTAAAACCGTCTGTAGTTATAGAAATGTTCCTCGCTTTGGGAAAAAAAAACAAATCACACAGATTTGCTCCGGTTTCAAAGGTTTAGATGTTTGTGAAAGGCGTCTGAATGCAGCAGGAAAAAAACAGATTTCAAAGGGTTAAATGTACCAAAAATAATATTACAAATAAATGTAGGCTAATAGGAGAGCAAACAAATAGGGGAATTATTACAAAGGTAAATAAAGGAGTGCATTAAAACAAAACAGAAACATCAGTTTATGTCACATTTCATCAATCAGTTAACGCCTGTATATTTTCTAATAATATGTTTTATTTTATTGGTAATTTTTTTGTTGGTTCCTTGAGAAAAGAAGTGTCTGGCACAAAGTTACTGCACATATAATAAGTAAAATTAATAAATAAGATTGTAAAAATATATTAAAGAAGACATTATTCATAAAGATGAAGATAAAAGTAAAAAAAGAATAAATAACTTATTTAATAACTTGATTTTGGCAGCGTGCGTCCTCTGTGGTGAAGTGCAGTGAATGAAAATGTTTGAGAGACATTAAAACTTGTGTAAGATGAATTTATGATAAAACCTCTGAGTGTTTGCAGTCGATGTTTAAAGAGTGTATTTTGTTTTCAGAAGGTCTCAACCGAAGCAAAGAGCTGAAGAGTAAGTAACAGCTGAGACATTCAGAGACATTCTCTTTGTTTACGCTCTGTTCTGTAACATCTCATACGTCCACATGAGGACAGGAAGACGTCACGTCGCCCCCTGCTGTTTGACCTCACAACTGAGCCGTCCACGTGTCAGATGACCTGCTGATGTTAAAGCTTGGTGTTGTTCTGTAGTTTGGTTGTTCTCCTGTTGGGTCCCTCTGAACACTGTGAATCCCTCAGATAAATGGAGAGCAGTAAAATGATGTAGTTCAGGCACAAGGATAAACTTTGTACTCCATTACTTGAGTAAATGTACTTAGTTCCAAAAACCAGCTGTCAGGAGCTGATAATCATCAGCCACTGAATAATTAACCCTTTAAAGAACAGACATGCTGTGGACGGCTGCAGGAGCTCCATGTTGGCATGGATCTGTTTAAATTCATCTGAAATAAAATTCATAAGAGTCAGAGCATTCCTTCTTCTAGCAGCAGAAAGCTAACGCTGACAACGCGCGGGTGTGATGTGTCATTTGACACATGTCAAGTGCCGCCCCTCGTACACACCAGACACGTTGCGCTGCAGCTCGTCAAGAGACGACCATACAGTCATTGTCACTGACTGAGTGTTCTTCCTCCTCCTCTGCGTCAGCGTCGGATCATGTGTGAACAGATGCCAATTAAAGTTGATTCCTCACCTGAAGAGCTGATCTCCAGAGCTGTGGCTCAGGAAGTGGCTGTTGTCTTTATAATGACGGGACCGTGGGTCGTTTAGCTCGGGATATTTCTGGAGTCTCTCCTCGTCACACACAAGACACAGCAACAGCTACAGAGTTCTCTTTATACAAACATGTTGAAAAGAGAAGAAGAGCTGGTCTGTACGAGCAGAGAGCGAGTGGGAGGAATGTGTTTAATTCAGGGGGCGGCGAGGCTGATAACAGGACAGTGGCGTGAAGTGTCGTGGGGCAGCGAGTCTAGGAGTGCTGATGTGCGTCTAGCTGCCGCAGGTGAGGCGTTGTATGTTGAAAATAATCAGGGCGTAGTTGTTGACATGCGCCGTTTGCTGCCAGTGTGCTTTAGCCTCTAGGCTTCTGTCTTCCCCGTCATAACGTTGTACACTCATAATGACGTCATTACGCTACATTATGTGCAGTGCAAAGAAAATATTTTGCTGGAATTACGCAGGAATTTCCCCGTGACAGCAGCAGGAGGTCGTTGTTTGAATCAGTCTGTTTAAAGAGAGCTAGAATAAGAACAGTAACAGAAAGAACAGTGATTCCTTTTACAGCAGAAAGCTCAGGCTTCTGTTTTCTGTGTCATGACCTCGTGTTACATTACCTAACCTGTAACGTTACCTTACCTGTTACGTTACCTAACCTGTTACGTTACCTAACCTGTTACGTTACCTAACCTGTAACGTTACCTAACCTGTTACGTTACCTAACCTGTAACGTTACCTAACCTGTTACGTTACCTAACCTGTTACGTTACCTTACCTGTTACGTTACCTTACCTGTTACGTTACCTAACCTGCAGTGCTGACGTGATATTTTGCTGAAATTATGGTGGAATTTGTCCTAAATTTTTCCTAAAGCAGTCACAGGAGACCGCTGTTTCCATAATCCTGTTTAAATTGATAAAAAACATAATAGCTACAACATTGATTCTTTTTGTAGCTGAAGGCTAAAGCTGCTGTCTTCACGCCATCAGGTTGTACGCTCGTAATGATGTCATTGTGCAACGTTACGTGTGATGGCGCCAGAGAAATGAGTGATGAATCCATCACAGTGCCTTTTTTCTGCTCATTAAATTGATCTTATTTCAAAAACTATGATTTTTATGAGTGATTCTGGTTTAATGACTTCCAGAACCTGTCAGCTCAGGTTGTACTGACGTCAAGGAGGTGAAGTGTTTGAAGAAACTTCAGGAAGTGACATCACAATAAGCAGAAATACCAACGCAGGCCCCGGATGACCGTTTGTATCGCAGAGTTCAAAGCGTTAAATGAATTAATTACATAATTAAGAGAATATTTTTTAACAGACATGAACTCCAGCTGTGTTAGTTTGACCTCTGTCACAGTTTTTATTCTAACAAACAGGAAATTGTGACTGTTTGTTTGGGGACTATTTTCAGCAGCGCATTAATCCACACTCTGTGCTGTAGTGAGTGTTAGTGTCAGCAGGATGGTGTGAACAGCGTGTGTGCATGACACTAAACCTGATGATGATGAGGCGGTCCAGCAGGGGGCGCCGGCCGACTCTTCCTCGTCCTTGTCTGAACTCAAACATTAAAGCTGACGTCATCAGGATGCGTTTACACTCCATCTTTTTCTTTCAGTTTGGACTGCTCTTATTTTGACGGCTGACTTCCTGTTCCCATGTTGAGTAGAGACACTGACGTGGTTTCTTTTCAGATGGAAAAGAAGGACAGAACAGAGGCTCTGCTTTCTCTTTACGTTTCTGGCTGCAGTTTATCATTTCATTTTTATGATTTCACTCAACGACCGCTGGCGTCCTGCAGGAGGTAAACCTTTTAACCTTTGTCTTTCAGACGGGAAGGAGGGTAAAAACAAAGACACCGCTGCCGCCTCTTCGTCGTCATCCTCCTCCTCAGCCAAGCCTAAAGTGAAGAGCAGCAGCAGCATTGCAGGCATCGCCCTCTGTTGGCAGGGAGTGGTACAGCGACAGGTGATTTCTAACAGCCTTACAGTTGCTCTGTTGGGTCAGACATTTCTGCTCCTCAGACTTGAACTTGACTCCGCCCCCCTCAGGTGAAGAAGTTTTTGGAGTCAAGCTGCAGTCTGCCGGACTTTGTGGAGCGTTACCGGACTCTGTACCTGCGGCTGAAGAACGCCATGGAGGAGCTGTTCGGACAGCAGACCGCCTTTGTTCTCGCCCTCCGACACGGCTTTTCTGCCGCCCTGCTGCAGCTCTCCATCCTCAAGACCATGCACGTAAGTCAGGATTAACTCTGGTTTAACTCAGACTGACACCAGGCTCAGATACATTTAGACCTTTAAAAGTTTAAACCTGGTTTATTAAAGCCCTGAAGAGTTAAGACGACCTAGTGAGCTCATTCTGAATATAAACAACTAATCTTCAGCTGGTTTGATTATGGTTCATATTAAGCTTAACTTCCTCAGACTTCCTGCTTCCCTCCTCTCAGATGTGAAGATTTACACCTTTAATTTGTCTCATGTGATCATAAACTGAACATGTTTAGTTTTTGGATGTTTAACCTGTTTAAGCCTAAACATACATACAACTCTCCAAATCGTCTGTCACTGATGACCCTAGTGTTTTATGGGGGGATAATGTGTTGGACCATTTATTGACCAAATGAATATAATCTCATGCAGTCATCAAACAAATATCTTAGCTCAGTTATTAAGCAGTTAAAACTCTGTGCCTGTCCGTGAATCATTCTGCTGCGAAAGGTGTCTTTTGGCGTCAGAAATCCTTGACAAAGCGGCGGTATTTGAAGACAGAATGAGAACAGGTTGGAGGGGGAGGTCGTCATCTCTGATAAAGTTGTTCCTGTCATGATGTGTTTGTATAAGTTCAGCACATGAAATCAACGGGCCATCTTTCCCTCAGAGTCTCTATCTGACCCGTCACCGTCACTGAGGAAAGCATCTGTTTGATTTTGAGGGACGACTGTGAGGTCGTACGTCTCGTCTCACCAAGATCACACATATGAAAACTTCAGAGTGAAACTGAAACAGGAGCAGAAGGTTTAGCAGAATAAGAACTATGTGTGTGTAGAAGTACATTTAGAGTCATCTTCAGTATGTTCACTAACTCTGTGACGTCACTGAACAAAGCTGATTCAACAGCAGACACCTGAGAGACGACGTGTCCCAGAGACCTCTGTCTTCATGTTACAAACTTCACTGACCTTCTGTTTGAAGCTTTGATGCAGCCGAGCTCGCCTCATGGTGCAACCAGGAAGTAAACAGCTCTGGTCATGTGACCATTTACACTGAGCATGTGACACCACAGATAATATTATTATTATTATATTAGACCCTTTAATACTTCAGTATTTGCTGAAACACATCGGTACATCGTTTGGTAACATTTTTAGAGCTCAATAACTGAGAACTTTTTTAGTCGTCACCGTCAAAGTCATTTAAAGACGAAACGATTCACTGAGAAAATAAATCAGAAATGAAAATACTCTGTCCTGTACGCTGTGATGTGTGTCGTGCAGGTGAGCGAGCGCTTTGCTCAGTACATCGACCAGATGATCCAGACGAGCGGAGCGGCGTCCAGCAGCGTGGAGACTCTGGAGCGGCTGCAGCAGTTTCTGGAGCCGATGCTCTTCCTATCGGGCCTGGAGCTTGCCAACACCTTCGAACACTTTTACAGGTCTGAACGCCACGACGCCGACACAGCAGACTGATGACAGGCGGCGTGGACCCAGCTCACCACTGCCTCTCTGTCTCTGCAGGTACTACCTGGGCGACCGGTTGCTGGCTCAGGGTAACGTGTGGTTGGAGAGCGCTGTCATCGATCAGATCGGCAGCTGCTTCCCGAGTCGCTTCCCTCAGCAGATGTTGAAGAACCTGAGTGAGTCCGCCGAGCTGCAGCAGGAGTTCCACCTGTACCGCCTGCAGCAGCTGGACCGGTGCCTGCAAGAGCACGACCAGGTCTGAAAAACCCACGACACCTCGTCGAGTTCATCTGAGAATAAAATCAGTTTGAATTTAAATCCTGCTGAAAATCTGGTTCACAGGTCTGAGTTTGATCCGTTTGTCCTGTTGTTGTTGCCGTAGATGATGGAGGAGGAGTGGGTGGAGTCAGAGGAGGAGGCGGAGGTTCAGGTTCTGGTTCTGTCTCCACGCTGCTGGCCCGTGTCCTCACTCTGCTTCCTGGACGAACCCACAAAACATTTTCCATCTGAACTCTGCTCCTACCTGAACCAGTTCACCCAGTTCTACACCCACAGTCAGTACCAGTTCACCCAGTCCTACACCCACAGTCAGTACCAGTTCACCCAGTCCTACACCCAGTCAGTACCAGTTCACCCAGTCCTGCACCCACAGTCAGTACCAGTTCACCCAGTCCTGCACCCACAGTCAGTACCAGTTCACCCAGTCCTACACCCACAGTCAGTACCAGTTCACCCAGTCCTACACCCACAGTCAGTACCAGTTCACCCAGTCCTACACCCACAGTCAGTACCAGTTCACCCAGTCCTACACCCACAGTCAGTACAAGTTCACCCAGTCCTACACCCAGTCAGTACCAGTTCACCCAGTCCTACACCCACAGTCAGTACCAGTTCACCCAGTCCTACACCCAGTCAGTACTGTGCTGATGAGTTATTTTAAAACACTGATAAACTGCAGAGTGGTTTCTGTTGTCTAATGTCCACCTGTCTGTGTCTCTAACGTCCACCTGTCTGTGTCTCTAACGTCCACCTGTCTGTGTCTCTAACGTCCACCTGTCTGTGTCTCTAACGTCCTCCTGTCTGTGTCTCTAACGTCCACCTGTCTGTGTCTCTAACGTCCTCCTGTCTGTGTCTCTAACGTCCTCCTGTCTGTGTCTCTAACGTCCTCCTGTCTGTGTCTCTAACGTCCACCTGTCTGTGTCTCTAACGTCCACCTGTCTGTGTCTCTAACGTCCTCCTGTCTGTGTCTCTAACGTCCTCCTGTCTGTGTCTCTAACGTCCTCCTGTCTGTGTCTCTAACGTCCTCCTGTCTGTCCCTGTGTCCCTCAGGTCAGTCCATGTACGGTCTGAGTCACTCGAAGCCGCGGCGGCTGCAGTGGACGTGGCTCGGTCACGCTGAGCTGCAGCTCGGCTGTTGGACGCTTCACGTGTCGACGCTGCAGATGTTCATCCTGCTGCACTTCAACACGCAGCAGGTCCGTACGTATGACATCATACATGACACAGACTGATGGCGTGCTGCCTTCACTGACCTTGGTGTCTCTCTGCAGGAGGTACCAGTGGACGCTCTGCTGCAGGCGACAGGCCTGTCAGCCGCCTTCGTGCTGCACGCTCTGCTGCCGCTCATCAGCGAGGACGGACCGCTGACTTGCAGCCAGCCGGAGGAGCCCAGCCAGGGTCAGTCACGTGGCCAGCACGCCGCTAACCTTCATCCTCCTCCGCCTCCTCCTCCTCTCTGACTCTCCCCTCTGTCTGCTCCCAGGTGTGTTACAGCTGAACCAGCAGGTGGTGTCCCGCAGTCAGGACGGCGTCCCCATGTCCCTCCAGCTGCTGCCCAGACAGACGTACCTGAACGTGGACGAGGACGCGGCGGGCACGCTGGAGAGGAAGAGGAACTACATCTACTGTCTGATCGTCCACATCATGAAGCAGGAGAAGGAGATGCACATCGACAACCTCGTCTTCAAGGTCAGAGGACGCCACAGAGACATTGTCCCTTTAAGACACAGAGACACACTGAGACACATCTTCCTCCCCCTCCTCTTCACTGCTCAGTGATGATGTCATACAGCGTGACCTCTCATCGTCTCTAACGTCCATGAGTCCACTCAGGACAGTAAAGAGGGACACTGTCCAATCACGTCTCTGTCTGCTCTCGTCTCCTCCAGGTTCTGGACTCGTGTCAGAAACAGGAATCATCACGCTCTCCGGGCGCCGGGCGGTTCAGCTGCAGCACCAGCGATGTGCTCTCCTGCATCATGCACGTCATCAGCAAAGGCTGCGTCCGACGCAACGAGGACAACCCGCACATCGTGGAGTTCCTGCCGGAGGACCCGTCCACGCCGCAGAAAGGACAGGCCCAGTTCTCCTTCAGCCGGACCGAGGTTAGGAGGGACGCGGCGGACTGCAGGGCCGACATCAGGTGTGACCTCTGACCTCACACACAGTCTGTTCATGTTGTTTAACCTGCTTTAGTTTCTGCAGCTGTCTTCATCATCTTCATCATCATCACCCTCCTGTTCTCAGTGTTCTTAAAGGACTGTTCCGCTGTTTCTCCTCCTGTTCCCTCGCCATCTGCTCCACAGTCATGTGACTGTAAACGTCGAGTTCAGTGAATGTTAACGTCAAGTTCAGACCAAAGACTCGTGACGAGACGAGTTCAGACAGGAAACTGTAAGTGACCACGATGAGATGGTGTATCTCTGTACGTCTACGCCGTCCTTGGACCTCGTCACATGTCCACATTTGGTCATCGTCCACATATGACATTTGAAAAACATTCATGACCAACACACACACGTGGTTACGTTTAGCCGACACACACACACACGTGGTTACGTTTAGCCGACACACACACGTGGTTACGTTTAGCCGACACACACACGTGGTTACATTTAGCCGACACACACGTGATTACTTTTAGCCAACACACACACGTGGTTACATTTAGCCGACACACACGTGGTTACTTTTAGCCAACACACACACGTGGTTACGTTTAGCCGACACACACACGTGGTTACGTTTAGCCGACACACACACGTGGTTACGTTTAGCCAACACACACACGTGGTTACGTTTAGCCGACACACACACACGTGGTTACGTTTAGCCGACACACACACTTGGTTACGTTTAGCCGACACACACACGTGGTTACATTTAGCCGACACACACGTGATTACTTTTAGCCAACACACACACGTGGTTACATTTAGCCGACACACACGTGGTTACTTTTAGCCAACACACACACGTGGTTACATTTAGCCGACACACACGTGATTACTTTTAGCCAACACACACACGTGGTTACATTTAGCCGACACAAACGTGGTTACTTTTAGCCAACACACACACGTGGTTACATTTAGCCGACACAAACGTGGTTACTTTTAGCCAACACACACACGTGGTTACATTTAGCCGACACAAACGTGGTTACTTTTAGCCAACACACACACGTGGTTACATTTAGCCGACACACACATGGTTACTTTTAGCCAACACACACACGTGGTTACTTTTAGCCAACACACACACGTGGTTACGTTTAGCCAACACACACACGTGGTTACATTTAGCCGACACACACGTGGTTACTTTTAGCCAACACACACACGTGGTTACATTTAGCCGACACACACGTGGTTACATTTAGCCGACACACACGTGGTTACTTTTAGCCAACACACACACGTGGTTACGTTTAGCCAACATACACACGTGGTTACTTTTAGCCAACACACACACGTGGTTACGTTTAGCCAACATACACACGTGGTTACGTTTAGCCGACACACACACGTGGTTACTTTTAGCCAACACACACACGTGGTTACATTTAGCCGACACACACACGTGGTTACATTTAGCCGACACACACACACGTGGTTACGTTTAGCCAACACACACACGTGGTTGGGTTTAGCCAACACACACACGTGGTTGGGTTTAGCCAACACACACACGTGGTTACGTTTAGCCAACACACACACACGTGGTTACGTTTAGCCAACACACACATGTGGTTACGTTTAGCCAACACACACGTGGTTACGTTTAGCCAACACACACACGTGGTTGGGTTTAGCCAACACACACACGTGGTTACGTTTAGCCAACACACACACACGTGGTTACGTTTAGCCAACACACACATGTGGTTACGTTTAGCCAACACACACGTGGTTACATTTAGCCGACACACACACACGTGGTTACATTTAGCCGACACACACACACGTGGTTACGTTTAGCCTACACACACATGTGGTTACGTTTAGCCAACACACACACGTGGTTGGGTTTAGGAAAAAAGAACAGGGTTTGGCTTTACAATCTAACAGGAAGTGAACATTGGCCTCCTGGGTGAAAGTCGGTGGTTGATGGACCGTCCACCAGTCCAGTTCAGACTGTTGATACTTTTCTCTGACACGTCCTTAAACAGTTTCATCTCGTTGTGAATCTTTGGTCTGAGCTGTTGGATTCACAAATCCAGGATGCTCGTGTTCTGCAGTTGACACAGAAACGCTTCATGCTGCTCTGCTGACTAAAAAAGAGAATAATTCTTGACTTGTTGTAAACGTACAGATTTCATTGTGCTAAGCTGCAGCTGGCAGAAGTTCGGGAACTGTCTTAATGTATTTAACGTTGTTTAATTTACTGTAAGAAACACACTGAACTGTAACAGGAAGTCTCCTCTGTTCTCTCTCATGAAAACAGCCACTGCTCTGTAACTCACAGAAAACGCAGAATGTCAAATGTTTAATTTTTTACAAACAGAAAATAAAGATATTACAACTCTGCTCGCTGCATTTGGACTTATTTTGTAATAATTAGGATTATCAGTATATTAGAGATTCATAAAGTATCAAAATTTAAACTCAAATAAATTCATCCATTTTCATCCTCTTATCTGAGGCGGGTCTCAGGGGCAGCAGGCTGAGTGAAGTCCTCCAGACATCCCTCTGCTCAGCAACGCTCTCCAGCTCCTCCTGGAGGACCTTGAGGGCCTCCAGTGTGTTCTGGGTCTGCCCCGGGGCCTCCTACCAGCTGGACCAGGAGGATCCTGATCAGATGTTGAACCACCTCAACATGAAGGAGCAGCAGCTCTACTCCGAGCTCCCTCCAGATGTCTGACTCCTCCCCCTATCTCTAAGGCTGAGCCCAGACACCCTACAGAGGAAACTCATTTCAGAAGCTTGTATCTGTGACCTCATTCTTTCAGTCACTACCCAGAGCTCAGGACCATAGGTGAGGGTTGGGACGGAGATGGACCTAAAATGAATCTAAAGCTTCACCCTACTGGCTCAGCTCCCTCTGAACCACGACGGTTCAGCACAGCGCCATCATCACTGCAGACACCGCACCAAACTGCCGAACTATCTCACTCCATTCTACCCTCACTGTGAACAAGACCACGAGTAGTAGTAACTCTCTCCAAACCCAGAGGGAAACAATCCACCATTTTCCAGCAGAGAACCATGACCTCAGATTTGGAGGTACTGACTCTCATCCTGACTGCGTCACACTCAAACTGCCCCAGGTCATGCTGGAGGTCACGGTGTGATGAAGCCAACAGAACCACATCATCTGCAAAGAGCAGAGACACAATTCTGAGGTCCCCAAACTGGACCCCTTCCTCCGCCTAGCTGCATCTCGAGATCCTATCCATGAAGATCACAAACAGGATCAGAGACAAGGGACAACCTTGGCGGAGGCCAACACCCACCGAGTCAACGACCCCGGTACCTCCAATTCTCACAGTACCCCCCAAAAGACTCCCTGAGGAACGCGGCCATAAGCCTTCTCCAAGTCCGCAAAGCACATGTAGACTTGATGGACAAACTCCCACGACCCCTCCAGCAGCCCTGCGAGGGTAAAGAGCTGCTCCACTGGTCCACCACCAGGACGGGATCCACATCCTCGATAACAGGAGCACACCCTCCGGTCCCCGTTTTTGAAACCCAAACTGTACATGTGGACAAGTTAACGACAGTCGTCTGTTAGTGTGTACAAATTAATAAAATACAAACTGATTGAACTGAATAACAAACACAGTCATTGAAATAATTTGTAACTCAGTCAACAAAGACATTACCAGACAGACAAAATGTATTCACATATGAAGAGTCTGAAAACACAGTTAGCATGTTAGAGGGTGGGAAGCCAGCGAGGGATCTCAGCCAAAGGAAACAAACAAACTGATGAGCTCTTTATGAAGCAGGAAGACTGCGTTTTATTTTCATTATTATGAATATTTTGGGGAAAATAACCAAGGAAACGAGTGAAAATCAAACTATTGAGTTGAACAAACATGATGTCTGACGGATTATTTCACCTCTTGTCAGACGGCTCGTCTTCTTGTCAGGTTTGTTTCATTAGAAAAAGAGGAAAATGTTCATTTTGTTTAAGTGAAAACAAAACATTAAATTATTAACATGGAGCAGCCGGAGGTCAGTGAAGTTTAATTTTATGCTAACAGGAGTTATTTCCAGAAATTAAACCAGTCATGAATTAAATTAAAATGTCCATGCTGCTGTCTCAGATCATCACTCTCTATCATCTGTGTTTCTTGCAGTCTGATGTCGGCACCGCGGCGGTTCGAGGACGGTGTTCTGGACGCGGTCCTGTTCTCGATGGGTCGGACGATGACGCAGGAAGAAGTTCGTCAGCTGATGCAGAGAACGGTCCAACAGGTCAGACTGTTGTGCCAATAAAGTTTAATTTGAAACGAGCATCTGGGGGAGAAATAGTGCAGAGACAGAGATGGCGCTATAGAGCCTCTACGACTTCACGTCTTTTTGCCGCCTTTGTATTTTTACACAGAACCAAAAGGCGGTGTCATAAACTTTCGTCCATGTGACGTCAGTCAGGAAGTTTGAGTTCTCACTCTGGGTGTAGTTACGTTTAAAGCCACATTACATAGAGATGTGTGTTATCTATGATGTATGGAGGTGCCGGTGTAGTAAAAGGATGTTAAGTTGCTGTGTGAAGCATTAGCTAACTAACATTAGCTTTGACAAAGCTAACTACCAATGACCTGACTACAAAACACATCACAATAACTCTATGACATGAAATCAAACACGAACATTAACCAAGGTGTAACAGTCCTGTTTAGCCTGAACTGTTGTTCTGATGCTGCGCCCAGTTTTTACGTTACCAGTCCATGAACGGAGAGAAGAGCTGGTTTATCTGTGCTGCTTGTTAGTTGGTGTTTTTCCATCGCGGATGAGTGAAGCTGACAGAAGTTTGGTTCCTGATGCAGTCAGTCTGTGCTGTGTTCCAGCAGTGGTCTTTGTCCTTAGAGAGTTAGCAGCTTGACGCTAACAGAAAACAACTACAAAGAGACACAACATGACCGCAAAGAGACACAACATGACCGCAAAGAGACACAACATGACCACAAAGAGATGCAACATGACCACAAAGAGACACCAAGCGACCACAGAGACACAACATGACCGCAAAGAGACACAACATGACCACAAAGAGACACAACATGACCGCAAAGACACACAACATGACCACAGAGACACAACATGACCGCAAAGAGACACAACATGACCGCAAAGAGATGCAACATGACCACAAAGAGATGCAACATGACCACAAAGACACACAACATGACCACAAAGACACACAACATGACCACAAAGAGACACAACATGACCACAGAGACACAACATGACCGCAAAGACACACAACATGACCGCAAAGAGACACAACATGACCGCAAAGAGACACAACATGACCACAAAGAGACACAACATGACCACAAAGAGACACAACATGACCGCAAAGACACACAACATGACCACAAAGAGACACAACATGACCGCAAAGATACACAACATGACCACAAGGAGACACCAAGCGACCACAGAGACACAACATGACCACAAAGAGACACAACATGACCACAAAGAGACACAACATGACCGCAAAGACACACAACATGACCACAAAGAGACACAACATGACCGCAAAGATACACAACATGACCACAAGGAGACACCAAGCGACCACAGAGACACAACATGACCACAAAGAGACGCAACATGACCACAAAGAGATGCAACATGACCACAAAGAGACGCAACATGACCACAAAGAGACACAACATGACCGCAAAGATACACAACATGACCACAAGGAGACACCAAGCGACCACAGAGACACAACATGACCACAAAGAGACGCAACATGACCACAAAGAGATGCAACATGACCACAAAGAGACACAACATGACCACAAAGAGACACAACATGACCACAAAGAGACACGTTATCCAAGTTTTTCTTGTCTGTCTGTGTCCCCTCAGGTCTCAGGGACACTCAGTCTGGACCTGGACCGAGCCGAGCACCTCCTGGTCCACTGTAAGTGGAATGTGGACCTGCTGGTGCAGCGTTACACCGACGACCCGGACGCCCTCATCATGGCCGCCGGGATCAAGTCCAGAAACCCGCAGCCGCCGCCGAGCCCCGCCTCCACCTGCCCCGTCTGCCTGAGTCCCCGCCCCCCACCCACAGAGCCTGTTGCCTCACTGAGCTGCCAGCACTACTGCTGCAGGGTCAGGCCCTGCCCCCTCATCAATACTGATACTGATTATTGATTATTGATCCCTGTGTCACAGTCCTGCTGGTTATTGATTATTGATTATTGATCCCTGTGTCACAGTCCTGCTGGTTATTGATTATTGATCCCTGTGTCACAGTCCTGCTGGTTATTGATTATTGATCCCTGTGTCACAGTCCTGCTGGTTATTGATTATTGATTATTGATCCCTGTGTCACAGTCGTGCTGGCAGGAGTACCTGACGGCGAGGATTGAACAGAACCTGGTGATGAACTGTAACTGTCCAATCACAGACTGCCAGGCTCAGCCCACCTCACGCTTCTTCCTCAGCATCCTAACCGACAAGGACACCATCGCCAAGGTAACGCCCCGCCCTCCTTGGTTGGTTACTGTGACGACCTCACAGAGCAATGTGATTAAAGCAGGTACGGAAATTGATTTTCAGAATAATCAGACTGATCGATCCATCCCCCCCCCCCCCCCCCCCCCCCAGTATGAGAACGCCCTGCTCCGTGGTTACGTGGAGTGCTGCTCTAACCTGACGTGGTGCACCAACCCTCAGGGCTGTGATCAGATCCTCTGTAAGGAGAACATGGGCAGTATGGGCACCTGCTCCAAGTGCTGCTGGTCCTCCTGCTTCAGCTGCAACTTCCCAGAGGTCAGAGGTCACCACACACACACACACACACACACACACATACACACACAGCTGATGAGGTTTATACCTTCAACAATATTTTTTAATCCTGATTAATCTCATGTTTAAACTGTTATTTTCCATTTGACTTTATGATCGATCAGCGTCAGTGTGGTGTGATGTCACTCTGATGTCACTGTGATGATCGGGTTAATGTGACAGCATCATCACATGTTAGAGTCTCTCTCTGGTTCATACAGGTCCTCTATGTGTCAAACTACTGCCCCCCCCGACGGTCCCAACATGTCCACCTGAGGACATCCTCTCATAACATCAATGTCACTCTGCAGTTACACCTCCAAAACACGTGTCTGTATCTGGACATGTTTCCCAAACAAATACAACATGCTAATGTTATTAGCACAAGTCAGTGGCATTTTACAGTGTATAAATTAGCCTAGCAGCTAGCAGAGTTTTTCTCTCCTCACATAAATCCAGGATAAATCACACACAGGACTTTAAACTACAGGTCTGCAGTCACTTGCCCTGTAGTTAACTCCTCTGATTAAGTTTCATCCTCTTTGGCATCTTTGGCGATGTGGTCGCTCGCTGACATCAGTCTGATCAGCTGCTCCTGTGAGCTCAGCTCGTAGGTGGAGCTCAGACTCAAAGTAGCAGCATGAGATTTAAAAAACAAAGTGTCATGTGTGGACATTAATCACATCATCATGAACACATGAACACTGACGTGTACAGAACAGTTCTTTAAAGGCTGTTTTCTCAAAATAGATTTTTCTCTGAGTCGTAAATCTCCACCTGAAAATGAGATTTTATTTTTCTGGTTGTTGACAGTGTTCACTGATTTATGGACTGAAATAAAGAGATGTAAACAATTACTCAAATAAGCCCATGTTTATCTAAATAATGTCTTATTTACATGTTTGTTTTTTATATAAAAGAATTGTCTCCAAGTCAGTGTTCAGCAGGGATGTTTGATGACATCTGTATGTTATAAATGTTCCTCTGCAGTGTCTCCACTTCATCACCTTACAGTCTGAGACTCAGATGTTGAGGTGGAGGAGGCGACAGAACAATGTGACATCAATAATACGATGGAAACAACATAAACACTGACAAACAGCGTAAATAGTAAGGTTCATAAACTGAGACAGGTTGGCTGAGCTACAGTCAGAGGCAAATCAGCAACCTTTCTGTCCTGACAGGAGACAGACTCAAAGACTCACAGTCTTTTTCCTGTTTGTGTATAAAATCTCTAAAAGTCGTCAACAGACTTTGAAAACATCACGTTGACCTTCAGCAGACTGAGGTTTGTATGCCTCCACACCGGCAACAGCTGCGGCCGGAGGCATCATGTTTTCCGGTTGTCCCTCTGTCCCTCCCTCTGTCCCTTCCTCTGTCCCTTCCTCTGTCCCTCCCTCTGTCCCTTCCTCTGTCTCTCCCTCTGTCCCTCCCTCTGTCCCTCCCTCTGTCCCTCCCTCTGTCCCTTCCTCTGTCTCTCCCTCTGTCCCTTCCTCTGTCTCTCCCTCTGTCCCTCCCTCTGTCCCTCCCTCTGTCCCTCTCTCTGTCTCATTTTCTAATTTGGCACAATTTTTTTAATGTTTAAAGTTCACGGTTATTTGACCTCATCACTACATTCTGATGAACGTGATATCTCACGCCTTGAGGGAATATCTTCTAATTTGGCACAAACGTCTGCGTGGACTGTCACCTGTGACAGGGTGGGCGGAGTCATAAAACCACAGGGTGGGCTGGTGGGCGGAGTCATAAAAACCACAGGGTGGGCGGAGTCATAAAACCACAGGGTGGGCGGAGTCATAAAACCACAGGGTGGGCGGAGTTATAAAACCACAGGGTGGGCGGAGTCATAAAACCACAGGGTGGGGATTGTAGTTTTATTTTTATGGTTGATGAACTCAAACAGTGACCCCCCCCCCCCACAGGCCCATTACCCAGCCAGCTGCAGCCACATGTCTCAGTGGATGGATGATGGAGGATATTATGAAGGGATGAACATGGAGGCTCAGAGCAAACACCTCGCCAAGCTCATCTCCAAACGCTGCCCGAGCTGCCAGGCTCAGATCGAGAAGAACGAAGGCTGTCTGCAGTACGTAGACCCTCCTACACCTACACTTCCTGCTACACCTCCTCACACCTACACTTCCTGCTACACCTCCTCACACCTACACTTCCTGCTACACCTACACCTAATGTTAGACTTCCTCACACCTACACCTCCTGCTACACCTCCTCACACCTACACTTCCTGCTACACCTACACCTAATGTTAGACTTCCTCACACCTACACTTCCTGCTACACCTCCTCACACCTACACTTCCTGCTACACCTACACCTAATGTTAGACTTCCTCACACCTACACTTTCTGCTACACCTCCTCACACCTACACTTCCTGCTACACCTCCTCACACCTACACTTCCTGCTACACCTACATCTACTGTTAGACTTCCTCACACCTACACTTCCTGCTACACCTACATCTACTGTTAGACTTCCTCACACCTACACTTCCTGCTACACCTACACCTAATGTTAGACTTCCTCACACCTACACTTTCTGCTACACCTCCTCACACCTACACTTCCTGCTACACCTCCTCACACCTACACTTCCTGCTACACCTACATCTACTGTTAGACTTCCTCACACCTACACTTCCTGCTACACCTACACCTACTGTTAGACTTCCTCACACCTACACCTCCTGCTACACCTCCTCACACCTACACTTCCTGCTACACCTACATCTACTGTTAGACTTCCTCACACCTACACTTCGTGCTACACCTACATCTACTGTTAGACTTCCTCACACCTACACTTCCTGCTACACCTACATCTACTGTTAGACTTCCTCACACCTACACCTCCTGCTACACCTCCTCACACCTACACTTCCTGCTACACCTCCTCACACCTACACTTCCTGCTACACCTACACCTAATGTTAGACTTCCTCACACCTACACTTTCTGCTACACCTCCTCACACCTACACTTCCTGCTACACCTCCTCACACCTACACTTCCTGCTACACCTACATCTACTGTTAGACTTCCTCACACCTACACTTCCTGCTACACCTACACCTACTGTTAGACTTCCTCACACCTACACCTCCTGCTACACCTCCTCACACCTACACTTCCTGCTACACCTACATCTACTGTTAGACTTCCTCACACCTACACTTCCTGCTACACCTACATCTACTGTTAGACTTCCTCACACCTACACTTCCTGCTACACCTACATCTACTGTTAGACTTCCTCACACCTACACCTCCTGCTACACCTACACCTACTGTTAGACTTCCTCACACCTACACCTCCTGCTACACCTCCTCACACCTACACTTCCTGCTACACCTACATCTACTGTTAGACTTCCTCACACCTACACTTCCTGCTACACCTACACCTACTGTTAGACTTCCTCACACCTACACCTCCTGCTACACCTCCTCACACCTACACTTCCTGCTACACCTCCTCACACCTACACCTCCTGCTACACCTACACCTACTGTTAGACTTCCTCACACCTACACTTCCTGCTACACCTACACCTCCTGCTACACCTCCTCACACCTACACTTCCTGCTACACCTACACCTACTGTTAGACTTCCTCACACCTACACCTCCTGCTACACCTCCTCACACCTACACTTCCTGCTACACCTCCTCACACCTACATCTCCTGCTACACCTACACCTACTGTTAGACTTCCTCACACCTACACTTCCTGCTACACCTACACCTCCTGCTACACCTCCTCACACCTACACTTCCTGCTACACCTCCTCACACCTACACCTCCTGCTACACCTACACCTACTGTTAGACTTCCTCACACCTACACTTCCTGCTACACCTACACCTCCTGCTACACCTCCTCACACCTACACTTCCTGCTACACCTACATCTACTGTTAGACTTCCTCACACCTACACCTCCTGCTACACCTCCTCACACCTACACTTCCTGCTACACCTCCTCACACCTACACTTCCTGCTACACCTACACCTAATGTTAGACTTCCTCACACCTACACTTTCTGCTACACCTCCTCACACCTACACTTCCTGCTACACCTCCTCACACCTACACTTCCTGCTACACCTACATCTACTGTTAGACTTCCTCACACCTACACTTCCTGCTACACCTACACCTACTGTTAGACTTCCTCACACCTACACCTCCTGCTACACCTCCTCACACCTACACTTCCTGCTACACCTACATCTACTGTTAGACTTCCTCACACCTACACTTCCTGCTACACCTACATCTACTGTTAGACTTCCTCACACCTACACCTCCTGCTACACCTACACCTACTGTTAGACTTCCTCACACCTACACCTCCTGCTACACCTCCTCACACCTACACTTCCTGCTACACCTACATCTACTGTTAGACTTCCTCACACCTACACTTCCTGCTACACCTACATCTACTGTTAGACTTCCTCACACCTACACTTCCTGCTACACTTACACCTACTGTTAGACTTCCTCACACCTACACTTCCTGCTACACCTACACCTACTGTTAGACTTCCTCACACCTACACCTCCTGCTACACCTCCTCACACCTACACTTCCTGCTACACCTCCTCACACCTACACCTCCTGCTACACCTACACCTACTGTTAGACTTCCTCACACCTACACTTCCTGCTACACCTACACCTCCTGCTACACCTCCTCACACCTACACTTCCTGCTACACCTACACCTACTGTTAGACTTCCTCACACCTACACCTCCTGCTACACCTCCTCACACCTACACTTCCTGCTACACCTCCTCACACCTACACCTCCTGCTACACCTACACCTACTGTTAGACTTCCTCACACCTACACTTCCTGCTACACCTACACCTCCTGCTACACCTCCTCACACCTACACTTCCTGCTACACCTACACCTCCTGCTACACCTCCTCACACCTACACTTCCTGCTACACCTACATCTACTGTTAGACTTCCTCACACCTACACTTCCGGCTACACTTACACCTACTGTTAGACTTCCTCACACCTACACTTCCTGCTACACCTACACCTACTGTTAGACTTCCTCACACCTACACCTCCTGCTACACCTCCTCACACCTACACTTCCTGCTACACCTCCTCACACCTACACCTCCTGCTACACCTACACCTACTGTTAGACTTCCTCACACCTACACTTCCTGCTACACCTACACCTCCTGCTACACCTCCTCACACCTACACTTCCTGCTACACCTACACCTCCTGCTACACCTCCTCACACCTACGCTGACGATGATGGTGATGATGATGAAGGTGACGGGTCTCTCCCTCTGTCCTCAGTATGACCTGTGCCAAGTGTAACCACGGCTTCTGCTGGCGGTGTCTTAAACCATGGAAACCGACACACAAAGATTACTACAACTGCTCCGCCATGGTTGGTTCACATGCTGTCACATGATCAGTCCGTCCAGTCAGAGAGCCTCGTGCTCTGTCATCATTTAGGTTCATATTCACACTGGTATTTCAGCTCGTCAACAGGAAGTCCAGTCGACTAAATCAAATCAATTGAAATGTTATAAGATGTTTGATAAAGATGTGACAGAGCTGAGTTTCACTTCAGACTCAGTCTCATCTGTTCTGTAGAGTCTCATGTTGTTGTTTGTTGTTTATGATGTTGTTGTTGTTTGTTGTTGCAGGTGAGTAAAGCAGCGCGACAGGAAAAGAAGTTTCAGGATTATAATGAGCGATGCACCTTCCACCACCAGGCCAAGGTACGACCGCAGCCGTCTGACACACTTTGATGATCACTCATGAATATTAAATTAGCCTGTTGGGGGGCGGAGACGTTTGAACAGCAGCTGCTTCACTGACACGTGTCCTCAGACTCAAAGGGGATTTATGGTTGTGTGGAGACCCTACGCACATGTACACACATGTTAAACACACATTAAACACACGTTAAACACACATTAAACACACGTTAAAGACACGTTAACCACTCGTTAAACACACATTAAACACACGTTAAACACGTTAAAGACATGTTAAAGACGCATTAAACACACGTTAAAGACACGTTAACCACTCGTTATACACACGTTAAACACACATTAAACACACGTTAAACACGTTAAAGACATGTTAAAGACACGTGAAACACACATTAAACACACATATTAAAGACACATTAAACACGTTAAACACACATTAAACACGTTAAACGCACACTAAACACACATTAAACGCACACTAAACACGCATTAAATGCAAATTAAACGCACACTAAACACACATTAAACGCACACTAAACGCACATTAAACGCACATTAAATACACGTTAAACACACATTAACCACTTGTTAAACACACGTTAACCACTCGTTAAACACACGTTAAACACGTTAGACGCACACTAAACGCACACTAAACACACATTAAACACACATTAACCACTCGTTAAACACACATTAAACGCAAATTAAACGCACACTAAACACACATTAACCACTCGTTAAACACACATTAAACGCAAATTAAACGCACACTAAACACACCTTAAACACACGTTAACCACTCGTTAAACACACATTAAACGCACACAAAACACACCTTAAACACTCGTTAAACGCACACTAAACGCAAATTAAACGCACACTAAACACACATTAAACGCAAATTAAACGCACATTAAACACACGTTAAACACATTAATCACACGTTAAACACACGTTAAATGCACGCTAAACACACATTAAACACACGTTAAACACGTTAAAGACATGTTAAAGACACATTAAACACACGTTAAACACGTTAAAGACGTGTTAAACACACATTAAACATACATTAAAGACACATTAAACACACATTAAACACGTTAAACACACGTTAAACACACATTAAACACGTTAAACGCACACTAAACACCCATTAAATGCAAATTAAACGCACACTAAACACACATTAAATACACGTTAAACACACATTAACCACTTGTTAAACACACGTTAACCACTCATTAAACACACGTTAAACACGTTAAACGCACACTAAACGCACACTAAACACACATTAAACGCAAATTAAACGCACACTAAACACACATTAAATGCAAATTAAACGCACACTAAACACACGTTAACCACTCGTTAAACACACATTAAACGCAAATTAAACACACACTAAACACACATTAAACACACATTAACCACTCGTTAAACACACATTAAACGCAAATTAAACACACACTAAACGCACATTAAACACACATTAACCACTCGTTAAACACACGTTAAACACGTTAAACGCACACTAAACACAAATTAAACGCACACTAAACACACATTAAACGCACATTAAACACACGTTAAACGCACATTAAACACACGTTAAACACATTAATCACACGTTAAACACACGTTAAACGCACACTAAACGCATTAAACACGTTAAACACACATTAAACAGTCGTTAAACACTCAAACACACGTTAAGCACTCAAACACACGTTAAACGTGCGTTAAACACACATTCAACACACATTAAACACACGTTAACCACTCATTAAACACATGTTAAACACACGTTAAACACTCAAACACACGTTAAACACACATTCAACACACATAAAACACACGTTAACCACTCATTAAACACATGTTAAACACACGTTAACCACTCATTAAACACACGTTAAACACACATTAAACACTCGTTAAACACACTTTAAACACACATTAAACACATGTTAAACACATTAAACACATTAAACACTCATTAAACACACGTTAAACACTCGTTAAACAAACACACATTAAACACACGTCAAACACTTGTTAAACACACGTTAAACAAACGTTAAACATGTTAAACACACGTTAAACACGTTAAACAAATGTTAATCACACGTTAAACAAACGTTAAACATGTTAAACACACGTTAAACACATGTTAAACAAATGTTAATCACACGTTAAACACACATTAAACAAATGGTTAAACATCTCGGTAAAAATAGAATCAGCGTCGTTAGACTGAAAACCCAGAGTTAACCCTGGAGTTACCTCGCTAACTCCAGGACTCCAGGCGTCATTGTCCAGCCTCAGGTGTTAAGTGACAGGGAGTTCCTGTGAGCAGACAGAATCATCTGTTTCATGTTGACGTCTCTGACACAGGACTTCGCCATCAACCTGGAGAACAAAGTGTCGTCGATTAACGAAGCTCTGCAGATGAAGTCTCTGACCTTTGTCATCGACGCCTGTAAGGTCCTCGCTCAGGCTCGTAAGGTAACCGTCATCATCATTGTCACCATGAGCCTGCGGTTCTGCTGGCAGATCTGAGAGGAGTAGTAGTGTGTTAACTGTGTCCTGCCCTCTGTCTCCAGGTGCTGGCCTACTCCTGCGTCTACAGCTACTACAACCAGGAGACGGAGAAGATGGATGTGATGGAGCAGCAGACGGAGGCTCTGGACCTGCACACCAATGCCCTGCAGATCCTGCTGGGTGAGACTCCCAACATCACAGACACAGTGTCTGCTCTTTGAACTGGTCTAACTGGTCTAACTGGTTGTCTCCGTGTCCCCAGAGGAGACTCTGCTGCAGTGCACTGACCTGGCCTCGTGTGTCCGCCTGCTCAAACCAGAACACCTCACCACCGGACTGGAACTGATCCGACGCATCCAGGAGCGCCTGCTGGCCATCCTGCAGCACTCCACCCAGGTAACCAGTCCCAAGACACCTGGGAACCAGTGTGACACCAGACCAGTTCAGTCCCAGTATGATACAGTGACACTTCCTCTGTGTGTGTGTGTGTGTGTGTGTGTGTGTGTGTGTGTGTGTGTGTGTGTGTGTGTCTGTGTGTGTGTTTCAGGACTTCAGGGTTGGTTACCAGTCAAAGAGCAGTCAGGAACCAGAATCCACTCAGAGCTCCAACCTGTCCAACAACACCGACGCCGCCAACAAAGTGTGAGCACAGAGCCTCCTCCTTCATAAATAAAGTTTATTTTTACACATTTAACATTAAAAACATTAATTTCACTGTCAGAGAAGAAAAATTCACATCTGAGAATCTGAAAACAGAATTTTGGTTCTTTTTTAAACATTTATAATGTAGAAACTGCAGCCGGACCACCGCTCAACCTGGATCAGTCTTGGTTAAGGTGCTGGAAACAAAAAAGTCCAAAAGCAAAGAGAGGATTTCCGCACACTTACATCTGCAGCATACATGCTCTGATGAAGGTCTCCTAGACCGAAAGCTCACATTAAAGTGAAGTATTGCACAGATGTAAGTGTGCAGAAATCCTCTCTTTGCTTTTAAATATTTATAATAAATTAATTATGACAGTGGTTCAGACGTCGGAGGCTTCAGCAAAGTTTAACGTGTTCATCAATAAATAAAAAACATTATTGAAATGTCCAAAATCTGTTAACAAAGTGTGACGTTGAAATGTTGTGAAAAAGTTGATAAAATGGATGAAAAATATGAATTTAGTTTAGTTTAAATGATTTAATTGAAACAATTGTGAAAAATATCAATTAGAAAAAATATAAATACAAATTTGATTTAAATAAAATATAAAATAAAGTTTAATTTCATTTGAATGCTTCTTGTATTTTCAGTGTATTTATTATCGTTAATTTTACTATTATCATTTTAAATATTCTTATCATGTGCTGTGATGAAGGCCGAGTGCATCTCCATTGTAAAGGTCACAGCAGAGTGTAACGTCCTCGTCTCTTGATGTCTTTGTCCTGATGTCTCACACTGATAAAATGATGCAAGATCATTTAAAATAATAATAAACAAATGTTGACTTTGTTTGTCAGATCGAAGTCGGACCGAGCGTCGGACTCTGGAGACTCTGACAACAATAACTACGCAGGTGAGGAGGGCGGTGAGGAGGCAGAGGATGAGGACGACGAGTACGATGAAGAGTATGTCCCCGAGTGGCACGAGGATTACGATGAGGACGACATCGACGAAGACGACTTCTTCTCCGACGACGACGAGTCGGAGAACCTGGAGAGGGACTTCAGCCCCTTCGACTGAGCTGGACTGAAACCCAGAGAGTCCAGGGACGAGAGAGAGGGCGAGGCGGGCGCCACGGCCCCGCCCCCTCACCTGAGGACACCAGGAGGGACTGGAGATGATCAGAGGGATGTCCCTCTTCACCTGAACCCCCCCCCCCCGCCACCCCCGCCCGCCTGTCCCAAACACAGCTGCACTCGCTTTTCCACTTACTGTATTTCACCTTCTTTGTTTTCATCAAGGCAAAGTACGGAAGACGACGAGGGACAAATTAGTTCTGAGGAAGAAAAAAGAGATGACTTCAAAAAGAGAAAAAAAAGAAGAGTTTAGTTTTTAAATTCTGACGTCAAAGTCACTGCGAGTTGTGTTTGTGTTTAAACACACAGTGTGACACTTGGTTAAAACCAATCTGAACTAGTTTAATCGTTAGTTTGAACCAGTATTTTTACTGGGGATCCAGAGCGCTGGTTTTGATTTCAGAGTTTTTATTTCTGTGTCAGCTGAGTTAGAAACATTTGAAGATCCAGATTTAGTTTGAGAGACTCTGATTTCATGATTTCCTGATTTGAAACCTCAGAACTGGATTGTCCTCGCCGTGTCTCCGCAGCGACCCCGCCGGGCTCTGGAGCTGATCCTGGATCAGTTGGACATGTTTGTTTCCTGCTGCTTGTTTCAGAGGGTGGTGTTAGTCACGTTCTGCCTTGAGTTCTCTCTCTGACGGACGCTGCCTTCATTCGACAGTAAAGAAACTCTTCACTTTAGATTTACTCACATTAAGTTGTATTTTTTACATGTTTGTAGAGCTGGATGTTTCTATGCATCTGAAGAGTCTGAGTGGAGCATCTGTAGGAGTATCACTGCAATAACCCATCGACCGATCGATCAATTGATTGATTGATGATTATTATCGGCTCACTGTTGCGTCATTTGCTGAGCAAAGACTCCGTCGGCTGCTCTGTTTCCTGTCGTTAGGGCGAGAGCGGAGGACATCTGATGTCCAGCTCCCCGTTCTGCTGTAATTTTGAGAGCTCCTATATTCATATTGTTGTCTCTGGTTCCTTCGTTGGAGTCGAGCGACTTCAGCCAGCAACTAAATAAAAGCTTTTTCTGCTATGCTGCACCGCGACTCACATTTCATTGGAAATTAACTGTGTGTGTGTGTTTTATTTTAAATCCCTTTTAATTATCTTTTAAATCCAGAGGAACACCTCCATAAATGTAAAACAATAATAATAGTAATATATGATGGTTTATATAAGTAAATATATTAATACATGATGTGACAATAATGATCCTATGTGCATAATAATAGAATTATGACCTGTGTCAGCTTCACTAGGGGCTGGTTCAAGACAAACCTGAGCCATCCCTGACTATCAGAGGAGCATCTGAACATCAACGCTTCCTGTGGAGACAGTGTCACTTCCTGTGGTGCCGGGGCGATGTCATTATTTTTCTCACATGCTGCTTTGCTTTAATAACAAACCTTTAAACTGAGAATTGAAAGTTACTCACTTTTATTAACATGTCTCCTGAAATTAATTTTCATTCTCAGAGTAAACCATCAAATCTGAAGTTTTCTGAAATATTTTGTCAGATATTATCAGTAGAAACTTTTCTCTACAGAGCTTTTTTTGTTTAAAAAAACTTTTTTATGTCTCCATTGTACCGGGAGAAATAGAAGTGAATCCTTTAATGTTTGACCCAACAGTCTTATTAAATAATATGTTCATAATTCAGTGTATTAAGGGGATAATTAATCCAAAAATGAATGGTTTGTTATCTGCACTTTTTTTTTATAGGAGAAACCCCTTAAAATTGACAAAATAACATGAAAGATGGAATCTGGGGACTTTTCATGTTTTTGTAAACATAAACAATGTATAACTACCTGGGTTTGGTTGAAGGTGGCAGTGCTGTTTGGGCTGAGAAAGCCATGTGTAAGTAAGGTAAAGGAGGTTATTGGGTTGGTGTGGGGAGCAGTGAGACCTGGCATTAGGGGAGTGTCTCTGGGACGCCAGAGATCACTGTCTAGCCTCCTGGAGGTGTCGTGGGACCAACTAGACGAAACACTGGTGAAAGGAGGTTCCCACCTGATGACCCCAAAGACATGTTAGTTATCACTGCTCACTGGTCTGTATAGTTAAGCCTTGCCATAATAGCTTATCATAGGGGCTTAGGAGGTTATTCACTGAGTGCTGATCCTTTCTCTAGAGCACAAACTTCTTGTGTTTATTTGAACATCAGTACACACACAAACAACCAAAATCAGCATTAAGAACAACTTAAAGTGAAAATTAATTTAATTAAATAAGGGGCATTAGTGTAACAGCAACTGTATAAATGAATAGAGCTCAGATGTACTAACCTTTGGTATAACATTTAAACCATTTATAATAACAATAATTATGACTATTGTGCACATAACTGTACACGCTTACTTATTCTATTGTTTATATTATTAATGCATATGTTGTAGTTAAATTTCACACTTACAGGATCAATATATATTCTATTTTTTAGTGTTCTTTTATCTTAAGTACTAGTGTTAAGGCCTGTAGCATAATGCACATTCTATTTTTTTGTTTTATTTTAATGCATGTTTATGTAAACAAATTAAATTCTGTTTCTATTATTTTACACATAATAATAATAATAATAATAATAATAATAATAATAATAATAATGATAAGAGGTGGAAGAAGAAGGATACATTGGATATTTTTTTCAGCACTTTTCTGTATTTATATTTTTCTATATATTTTACATTATTATATGTATTTAAATTATCATTATTATTATTATATTAATTATATTAGTATGTTTTTATTATATTTGTTATTTGTATAATTTACGATTGATTTATTTAATTTAATTGACCATACAGAAGGATTTTAATAACACTGTTTCCACATCAGTTAAAAACAGAATGGTTCCAAGATGGCGACCATCCGTTTTGGAGAAGAAGCTGCAGTTCCGTCTGCTGACCGGTGGAGGCGGGAAAGAGTCCGACACCAACAATAGAAGAAGACGAAGAAGAAGAAGAAGATGAAGATGCAAACACACTCCCACAGTGTCTGCACAGACTTTAGCATTAAACTGTCGACTTTCCGTTAGAAATTAAATTCTGCATCGATTAACCGACGAACTGTGGAGTTATGAGACTGACGGAAACGTATCCGACGAGTTAACCGACGAGTTTGACTCTTAAACGTGTTGATTGGTCGGTTAACTCCACAGTTAGCCTAGCCTGCTAGCTCCCCGTGCTAACATTAGCAGTTAGCTTTAGCTTCGACATGGGACGAGGAAGGGGACCGACCCGGAGCCGACCGCCCATGGGACCGCCGGGCGATGACGGTCCTCCGTTCGACATGGGCCCGATGGGTCCACCGGGGTGGGGCCCTCCACCGCCGGGAGGCTGGGGCCCTCCGCCGCCTGGTGGATGGCCTCTGCCGCCGGAGGAATGGGGACCACCGCCGCCCGGAGGTTGGGGCCCTCCTCCGCCTGGAGGATGGGGGCCACCGCCGCCTGAAGGATGGGACCCGAGAGACTTTCCACCGCGGGGCTGGGGACCGAGAGGACCATCGCCGCCGCCGGGCTGGGGCCGGCACCCCGACGACTGGCTGCCTCCTCACCCCGACGACTGGAGACCTCCGTACCCCGACGACTGGAGACCTCCGTACCCCGACGACTGGAGACCCCCTCACCCTGATGACTGGAGACCTCCACGGCCTGACTGGAGACCTCCTGAGGACTGGGGACCCGACAGGCCTTTCCCACCTGGCTGGGGACCCCCTGGTTGGGGTCCGGATCGTCCCCCTGGTTGGGGACCGGATCGTCCCCCTGAACCGTGGGGACCCGAGCCCGGTCCCCCCGGACCCGTGCCACCGGTGCCCCCGCCTCCTCCTGTCGGGATCCCCCCTCCGGACCCTGCAGTCTACGGCCCGATGCCCCTCCCGCCGCCGCCGCCCTGCGTGCCTCCGGTCGGTTTCCCGGCGTACCCGCCTCCAGGCTGGACGGGAGAGGTGAGCCTCACTTCCGGTTCTCTTATCAATCAGATCAGAAGTGTATTGATTGGATATTGATTATAGAGTTTTCTGTGTGTGTTTAGACCATCGTGGAGCAGCCGATGCCCAATCCGCCGCCCGACCAGCCGGAGTGGGTGAGTTCACTGAGAGACGTCTTCAGATCGATCAGTCTGAACAGGAGATACATCCTGACTCCAGCTGTTGATTATTGATTAGTATTTTCTGAATGTAACTGATTAATAGTTTTGGGTATCTGGATCAAACTCAATTTAATGTGAGAACAGAGACACAGAAACACTCAGAGGACTGTAACCAGGACAAGTCTCTTGTATTATATTTTATATTTGTTACTTATGTTTAGTGTTTTATTGCCCTTTATCTCTCTGGACATATTTCTGTCTTTGTGCTCTTCTCTCAGGATTAAAACTGGTTTATCTTATTTTATCTTATCTCAGTATAGTGTCTTGTATTATTGAATATTCCCTAATTTTATTTTGTTTTTATCTGACTTTCTTTTATGTTATCCTATTTTATCTTATTTAATATTATCCTATTTTATCTTCTTTAATATTATCCTATTTTATCTTATCTAAGAGATTTTTTTCATTTGATTTAATTTTATATTATCATGTTTTATTCTTTTTTTTATCTGATTTTATTTTACTTGATTTTTTCAGATTTTATTTTATAGTATCTTATTTTCTTCGCAAAATTATTTCCGATTTGTTTCCTGTTGATTGAGTAATTATAATTGATTAATCCAGTAGCTCCCGCCCACATACAGACGGTGTTTTCTCTGAGTTGATGTGAGAACACATGGTGTTTGTGATTTATTGATCTGTAGTGATGCCAGAAGATCCTGATCTGTGTGAACAGGAAGTCTAAGACAGTTAATACTGACAGGACTGTGGGACTTTTACTTCAGAGGGACTTTAATGTATGACCTGTGTATGTCTACTCTGTGGCTCCTCCTCTTCGCCCTGCCGTCAGTAGGGGGAATTTAACGTGTCTGAGAACATGTTTGTGCCTCCGTGGTCGATGTTTCAGATTAAAGCTCTGATCTCAGCGCCGGTCACCGAGACGGCTGCGGGGGAAGCTAAGAAACCCAGTGAGGAGCCGAGCGTCACCAAGGCAGCTGCTGCTGAACCCACTGCCGTCCAGAAGCCCAAATCCAAACCCAAATCTAAACCTAAACCCAAACCTGATACCTCCAGGACCGCCAGAGCGCTCGGCCTGCTGGGAAAACGCACCTTTGATAAGTGAGTGTTGTTTCTGAGGCTGTGATGTGATGAAGGCTCTGAGAGGTCTGACTGTGTCTCTGTGTCCTCAGGCCTCCTCCAGGACGGTCCACTGGCATCATCTCTTTTATCGGGGTAAGACTGCCACCTCCTCTTCTTCACCTCCTCTTCCTCACATCTTCATGGATGATCTTTGGTTTTATGGAAGCAGACTGAACTGACACGTGACAAATTAAAAAGTCACCTACATCATCAGCCTGAGCTGACAACGTCATGGCGCTAAATCCAGCGCATACTGCATTATTAATAAACAATATGACCACTGTCATCAGCTTTAGCTCCAACGTGTCGTCATGTTGCTGCAGCTTCAGTTTCCTGAGAGACTGCGTCTCATCCCGTCACCCCAAAAATCATGTGAACTCTGTCATAAACAAACACAGTGTACGCTGCTCCGCCCCTCTCACCTCTTCTTCACCTTTACGACCTTCGTGTTGGCGTGCTCGACAGTCAGAGAGTGTCAGTCAGACACTAATGGCTCTGTTGGCTATCTCTAAACATAATATTAATCCTGTGGTCATATTGTTAATTAATAATGCAGTATACGCTGGATTTAGCGCCATGACGTCGTCAGCTCAGGTTGATGATGTAGGTGACTTTTTAATTTGTCACGTGTCAGTTCAGTCTGCTTCCATAAAACCAAACCTGTTTTTATGGGACTGGAGCAGACAAACCGGAAATCCACCCAGCTGTACTCTGGACTTTGAATTTGAGAAAAGCACAGATCTGCCAACCTGTACGCATTTTGCGTACCAGGCACGCATTTTGACATCAAAGTACGCTGGTACGATTTGATGCTCTAAAAGTACGCATATCACTCGATCGCGCATTTCGCCGGTTTCATTGTATTTGTCTATGCAAGATGTCACTCAAGTTGATACCCGGTGAATATAAGCGCGTAGGCGGAACGAAAAGATTTCGGCCAATCAGATTGCTGCATATTGTCTGTCTGTAAACAGTTAACTACAGTCTCATAGCAGTTAGCTTCTGTCTGTAAACAGTTAGCTCCTATTAGCTCCTCACCGTCAGCTCAGACCAGAGTTACCGTGTGTTCAGTCCGGTAGACGGAATCACCTTCTCACGCCCGTTGAAGAAATCTCACTCCACCGCCGAGTCCTTTTTTATTTATTTTTTTGTACGCCCTCTAGTGTGTTCACTTGTGTGCGTGCGTGTGTGCGTGTGTGTGTGTGTGTGTGCGCACCCAACGGGGCCAAACTCCACCATGCGCGATACAGAGAGCAGGGGAGGATTGTAATCGTGCAGCCATGTAGAGACAGAAATGACACACTGTCATGTAAATAAGATAAATAACATAAGGCTGTCATCGATACATTGCTGGTGAGAATTGTACCAAGGTAAGCAAGTTGCAGACAAATTTACATTCAACTGTGTTATGAAACCATGTGCCCTGCCTGAATAACTATAACACAGTTATGATAAAAAGACTTTTTGTTTGATGAGTCTGCTGAATTTCTGTAAGAAAAAAAACAGGCAATAAGAAGAGAGTAGTTCTAATAGGTGTCGTACTACACAAGAACATGATGAGGAATGCTAATGTAATGCACTTGTCTGTGATCTATTATCTATTTCTGTATGAAATTGCATGAAAATAGGATTTCGCCACGTGATGTTTCAAAATTGTCTCGGGGAGAACCCCCCGAATCCCACTTGAAATCTTTCTTTTTGTCACAACAGGACATATTACTGTATTTTTTAAGCAGATGATCAATACTACCATCAGACTGATGAAATTGACCTTGATCTGCACCATAAAACAAATATTGGGCGTCTATGGATGTATGTGGGGCTTAGGCCTATAGATATGAATATGTAAACGTACGCTCGTTTCTTCTGTTTGCCACATGTGCATATTGACTTTTATGGTAAGAAAAAAAAAAGTGCCGCCGTGTCCACATATGTTCATGACCACGCACAAGTGTCTGATAAGGTGGTACTCATAACTTTTCTTCAAGGTTGGCAGGTCTGAAAGCATCAAACACGTCCTTGTTTTGTGGCAGAGTTGTTTACAGGAAGTTGTCCCTCCTGACATCTTTCCTGACGTCCTTCTCGACATCCTTCCTGGACTCCTTAAAGGGATAGTGCACCCAAAAATGTAAACTCAGCCATTATCTACTCACCCATATGCCGAGGGAGGCTCAGGTGAAGTTTTAGAGTCCTCACATCACTTGCAGAGATCCAAGGGGAGAGGAGGTAGCAACACAACTCCACCTAATGGAGGCTGACGGCGCCCCAGATTCAAACGTCCAAAAACACATCATTGAAACCACAAAATATCTCCATACTGCTCGTCCGTAGTGATCCAAGTGTCCTGAAGCCCCGACATAAAAAGTTGTTTGGAAAAACGTCGTTTGAACTCTGTTTTTAGCCTCACTGTAGCCCGCAGCTCTGACTGCCTCTCTGGGCACCGCGCTCATGTGTGCATCAGGACCCTCGGCATGAGGGTGAGTAGATAATGTCTGAATTTTCATTTTTGGGTGCACTAGTTCCTGTGTCAGACTCTGACCGGGCAGTTCTCTGATGCTGGATCAGCTCCACTTTACCTCTGATGAATCAGATTTAATCAATAATCAAACGGTGTTCTGTTTCTGATCACCAGCCGTCGTTCGGCTACATTGAGAGAGAAGATCTGAAGAAATTCACCTTCAGCTTTGACGCCTTCTTTGGAAACCCTAAAGCCATGCAGCCTGGCGTCAGAGTCCACTTCACCGCCTGCAAGGAGAAGGTGAGACGCACTCTGTGCTATCAACACACAACTCATACGGATATTAAAACAACCAGAAGGTTCAGTTCATGTTCATATTTTTTTTCCTTTACATCATTAGAAATATTAATTTTAATTTTCAGCTGATGAACGACTCGTCTCTGTGACAATGATTTAGTTATGAAACAACAAACTTTGATTAAATATTCACGTCAGTAAATATGATGATGAAACTGGAGTTCTGAGCGCCCGCTGCTGGCCGCTCCTCGCCGGGGTCGGTCAGAGAAACATGATCTAAACACATTTAGCTTAAACATTGTTTGTGGTTCTAAGCAGAACAGTCTGATAGCGACAGATGTGAAAGTGGCTCCAGGCGGAACAGAGAACGTGGACACGGAGATCTACGAGGCAGTGGTCAGTCAGCCCATCACGGAGCCTCAGGTTAGTTCACACGCCAGGTGTTGGGAACTCGTTGTCCTTCCTGTTTCCTGATGTTGACCTGGTTGTGTTGTCATCGGTCTGCAGCCCGGCGAGCGTCAGTACCAGGGGCAGGTCCACGTGGACATCGGGCCACTTAGGACAAACCTGACGTTTGACAGGAAGGACAGCACGGTCACGCTGCTGAAGAACGACCAGGTGCTCATCAACCTGCTGACCGACATCGTCACTGAGAAGAGAAGAGCGACCAACATCAAACCCAAAATCCCCTCCACCTTCAGCTACACCCACGAGGAGAGGGAGGAGGTCAGAGCTGCTTCTTGCTCACCATGTACACCTATTTACCTGTTCACCTATTTGACTGTTGACCTGTTTACCTCCTCAACTGTTTACCTGTTCACCTCCTCACCTGATTCTATTTGACTCGATGTTTTGAATCGTTTCAGGGTGTCATCATCAGCCTGACAGACAATGAAGGCGTCATCAAGTCTGAGAAACACGGCGAGCTTCCCTTCGACATCAAAGAGAATTTCAGTGATGTTGAGTTCACTGCCGAGGACATCAACGAGGAGGTGGAGTTCACCATCATCGTGGTGAGTATTCAGAGACGTTCACTTCCTGTCACAGCTCTGACTGATCGCCAGCTGAGGATTTATAAATCATGTTGTTTCTGTTTGTCTTCAGCTGAGGGCGGGGAAGAGGGCCATCAGGATCCGACGGGTGAAAGAACCCCTCCTCCTGACGCTTTCTGCCACCACCGCTGCTGCTGCTGTCTCCGAGGAGGCCGCCGGCCAAAACACAGACGACGACAACGACAATGATGACGATGACGACGAAAACAGCGAGAAAGACACTTCTCCTAAAGTGACACCCATGGTGAAGCTGGAGCTGGGGCCCAACATGAGGCTGGACCCGGAGCTGTACGAGGGCATCGTCAGCCAGCCAATCATAGAGCCCACGGTGAGTCTGATACAACTGATGTACAGACGGTTACTGTCAGCGCCAGTATGTGTCTGTTACTGGTTCCAGGTTGAGCAAACAGCTGCTGAAGAAGAAGAACAGAAGTTTGCAGAAACTCAACCGTCATCATGTAGAGATGGGCTGTGTATCGATGAAAATCGATGTGTCACAGCTCATTCCATGTGCGACATTTAAAATGACTGTACAACAAACATCAGGTATAAATGTTCACGTCTTTTTTTTTTAAGCCACCAACAAACGGCTTGTGTTTCTGTTTTCTCTCCCAGACACACACAGCGTTTTATTAAACTTTATTATAACAGTCCATCTGTTTATCTAAGGCAGAGTCTCAGAGGCAGCAGGCCGAGCAAAGCACCCCAGACGTCCCTCTGCTCAGCACAATTTCCAGCTCCTCCTGGGGGACCCCAAGGTGTTCCCAGGCCCATTGAGATCTATAATCCCTCCAGCGTGTTTTCGGTCTTCCCCAGGGCCTCCTGCCAGTGAGACGTGCCCAGGAGGATCCTGATCAGATGTTGAACCACCTCAACATGAAGGAGCAGCGGCTCTACTCCGAGCTCCCTCCAGATGTCTGACTCCTCCCCCTATCTCTAAGGCTGAGCCCAGACACCCTACAGAGGAAACTCACTTCAGACACTTGTATCTGTGATCTCATTCTTTCAGTCACTACCCAGAGCTCATGACCATAGGTGAGGGTTGGGACGCAGATGGACCAGGAAATCTAAAGCTTCACCCTACTGGCTCAGCTCCCTCTTCACCACGACAGTCAGTGCAGCGCCATCATCACTGCAGACGCTGCACCAAACCACGATTCATCTCACGCTTCATTCTACCCTCACTGTGAACAAGACCCAGAGATACTTGACCTCCCTCACTCGAGGCAGTAACTCTCCCAACCCAGAGGGAACAATCCACCGTTCTCCAGCAGAGAACCATGACCTCAGACTGGGAGGTACTGGGGACCCATCCTGACTGCCTCACACTTGGCTGCAAACTGCCCCAGGTCATGCTGGAGGTCACGGTGTGATGAAGCCAACAGAACCACATCATCTGCAAAAAGCAGAGACACAATTCTGAGGTCCCCAAACTGGACCCCTTCCTCCGTCTAGCTGCACCTCGAGATCCTGTCCATGAAGATCACAAACAGGGTTGTTGACAAACGACAACCCTGGCAGAGGCCAACACCCACTGAGAATGTGTTTGACTTTACGCCGAGTATTCAGACGCAGCTCTCACTTTGGTCATACTTGGACCAGATGGCTCGTAGCAGCGGGCCAGGCACCCTGCACTCCCACAGTACCACAAAGCACATGTAGACTGGATGGGCAAACTCCCACAACCCCTTCAGCAGCCTCGCAAGGGTAAAGAGCTGCTCCACTGTTTTACGGCGAGGACGGAATCCACATCACTCCTCCTGAATCTGAGGTTTGACAGTCGGTTGGAGCCTCCTCTCCATCACCCTGGAGTAAACAGACCTGGGAGGCTGAGCAGTGTGAAACCCCAATAGTTGGAGCACACCCTCTGGTCCCCTTTTTGAAAATGGGAACCTCCACCCCGGTCTGCCACTCTGCAGGTACCATACCCGACCTCCACGTGACAGTGAAAAGGTGTGTCAGCCTGACAGCACAACAACGTTCAGAGCCTTCAGCATCTCAGGGCAAATCTCATCCACACCCGGCATCTTGCTGCTGGGAAGCTTTTTGAGTATCTCAGCAACCTATGCCAGGGATATGGGCGAGAATTCCCCAAAGTCCTCAGGCTCTGCCTCCTCCACGGTGGACGTGACAACCAGGTTCAGTTCAGGTCAGCAGTTCTTCTTCTCTGCTGAGCAGAGCCTGACCCTAACCTAACCCCAAGCCCTGCTTTCCCTTCCTGAGATGTCTAATGGTTTGTCAGAACTTCGGTGAGGCCAATAGAAAGTCCTTCTCCATAGACTCCTCCCATACCTGGGTTTTTGCTTGTCAGCTGCAGTTTTGTCTGTAGCCCTTTTGGCCAGTTGGTACCTGTCTGCTGCTTCAGGAGACCCCTGGGCCAACCAGACCCAAAATGCCTCCTTCTTTAGCCTGACGTGACAGCTTCTCTCATTGCTGGTGTTCACCAGAGGGTTCTTAGGTTGCCGCCATGACAGACACCAACAACCTTCTGACCACAGCTCCTAGCAGCTGCCTCCATAATGGAGGCTTTGAACATGGACCACTCAGATTGGGGAGAAATTCCTCTGGAGGTGGGAGTTGAGGACCCCACGGACAGGGACCTCAGCCAGACGTCCCCAGTTCACCCTCACTACACGTTTGGGTTTACCAGGTCTGTCCAGCAGCTTTCCCCGCCATCTGATCCAACTCACCACCGGGCGGTGATCAGTTGACAGCTCTGCTCCTCTCTTCGACTGGGTGTCCACGACACACAGCCGCAGTCTGATGATACGACCACAAAGTAGATCATTGATCTTTGGCCTAGAGTGTTGTGGCACCAGGTACACTTATGAACCTCCCTATGCTTGAACATGTTTTTGTTCTGGTCAGGCCATTACTCGCGCAGAAGTCCAGTAACAAAACAACACTTGTGTTCAGGTGAGGCAGGCCGTTCCACCCAATCACCCTGGCAGGGTCCCCAGCTGACAGGGGCATACGAACAAACAGTCAGAGACCTTTTCTTCGCGACACACAGTAGCATTGAGGTGACCATCTCACTCCCCAGGGACAACCCCAACACGGCAGTGTTGGGCCGGGGGCTCATGAGTATCTCCACACATGCCCAGCGCCTCTCACCCTGGGCAACTCTGAAAAAAAAGCGAGAGTCCAGCCCTTCTCTAGGAGTTTGGTTCCAGAACAAGTGCTGCATGGGGAGGTGAACCCAACTAGTTGGAACTGCTCCACGTCCCACACCAGCTCACTAGATAGGTGACATTCCACGTCCCCAGAGCCAGTCTGCGACGCCAGGGGCCCTGCTGCCTGCCGCCCAGCACACAATGCACCTGACCCTGATCTCTGTCCCTTTGGGTGGTGGGTCCACAGGGCAACAGCTCCATGTTATCTTGCCGGGCTGAGCCTAAGGCCTGGCCACCAGATGCTCGCTGGCGATTCTTGCAGGAGTTAAATGTAACAAACTTTATTGAAACAGTGCTTTAAGGTTTTTTTTGTTTTTTTAATAACAGTACTTAAACTTTATTGTATGAAAGTAGCCACCTTATTTACCTTTGTCATAACTGTTATTTTACTAAATAAGTCAGTGTTTGAGTAGTCTGCAGTAATTTAGAGGTGATATAGAGGTATGTATCACATACTGTGATGAAGCCTAAAAGTATAAGGACATTATATTTAATCCATGTGATCACATGTCACAGTCATCAGGAGCTCAGTGGGCTCATGTAAACCTGACCTGTTCAGGTTCGTTAGCAACACGTCTCACAGTGTTCTGTCTTCATGTTCATTCTTATCTGAAGCAGTATCAGTGAGGGGAGCTGATCTTACAGGAGCCATATAAAGACAACGTGAGCACTGTTAAACTGCTTCCTGTTTGTGATCTCTGACATGGCGTCTGTCTCTGTCTGTAGCCCACCATGCAGGGCTACCCGGGCCAGATCCACGCCAACATCGGCCCTGTCAGGACCAACGTGACCTTTGACCACAGGGACTGCGGCGTCACGCTGCTGAAGAACGACCACGTGTTGATCAACCTGCTGGTAGACATGGTGACGAGGAAGAGGAGAGCGGCCAACATCAAACCCAAAATCCCCTTCACCTTCAGCTACACCAAAGAGAAGAGAGAGCTGGTGAGTCCTAGTGGCCTCTAACGGAGTCTCTGATGTCTTGGTTTTAATCCTGAATGAACACGTGACTGTGTTTCAGGGCATCATCACCTTTCTGGGTCCTGAAGAAGGAATCATCAACTCCGAGGACCACGGCGAGCTTCCTTTCAACATCCATGAGAACTTCAGCGAAACCAAGTTTAACAGCAGCGACATCCACAAGGAGGTGGAGTTCACCGTGGCCCTGGTGAGTCTTGACGTCACAGACGCTGGCTGCTGGGTGACAGACGAGTTTCACTTTCTGAGCCACACCTCCATTTTGTTTCTGCAGGTGAAATCAGAGAAGAGAGCGATCAGGCTGATGAGGACAAAGAGGGTCGAGGACCAAATCCTGGAGGAGCAGAAGAGACGGGAGGAAGAGGAGAAGAGGAAGAGAAGGGAGGACGAGGAGAAGAGGAAACGAGAGGTTGAGGAGAGGAAGAGGAGGGAGGACGAGGAGGCGGAGCAACAGAGAGAGGCCGAGAGGAAGAAGAGGGAGGAGGTGGCCGCGGCGCTGGCAGCGGCCCAGTGCAAGGTGAGAAACAGACCATCAAACAGATGTGCTAACGTTCAGTGACGGGAAAAGATTTTAGTTCTAGGTCTTTATTTAAGTTTCATGATTTAAGTTCTTTAAGTTTCTTTGTTTATTTTAAATCTTTAAGTTTTTTTATTTAGTTTTTTAAGCTTTTGATTTATTTTATCTCTAAGTTTTTTTTAGGTGTTCATCTTTTTTTAATTTTAGTTCTTTATTGAAGTTTTTAAAAAATTATTTTAGTCCTTTAAGTTTTTTTTATTTATTTCAGCTTTTTATTTAAGTTTTTCCTTATTTATTTTAGTTAAGGTTTTTTTTGGTTGAAGTTTTTTATTTATTTTGTCGTTTAAGTTTTTTTTAATTTTAGTTTTTGTGAAGATTTTATTTACTTTGGTTTAAGTGTTTTTTTATTGGTTTTAGGCCTCTAGGACTTATTTTAGTTCTGTATTTAAATTTTTATTTATTTTAGTTTAAGTTTTTTTTAAAGTTTTTTATTTATTTCTGTTCTTTAAATGTTTTATTTATTTTGTTTTTCTTTAGCTTTTTTATTTATTTAAAAACTTTTTTTAGTCTTAAGTTTTTATTTGTTGTAGTTTTTGTAAAGTTTTTATTTACATAAGTTCATAAATTTGCTTTAGGTCTGCAGGATTTATTTTATTTCTATATTTAAGTTTTTTTAATTTATTTTAGTACTTTAAGTTTTTTTAAATTTCACTTTAGATCTATAGATGTTTGTTAAATGTATATTTTAGTTCTGTAAGTTTTTTATTTTTGTTTTTGTTTTTTAGTTACTTTACTCTATTTAAAGAGGCAACAGATAGGATTCGTCTTTTATTAGCTTGGCGCCACCTAGCGTCAGAGGTGTTGCACTGTGGCAACAACCAAATTGAGCGTGGGGATCAGAGATAATGAATAAAATGCAGGCTGTAAAGCCACCAGTATACCTCTATGTATATGTAGAATGAGAAGGTGTGTGGACACTCTACTAAATAAATGAGTAAAGAGACCGAGCAACAATTATCAGATTTATCTGAAGAAAAAACAAATAGTAATGCAAATAATTCTAGCAGAATGCACAGTACCAGTACAAACAGCTCACAGTGAATGATACCAATATGTACAGTACCAGTACAAACAGCTCACAGTAAATGATACCAATATGTACAGTACCAGTACAAACAGCTCACAGTAAATGATACCAATATGTACAGTACCAGTACAAACAGCTCACAGTAAATGATACCAATATGTACAGTACCAGTACAAACAACAGTAGACACAGTGGAATTATACCAATATGCACATGTAAACAGTCCCCATTCTAGAATAAACGCTACCGTATGGAAACCATGCGGCCGCTTGGAGCTCAAATTGAATGGGAAACAAAGTCCAGTGTTCACTTAGCTGGGCGTAACTTAGCTGGGCGATGTCCGTGGATAGCTGCCTCCGTGAGAAGAGAACAGAAGGAAGGGAGGGGGGTATCACTGTCCGAGGGCTGCCGTAGAATGGCAACCAGGATGTCAGCCGACCAACACTCGCTACCCGCTCCCTGGTTGCGGCGATTTGCGATGCTGGCCAGCTAGGAATGAACTAGCAGCCAGTACAGTACAGTCCTCTCTGGTCTAGCTAACATTTAGCCGTGTTACTTACTGATCCATTAGAAAGAAAGCTAGCTGGACATGGGTTTTGAAGCCTCTTTGGTCACGGAGCTCCCTTCATCTCTTGAACGCCTGACTGAGGTTTACTCTTGTTTTTCCTCTTCTTTTATCACTCTCCTTTTTGCTCTTCTTTGCCTCCTCACACAGAGGAGCTCCTTTTCTTTTGCTAGGCCGTTTTTAACTTGTCTCCAAACTTTGTCCGTCTGCCATTGTGCTCGTGACTCAACTATCTCATGCCCAACTCCTCATAAGGACCAGCTCCAGTCCCTGATTGGCTGACCGACCAGTTTAGCAATACATGACGCGTTTCCTGCCGTAAAGCAGATTTTTTTCCACGAAATTTCATTCCCGGTGGCAGAAGCTTATTGCAAAGATTGCACAGCCACTAAGTAACCTATGTAAACACTGAGTCTGATTGTACTGTGGACACTACCCTGTGCAACCCACATTATTTTCATCATGATATATTTAGGAGAAGATGCTGTCTGTTGCCTCTTCAATGTTTTTTTATTTTAATTTTTTAAGTTTTGTTTCATTGTAGTTTTTTAATATAGTTTTTTTAATTTATTTTAGTTCTAATAGTTCTTAGTGTATTTTAACTCTTAGTTTATTTTAGTTCATTTTTTAGCACTTAAACTTTGTTTTTTATTTTAGCTCTTTTCTCATGATTTGATTTTTGGGTTTATCATAGTAATTTATTTATTTTAGTTCCTAATTTAATGTTTTTACTTATGTAAGTTTTTTTTTCATTATTTTAGTTTTTATTAGAGTTGTTTATTTAATCTAGATCTGAAGTTTAATTTTAGTTCTTAGTTGTTGTTTTTTAGTTGAGTTTAAATGATTTTGTTTTAAAGTTAGAGTTAAGTTTGTTTTGTTTAAGGTTTAGTTATTTTATAGGATTAGTTTAGAGATACAGTTTGGAAAAAGAAATTTTGTGTGGTTTGAAGTTTAGTTTAATTCTGCCAAACTTTTAGATTTGTTCAGGTTAAGTGATGACTTAGTGAGGCTCAAGGTTTAATTTAGTTTAGTTGGAGGTTTAGTGTGAGATGAAGAGTAGTTATGAAAGATTACAATTTAGTTTGAGGTGAAGTTCAGTGTCTGATTTCACATTTACAATAAAAACGTATTTATCAACCCTGACCTGTTGAATTAAACTGAAAACTCTGTTCAGTGGTTTAATAACTGAATTCACATAAATGTATGTCCTAAACATTTTTATAGACAAAATCCAGACTCAGTATTTATTTCATCACAGTAATATCATTACGCACATTAAACCAATCATCTGTGCGCGCCGTGTTTCTGACTGCTTCCTGTCGTCCTGCAGTGGACGCCACTTGGCTTCAA